>CAWUFW010015950.1:0-333616 GCA_963921515.1 Calotriton arnoldi
GGCTTGCGCTTTCCTTTCTTGGGAATGTTCGTGATGGTTTTGGTCTTATGCACTACTTTCTTGCAGGGGACAGCCAGTGGTGGAGATGACAGGGGTTGAACGTCTGACTGAGGCTGGGAGATGTCTGGTGGCATAGACACATCAGGCGGTAGAGTAAATAAGTCTGGTGTGAGTGAAAGCCGCCTTTCTGTAAGCTCGATTTCAATATCTCCCACCCCTATTGCCCGCTGCAACATTTTGTCTATAGCCATCGGAGAAGGCGGCATTGGAGGTACACTGGTAGCTTTGGCTTTAGCTGGGCCTGCCTTCCTCCCCATTTTGTGGCTTCCTACTGGTCCAATACCCCAAGGCTCTCTGCCCTGGATCTAAGCAACAAGTGACTATTATGTGGAACCTATGTCTAACTTCACCACTTAGGACCAAAAGCCAGGAGGAAGCCAAAGGCCAATAACCAGATGGAACAAGAATGCAGACTACCCCAACAGCATCCCCCTACTGTCCTGCCCAGCCCACTTGCTCAATAGATATGGCGTTAGTTCAGTCTGCTGGACCTTAAGGCCCCCCAGAACACAGTTCGAGTCAGTGATGTAGATGATAAGTCCTTGTTACCGCCTCCCCCTCACCTGTGGCAGCGGTGACGCGGTGGAAAGGGCGGGAGGACGTCGTGTTGCACCCTGGGACTGGAAGTCCCACCAGGGTGAGTGTCGGCGAAGACTGGTGGCCTTGATGACGAAAATCAGCAGGACTAGCTGTAGCAGGAGGTAAGGATTGCAGCGCCCCGGGCTTTAAGCTCCCGCCAGGGTGTTCAGGGCTGCAGTGTTATCTGATTGTGCCCCGCTCACACTGACGCATCCCGCGCTGCGGGTGGTGAGGCTGCACTTTGTAGCGCGCTGTTACCGCCTCACCTGTGGCAGCGGTGACGAGGTGGAAAGGGCGGGAGGACATCGCGTTGCACCCTGGGACTGGAAGTCCCACCAGGGTGAGTGCCGGCGAAGACTGGTGGCCTTGATGACGAAAATAAGCAGGACTAGCTGTAGCAGGAGGTAAGGATTGCAGCGCCCTGGGCTTTAAGCTCCCGCCAGGGTGTTCAGGGCTGCAGTGTTATCTGATTGTGCCCCGCTCACACTTGCATTAAAGTCAGTACCCGCTCAGTAGTCTGCTGCCTTGCTTCTGTTGCCTTGCCAGTAGAAGTCACCTGCCCGCCAACCTGGTGTCAGTGGATCTGGCCAGTACTGTGTCTTAAGCCTGTAAAACACTTAAACATTTGGGGCAGGACTGGAAAGTGCTGGACTGGCCCCTCTCCTCATGAGAGGACTCGCGGTCCAAAGGGGGATAGACTCAGTGGAACCGTAGAGCATGTATGTGAGTGCCCACAGTGGATGAAGTTTGTTGTAGATGCCTGTAACAGTCTCTCCCGTCCCCTGGCTGGGCTTCTAAAGGGTTAAACACCCGGGCCTGGTCCATGTAGCGTGCAGGCTGGTTAACTCTCCTCATTCACTAATAGTGGTAGTAACGCTTGCCGCGGGATCTTCAAACTGAATGACAAGTTACACAGTGCGCATGCGTACTAAAACGGCAGAACACCGGGGAGCTTAAAAATACTTGCATTTAAGACAAAGAGCATAGTGCGGTTGCGTGGGATGATGCGCATGAGCAGATACGCGGGGGAGCGCATACTGATGGGGAGCTGCGAACGAGGAACACCGGCATATATATATAACTTTAATAAAAATCTAAATGTCTTAACTAGCAACAAAACTTTTTTAAAGTATAGAGCGCTATAAAAAAGAGAGTGGGCATTGAATCAGCCCATTTCAGTACTTGGCTTTCATGTGTTTTTCATGGTTTGCCAATGCTTGGGTGGGCTTTCCTTCAAGGCCAGGGCAATTTGAGGATGGTTACATTGCCCCATTTGAGTTCCCATTAGATTGTGTTCATAGTATCAAGTAGGTATTTTATTAAAATGCAGATGAAACATGACACGTAGATTGAAATTGATATAGAGTATATGTTCTTTGACGTATTGACTTTGGCCACACATTCTATTTCAACTTCTATTTTATGGTTTTACTTCTAGTTTTTGAATGCCTGTCATAAAATAAAGGCACAATGATATTCACTAATTGCTCTTTCACGTTCATTTGTTTTAGTTTGCTGTCATGAAAACATGTTTTTGGATTTAAAGCTGGTTTTATTAACAAAGTAAAATGTCCTGGCAGACATGTTTTCTTACAACTTATCAAAAATGCTGACCTTTTTAATAAAAGTATTTAATATGCAATATTTTGCTGTGTATGTCTTTTAAGTTCACCAGTTTCAACACAAGCTTTATGTTCTGTCTCAATTGTATAACACTCTACTCTAAGGGCACAGAACAACTCTACTAATGCAATCTGGGTAGTTTCAGCCTATTAAACTTATTATGATTATTATTTTTTTGGTGTTACTGCTAACATTATTTCTACTATTACTAATCGTAATAAATACTAATAAATAATAATAAACAAACCTACATACAATTATATTGATAACCTTTCTTTTTCATGCTGTGATTTGTAAGCAACATGTATAAACAATTTAAAATATAATAAGACACTCATGTAAGCACAAAAGTGTGCTTTATTAATAACACTGTGCCTAACCTACCATAGCTACAAACCGTCTCTGCCATATATAACATACCCTATTTACCTAGCTATTGTAATCTAGCATACCTACCTACCATATGTAATATACCATACCTGTCTGAATTATATCAGCCCACCATACCTACTACATCTACCATGCCTAACCTATCAGACCTACCTAACATAATTACCAAACCTACCTGACATACCTATCTACTGTACCTCCATATCTACCAACCATACTTAACCTACTTTAAACCACCATAACTATTACTAGCTCTACCATACCCCCATAACTAACTTACGCTATCTATTGAACCTAATTCATCATACATAGCAGACCTACCTAACATAACTACTTATCTACCAAGCCTTCTTACCTATGATACCTACCTGTCAAATCTACCTACAATAAGTATCACAAGTACCTATTTTGCCTACAATACCTTACCGAAACGTATTTAACTAAGATACCTAACCTACCATATTTAGCTTATCATACCTAACCTACCACCATACCTGCCTACTTACCACACATCTCTAAAGCATAATTTATCTCCACCTCTGTAGACATATATCTTATGCCTGCCCTAAGGTGGTAGTTTTGTGAAAATGGGGCAAGTGAGATCTATGTGATCTCTAGTAATTGCTTAAGGCCCGGCAGCCTGCTACAGTAGGCACTTATATCTAACTCGAGGAACCTCTAGTAACTGTCTATGGCACTGCAGCGTATTATAGGAAAGTGCAATTGCAAATTTTGAAGGATATGAAAATGGGAATTGTTTCTTTAGAAAATACAGAGACCTGTTGGCTTTGCCAGCGCTGGTTTCTTATATACATTGTAAGATATATCATGTCATCCATATATGTATAGCTCTATTTGTATGACCTCATATCCTCTCGCATTACCTTGTGTTTTCTCCTTTAGGCACATCATTTTTGCGCCCAGTAGTCACAACAAGTATGCAGGAGAGTCTTTCCCTGGGATCTACGACGCCATGTTTGATATTGAGAATAAAGCAGACCAGTCCAAAGCCTGGGAGGAAGTAAAGAGGCAGATCTCCATTGCAGCCTTCACTGTGCAAGCAGCTGCAGGAACTCTGGAGGACGTGGCATGAACTCTTTAACTCGAGGAAAGCATTAAAAGACAATCCAACAATCCTTTGAGAAATTGCATTCTATGTAAATGTGAACCTATTTGTAATTAGATTTTCTTTTTAAATACGGAATCGTTTAGGGCAGGAAATGAGACTGACTATTGTGGTACATGGAAGAAGACCTTCCTGGCATATCTATTTTGTAAGGGTAAATTGAAAAAAGAAATAAATATCACGGTTTCTTTAATCAATACAAATCACCACCAATCGCCGGCATAAGACTTCCAGAATGTCCCTCTGCTTGTTGTGTAGTTGAATTTCGAAACCCATTGTGACACAACTGATCATGGACTCATTTAAAAGTCTGGCTGAGTTTAAGAGCTGTTTTTTATTACATTAACTTTATATTTCTACCACTTTGCTGCGTGAACTGTCTCATTTTTTAGAATGTCTTTTAATTATTGATACAAAAACATAGTTAGTCTGTAAATGAGAATGCACATTCCTGGAGTACAACACATATGAGCAGGGTAATTGCAATCATAATATATATGCTGTTTAAAGAAAGCCTTTGTTCTGAGCCGTAGTTGCATTAATCTTGATCTATTTCGAAATAATTGGGATGATTCATAAATGCAAGATTGTGGTGGCATAGATGGTGAAATAGCAAGCAGATCCAGGAGGCAAAGTTTGGAAGAGGAGAGGTGGGTGACTAGTGAAGCCCCATGTTATACACAATCTGCTGAAGCTTTATTTGGATGCCCTTAGGTAGTTTCTTTCACCAATGTGTCCTTCAAAATATTTAACAGATGGCTGAAGAATGTCGGGGTGGCTATAGCATGGGGACAAAATAAACAACATTTTGCAAACGTCCACCCAAAATGGCAATTGATTGTTTCATTTTCAAATATTTAAAATGATGAACATTAAGGAACTTGATGGTATAGTCCAGGGGTCTCCAGCGGTTAGCTTTGGAGCTACTAGTAGCTTGGTAGTACCCTGGAAGTAGCTCCCTGAGGTGCAGTTCAGCACAGTATGTAATTCAGAGGTTCTAGCCACATTGAAGAAGGCAGTAGTATACATCTCCAGATTGCACACTGTGACAACCTGCAGAACTTGAAATATCATCACCTGTCTCCTGTTTCTATTTAGAAAGTCACATGGAGATTTGTGATTTTGCAAGCCCGCTCTATGTCATATAGTGTGTGAAAAACACAAGATGTTCTTCAAGTGCTTTTACTTAAAATAAAAAGGGTATATTTTTGTCATTTTAAAGAGTGGTATGCTGATGTTTGACTAAAAATCCATAACATATTTAAATTGAGAGCTGCGCTTTGAATGATAATTCATGTGTGTTTGGGAGATTTATAGCTGTTAGCATTTCTTTAGTGCCCGTAGCCACCTGTTGCTGTGGCTGTTATTTCATTAGTCATGATTTTTATATGATAAAGTTTTTCCCAACATTGCTGTTGGTAATTTTGTCTTATGTTGTGAATTGGTTGATGTTCAATCATGATATATCCAGGTATTCAGAATATTGACAACCACAACATCATGAAAGAAAGTATGTGTAGGTAAATATAGTTTAATTTGTGATATGCACCTGGGTGCTCACCACTATGATCCTGCAAGGTGTGGTCCCTGTTGTGGTCGTATTTGATGTGGTCACTACTGTAACAATGATCAAAGTCATTAGTAGCTCGGGACTACTTCCATTGATCAGAAGCAGCTCTCACTATAGAAAGGGTTGGAGAGCCCTGGTATAATCTGTGTATCCTAAAGCAAAGACTCATCCACACAATGGGTACATTTGACATCCAGCCCCCCCTTAAGTCATTTTGAATTAGCTGAGCAGGTGGAAGTGCCAAAGGCTTTCACCTGTGAAAGCGAAAATGCTTGGAATCATAATGACCATTCTTTCATCTGTGTATGAAGTATTGATTGTAGGGATTCCACTCATTATGTGAACCTATCTCTTATTATAATTGCATCTATTGGCAATTACAAATGCTTGTGAACAATGTTCTGCCTACATTTGTGTACAAATGCTACAAATTAGCAATTTGCATCCAGTGACTGTTAATTTTATCCAAATGTAATCAGAAATTGATTTCCAGGTCTAAAAACAATAAAACATACATATTGTGGTAGATTTTATTTTGCCTGATTGTATATCTTAGTGACTAATTTTGTTTGTGGCATTTAGAATACAATTTATTTTGGGGTATTGTTGAAGAGAGGCCCATGAACAGAAAAGGTGAGAGTGTTATATTGCTCCTGGAGTGCTCCACATGTAGTGGGAAAGGCAGTTTTGGAGGTTGAAATTCTACTTCAATGCCAGCACTTTGTGGTGAAGTCTGCTTATCTCACTTTATGGAAGTAATGCCTCTGTTATTAAATTCCTCTATTTTGAAGGTTCTGTAGAATGAGTACAGGAGAACAAAACACCATACATACAATATGCTTAGGTAAATTGATTAGACATTAAGATCTAATCATTTACTTTCTTGCCATTGGCAGAATAAATGCAGGGCCGGCGCTAGGCATGGGCAGAGTGGGCAGCTGCCCAGGGCCTCGCACTCAGCTGAAAGACCGGGGGCCCCGCTTCAGTGTGAAAGGCCACACTTTCACAGTTAGCCCACCTGCTCCTACGAGGCCCCCTGCCCCACACTATCACAATACACATTTTGAGTCGACCTTGCTGGTCAGGGCGTCGTCGTGGCATTCCTGGGGGTGCAGGGGTGGGGGGAGGTACAAACGGAGTGGGGAAGGCACAGCAGCCAGGCCAGCAATTATGGCTCACAGTGTCAGGGGAGGGGCAGCACCTCTGTTAAGTACCGGCCATTCCCTTTCTGCATTTTGTTGCTAGGTGACAGAAGGCCCCTTTGTTTCCAGGACCAGCCAGACACAGGTAAGGCGAGGTGGATGAGGGGAGGAGGGAGTAGCCAGATCAACTGGCTTTTGTTAACTTTTACATCACCCATTTTTTTATGGGAATGTGTATTTAAAATGTATGTAGTACTGCTGGTGCTGGGGCAGTGTTTTACAAAATGCCTCGTTACTGCTTCGAAGGCCCAGGGGAGGGGCCCCCTTTCCCTGGGCCTCTAAGCACTAGAGCAAGCTGCGAGGTCCAGGTGTGGGGGCCCCTTCCTGGGCCTTGTAGCCAGTACTCCCTCTTTTCTTTCCTTTATTTGTTCCCCTGTGAAATTAATCCAAAATATAAAAACGCTTTTGCTGGAAAGGTCGTCTTTTTTTCTGACATTTTTCACTTCCAAAGTGCAGCCTTGGGATGGAGAGAAATAAAAGGTTCAAAATGTACAAAATAACTAAAGCAAGACAGAGTGGGTTGAAAAGGGGCCAGATTGATTTTATTCACACCCAAAACACATTAGTGCCACTTTACAGAGTTTGCCAGTGAAGCGCTACTTTTTTGTTTTCCCCAGGTGGGGAAGTGCACCATTCCTGGATGTACTGCAATACCTGCTTGATGGGCGGATTGGAAAACAAAATGCATACTGCGGCTCTGTATTCACGAATGTGGTCTTTTTAATCCATACTGTTTACGTTTTGTAAGGATATAAGCAATGGACATTGAAACGGGTCCCTTCTGGGCCCTATAGTCATGTCCTTAACTTTTCATGCAAAAGCACTCACTGATTTCTGAATAATAAGTGCAAAAGCGTTAAGGTAACCATGTTGTTCCTGCTTACATTTCACATGCTTTTACTTAATCTTGCATTCCCTATGAGTGTTTGCTTTTTCCAGGATGTTGTCACTTTTTTTTTTAGGCAGCATATTGCTCTTGTCTAGTGCATAATTTGAATTGAGTCGCCTCCAGGTGTTTATAGCGGGGTGCAATTGGGTTGTAGTTGAAGGCAGTGCGAGTTTGTCTCAGTGGGGCAGTATGGTGTTCAGTGGGGGAGAGGATGTGGCACTATGGTCAGAGCTGCCGAATTTGGAACTGGGGAACCAGGTTCAGCCTTCATGACCAGTCCACCAGGCCACTCTCCTGAGAGAGCACATTTCCATGCTAGACCTTAGAAGGCCCCGAAAGACCTTAGAAGAGTGGTGTCTGAGCACCAGCAGGTGGACCATAGCGGTAGCAAGTGTGGGTTAACCTTGAAGGCCTGTCCACTACAACCCCTATTGAAGCTCACCTCGAGTCTTTTGGGCAGGCCTACGAAGCAGCACACCCTAGAGCAACAGTGACTCTGTCATTGAGGTCACAGGACCCTTGAGGAGGAAGGCTCTAGGGCGGAGCGACCGATGAGATCGCACTGAGGCGCTGACTTCGGGTGGGGGCGTCATGTTTGCAAGTATATTGTGTTTCTAAAAGCCCTTGCTGCCTCCTTCTTGGCCTCCAGCAATTATCGGCAACAATAAAAATGTCATGATAACTCCGGTGATTAATGTTCTTCCTAGAGAGAGATGGAGTTTTGTCAAGTGGAAGTGTTGACTTGTGGAAAGGTAGCACAGAGGGTTAATGTGCCTGCTGCAAAGAACATGTACCATGCAGATCACTAAGTCCACATAATGTAAAAGGCCAGTGGGTTACTGCTTTTGTCAGAGAGATCCTATTGTTACTTGCAGTTTATAAGTCAAAATCCTAACATAGAACAATGAGCTATTAATTGTCATCTAAGAGCTGCATGCAAACTGCAAGGTATAAATTACAGCATTATGGTTTTCCCCCAGCCTTTGATTATCCTAATGTTGCAAAAAGGGTTCATTTGGACAGAAATCAATTCTGGTTATTAAAGAGAACCCCCAACCATGGTATTACGTTCTAAATTCAGAGTTTGTGTTTCTCCAGATCCATCACTATTAAACTATACTGCCTACTAGTATGATTGTCATGTGACTCCTAGTCCTTTGTCTTATGTAACATTACCTTTTGTGATTTACACACGTATGATTGATTGTCTCTGTGTAATGTGTGATATAAAGTTCTCTGACACCCTACACTGGTATCAGTGGCGCTGTAAATCAAATTAAATGCATCTGAGCGAGAATGTGGTTATGGAGACTTGAGGAGCACTGTTAAAGGGTGGTAGTGAGGGAATCCATGGCAGAGCGAGTCATTGGGGCGCACCAACATTGTCGCACAGGGCTCCACCAGCGCTAAAGGCGTCCACTTCTACTTCCTACAGTTCTAACACCAAATCAAAAACGTTTGATTTGAAAACCCCTTGAATCTGAAGCATACCTTCAAGTCAATGTATGATTTAGCAGTGGTCTCGGTTGTTCTAAGTCTTTTTTATTTATGTACAATCTTTATTTGTTTGCAATGGTGTCTTGTATTTTTGTACTATATGTGTTGTGTTTTTGCACTTAACATAATTCTGCGAGTAAAGAGCCCACACACAAAAAAGATTGTCCTACGTCTCTTAGCATGTGCGTGTGGGATACTGGTGAGAGGATTTACGTTAAAACAAATTGCAAAGTATTAATGTCATCCTAAGGTAGCACAATAATGGCACAGAAAGATAAGGGAGCCTTTTGAAATTTGCAATTATATCCATGGTGTGAGAGGTTTTCTCTTGTGTCATTTTATATTTGAATGATCCGCCCCTCATTACCTCAACAGGATCTCCCCCCTTTATGAGGCAGAACTGGAAATTGTATCATGCACTCATCTGGAAACAATCAGTTAACGAGGAGTAAATAATATACATCTTTGTGAGACCTGCACCTAGCTTTTCCATCCAATGTGACAAATGTAATCCATTTAATACAGTTTTAAAATATATGGACTTATTTCATTTGTATATTTATATTTTTGTCCATGTTACTGATATCCACGTTAGGTCTCTTCAGGGATGCCAAATAAGATCAATAGTCCTGCGATGTCACTTTCTGTGATGTCACTTCTTGTGATGTTACCAAGGGCGGCTCCTCCACTAGGGCGGAGGAGCGTCACCTCACTGCTTTCTTGCAGTGCGAGAAGCAGAAACACAAAATGCTAAAACTACCATTTTATGTTTCTGCTTCTCGCACTGCGAGAAAGCAGAAGTGTTTGCTTTAGGGCAGGGGAGGAGTGCCTTGCCCACTGCTAAGGGTGCTGACTGTTTGGTCAGTCCTCCGGGGCCGACCAAACCAGTCATGCGCACTCTGGCCTTTCTCCATGTAGGCTGCAATGCAGCCTACATGGAGAAAATGGCCTCCCCATAGGCACCTGGCTGGTCGGCGTCCCGACCAATCACAATGCTGCCATTGCAGCGTTGTGATTGGCTTAGGGGAGGGAGGCTGCCTGCTTCCTGTTCCTGCCAGAGGCAGGAAAGCAGGAGAGCAGGTCAGGAGCAGAGACGACGCGAGGCCCGGGAAGGTAAGTTTATTTTATTTTTAAATTAACCTCCCGCGCGAACCCCCGCGAGACCCTCCACCCGCGAGTCATGCCGGCCGCGACTGGATGTTACATGCAAATTAGAGGGGACTCACATCTTACCTTTCGCCCGGGGCCCCAGAAGTTCTAGGACCGGCCCTGAATAAATGCATATCCTGGAGCGAGAGAGCTGCTGCTGCTCCTCCTTTAAATAAAGGTGGCTTAGGTGAACAGTGCAGTGATGATAAAAAAGCCTAAGCTTTTGGTTAGGGAGCAATGATCACGTGTCTCCAGACATACTGAATCACTTGGACAGTGATTTGAGTGACCCAGGAGGATTTAATAGCGGTACACTGAGCGAAAGCGGGTTGGAGCTCTTCACTACAGGGGCAGTTGCAGGACTTGGCTGGGGATTCCACTACGGTAATAATTTACTGTGAAAGACATCACCATAAAAATACACATTTTGCGTAAAAGTAATCTATCACACCTCATGCGCTACAGTACTGAAAATATTGTTCGCCTGTTGTTGCTAAGAGTACATTGAGATGCCAAAGGAAAGTTTGACTTGCTTCTGGTGGAGTTTGTTCCATTTTTACAAGGACATCTTTCCTCACTCCTACCTCTCAGCAGTGCTGTGTCTAGGCCGCTCTCTTTTGCCCCCATAATCACTTGACTCAACCCTCTTTCAATGCCCCTACTAGGATGTCCTGTCCAGGTATCCAGGTGAATGGCCAAGAGGTTAAGGTCATCTTCTGTGTTTGGCCCTGTCAGGATTAGGGATGCCTATGGCCAGAACCTTTCATCACCAATCTCTCCTTCCATAGTGTTATTCCTATCCCTCTCTCTTCATCTTCACCTCCTACTATAACTACTCTCCTTCTACAAGACCACTTGTGATCTACAAACTGTGATGTGTGATGTATGGCCTTGACCCCAAACTGCTTTTGCTGTATTGCAGATATATAATGATTAGGTGTTTTATATTATGATAGTGTGCTTTCCTTTCATACAAATACAACTAATATGGTGATTTATTTACTCCTAGCATTGCTTTGCTTACATACAGGAGTCATTTTATTGAAATAATTTCTATGATATACTGTTCACGATATGTCAGCATCATGAGGACATGTTCTCATGATTTACCCTCAAACGGGCTAAACATTAGACTCTATTTTCTGTTTCAGGCAGAGTGGACGTTCATCTGTTTCAGGTAGCGACAATCTTCTAAGGTCATCTGGCTGCCATGGCCTGCAACAGTCAGAGGGCTCTGCTAGCTGAGGGCAGGTCGCCATAAGATATACAATTGTTTTACTCCACCTCTCATAATAGCAGATTTACTACCTATTAATGGTTTGTAGCAGATGCTTATGGGGAAATGAGACCCCAACTAATTGTTAGGTTTCTTCATGCTGTTTTGATTCTTTATTTTTTGAAGCCACAAGATGTGTGGCGTATAATACAATTGTTTTACATATATTCTTTATTTATTTCCAATAAAAAAACTCTAGTAACTTTAGTCCTGAAGACTTGTGTGGGCTAATTCCGGAGAAAGTAAGAAAAGAACCAAAGAAATATAGCATGTTTGTTAAGCAGGATTGTCTGTTTTCTAATTTGGATAATTTCCCTGGTAAGTCAAGGTTCACAAGACATCTGCTGTTTAATCTGCTCCTTCTGCAAAGTTGGTATACATGTAATACAATGGGGCAAAGAGAAATCTGCATGGTTTGACCAAGATTGCTTGGCAAGGTAACATTAGTAGCATCATTATCTGTGGGCTGTGTCATCACAGCTATACCCATAGTTAACTACTGCGGTGTGTTTTTACTTCCTTGGGTAGCACTTTCACAGTTCCTGATGGACCCAATAGACCCATTATTGTGGAATCAATAGAATTCTTGGGTCATGGCACCAGCACTTCTGGGACGATCCCTTAAACTCACTACTGTAATGTTTGTGACTTCTTTGAATTGTGCCATTGCTGGTTCTGGGTGGACCTCATTGACCAATAACTATGATGTCTGTTGACCTCCTAGTATCCACCATTGCCACCCCTAGATGAACCTGCATAGACCCATAGTTTTGTTATTTTCTACAAACCAGAAGGTAGAGTAACATAAAAACCCCATCATATCTCTTAGCGACTGTTAAGATATAGAGAATCTGCTATTTCCAGAGCAACATTTCAAAGGCCATTTAGCAACTAGGATAACATCTCACACCCAGCACAGTTCCCACTAACAGTGCTGCTCATCACAGGCCATTCCTATACTGCTTTGAATTTGGAGAAATCCATACTAGTGCATTGTCAAGAGATTTCAAAGCCCCAAAGGGATATTCTGGATACCTTGAACAATTCTTGATCTTGGAATGCAATGAATGTTTGTTCAAATGTGAACGCATTGATCTATTTTCTCCGAATATATCAAGGTGTCATCCAAGGAAAGCACCAAATGCGCATCCAGAAGGTCATGGAAAAATCAAAGTAGCCATATTGCGTGTTAAAGGTTGTCTTCCCTTTTACCTTTCTCGCATTCTCACCAGATCGTCGGCATATCACAAAGCAAATTTGGTAAAGTTTTTAGTGGTCTTGACCTAATCCAGCAGCACTGAAATGAGAAATGAGAAAAAATGGTTAGCAGTTGCTAATTGTAATGGCATTTAGTTCTCTATAATCAATACATAGAATGTACGTCCCATTCGCTCTGGATACTAAAAAGATAGGGGCAACAGCGAGTGACGTAGAGTGCCTAATAGTGCCTTGTTTAGCTTTTGTCAGAGGAACTCATCCTCCTGGACATTACCATATATATCCTTCCATGAGGTGTGGGTTCTGGGGTTTTACCTCAATGACACAATCCTATTCCTGATGTGGAGGAAAGTTGTGTGCTTCTTTTTATGGTTGACTTGACAGCACAGCTGTCACCAGACAATTATGTAAGCATCACTAAAGACTGTCTTTGACTCCACCCATATGTTGAGAGCCAGGAGCACATGTTTTGATTGGGCAAAAGTTGTGTGCTTCCACCAAAACCAGTACTTCACCTTTCATGGGCATACACATGACATTGGAATGCTATTAAAGTGTCTTAGATAACTAAATAATTAATCTTATTTTTCTCTGGCAGCAGCACAGATGAGAGGAGGGCAGGCATTAACCTACATGGATTTTTAGGTCTAGTTGACAGTGCAACTGTCACCTGACCTTTTAATCTTCACCAATATAATTCTACAGTTTTTTCCTTCCACTAAATACGTATCAATTCTCACGCTATTTACATTCCTTTCAAGCCAGACCTATTGGCGTTGCCAGTGCTTGTTTACTGAAGACATCCATAAAGTTCATGTAAGACTATGGAATTAAATTCTCTTATTATACTTCCTGCTTTGGTTTTGGAGTGTATTTTTGTGAAATAAATCAGGATATGAATTTAGTCATTTCCTTAGGTGCAGCTTGAAAGCAATGTTTTGAACAGTATGTTCAGGACAAATGTGATGGAAAGACTTTCTTTATGTGTGGGTTATGATGTAGGAGCCAGGTCTTTCCAAGCACGATGGTAAATGTGCATCAGTGATATCAAAATAGATCTTTTCCACATGGCCATTGTCAGTTACCATTAACAAAGGTTTTATTTCAGTGCAAATGGCTAAGGAAGACAGTGGTGTGTCGTCAATGCCTTGAATCTCCTTTGGTGCTTCCTTCATGTTAACAGGAATATGTATTTCCACCTCAAACTGAAGATAAATATTCCATTTTCAAAACATTGCCTTCGTTTGAGTGAGAAACTGATACTAATTTGAAAGCCATGGACCCTGATTTAATATTAAAGGTGTCACCATGAGTATCTCTTGCGATGCAGAAGAGTACAAAAGCAATCTTGGTAGGATCACAAGAATTTGTCTTTGTGCAGGTCAGAAAATGCACATGACATGTTAGAAATTAATAAAATTGCGTAGTTCCCCTTCAAGCTATCCAAGTGGTGCTAGCTTACACATATTACCAAGACTAGGCATTCACTCCAACCCTATTGCCAGGGTAATGGGATTTTACTTGACAGTGCCACTTCCAGAAGCCACTATCTCTGTTGTTGAGTAGGGAGATGCAGACATCACAGGAAATGCTGATATATGGTTGATACAATTTAACAAAATGCCTGTTCTTGTTGAGTCGTTTTCAAATCATCATGGATGTTTATAATGGCCTGCTCCATTGTTTTGACTAGACTTTCAGATGGGTGCCTGAGGCATGAAAATCTGTCAGGTTCCTAGTGCACAAACCTGCTAAAAGCCCTCTCTGTCCCAAAACAACTATTCGAAAGAGCAATGGGGAACTACTCACTTGTGGTAGATTCAGGGACAGATGAGGAAGGGAAAGAAAAAGAAACCGGACTACAGTTTACTCTTGGTTTGTACTCTGCTTGGGTCACAGGGGGGCACTGCAGGCCTCATTGTTAGGAGTTAGAGGATTTGCCGCAGTGTCTATAATGAAGTGGAAAACTAAAGGTGAGTATGGGGTACTCTTTGATGGAATATAGTGCTAGTAGTACAACCAACACTCTGGCTTACCAGTTTAGTTAGCGGATGTTTCTGTAACAAGTTGTCTACACACTAGGACACAAGGAGGAGGTCCTTGGATACCACAGCAAACCAGACTGAACAGCAGTTGAACTCATCCCTCCCCTTTCAACGCCACATCCAACATCAAAACCCCTCTAAACAAATTCAACACTTTTTTAGAAAACTATGTGAACACTTATTACTCAATGAAAACATCCAGCAGCAAGCCAAAGTCTTCGCCACCCTGGTGCTATAAAGACCTTACTGACAATAGACGTTCCATCTGCAGACAGGAAATGAAATTAAAGAAAAACAGAACTCCTGATGACCTCATGATACTGAAGTCGCTCCATGCAACACTCGGACAGCTTATCGCATCAGCCATAGCAAAATACATACCAACCCCATCAATGAAGCCACCAACAGAAGCAGAACATTTTTCAAGGCAATCAAGCACTGAATAAACCACTGCCAGACTCACTTATTCCTCGCTCCATATAAAAGTGCAATGCCATCATCCTGTTCTTCAGTGAGAAAGTACAGAAGAACTGACAGTACATCGAGAACATCAAGCCTGCTTGATCTCTAATGCCCTCCCCTCCCAGAAGAATCCCACAATGCTCAGCCTTCAAATGCCTGTCTCTCGCGGAACTCATCATATACTTGACTCCCTCAAAGCCACTTCATATGAAGATAATGACTTTTCCTAGTCCTTCTTGAAAGCTCTTTCTGGACATTCTCTCTCACAGCTACTCACCATTGTCAATGCCTCCTTTGCTCAAGCCATCCTCTCAGAAGCTCTTAAGACAGGCCAGCTCCTCCCACTTCTAAAGAAACCTATACTGGACCTCTCCAACTACTGGCATATCACTCACCTAACTACCATCATTGGAAAGATCATTGAAAAAGCAGTCAACTTTCAACTCTAAGGTGGCATGATATCCATCTCCATCTCAAACCCTAGTCTTGCTTCAGATACACTGAACCATGGAGTTTGCTACCTTACACATCACAGATGATGTCCTCTTGACCAGGGATAAAGATGACCACTGCCTCTTCATATTGCTGGACCTTTGAGCTCCCTGTGGCATAGTCAATCCTCCCACCCTTATGCTTCACCTGCAAAGTCCCTCACTTATTCTGCTACCTTGCAGTGTCTGCAAGGGTTCCATACTGTCACCTGTCATCTTCAACCTCTAAATGGAGCCACTTGGTGCTCTACTCACAGATAATGGCAACAGAAAAAAATGATGGACGGAATGCTGAACATTGTCAAATGTTCACCCAGTTACAGATCTGGGTTAAATTCATTGTTTTTTTGCTCAACCTGCCACCCCAGTTTGGACCCAGCCATATGCAAATCAGTCTTGACCCTGCTCCCTATGGGAGCAGTCCAGTCCGAACTGCCAGGCCATGTCCTCCATGGAACAGAATTGAGCATCCTGGGACCGGTTTCGGGTATCACCCCTCATCAGCTAGGCTAGCTTGAATGCAGTGGCACAGTGAGCTTGGGACCAACGTCTGTGCATAACCTAACCACTTAGGACAAATACAGCAACAGAAAAGGATGATGGACGGAATGCTGAACATTGTCAAACATTTACTCCCAGTCACAGAGCTGGGTTAAATCCATCGCTTTTTTGCTCACCCTGCCACCCCAGTTTGAACCCAGTCATATGCAAATCAGTCTTGACTCTGCTCCCCATGGGAACAGTCCACCTGAACTGCAATGCCAGGTCCTCGCTGGACCAGAAACAAGCATCCTGGATGCTTGTTTCCGGTCAGGAGAGGACCCGGGCTGGCAGTTTGGGCTGCACTGTTCCCATGGGGAGCAGGGTCAAGACTGATTTGCATATGGCTGGGTCTAAACTTGAATGGCGTTGTGAGCAAAAAAACGATCGATTTAGGCCCAGAGCTCTGTACTGGGGGGTGAGTGTTTGACATTGTTCAGAATTCCGTTCATCATTTATTCTTTTTGCACTTCCTCACAGATAACAGCATCATAATTCACCAAAATGCTGATGATACATAAGTCTACTTGAAAATCTGCTCAGTTTCTGACCTAGTGGTGTGTTGCCTGCATCTACTGTAACAATCTCTTAATGAAACAGTTCCAAACCATTGCTCTATCTTCCTGTGAATACCAATACATTGATATTGGAAGTAGCAACACACCCATTTACAAACTTTGTGATCTACCGTCCACTGGGAGGCAACCTACCATTCATTGAGCAAATAATGGAAGTCATCACAATCAACGCTCGACATCAAGATACCCAGATCTTCCTCGGAGACTTTAATCTACACTGGAATGACCTGAATGACCCAGCTGTGAACAGCTTTAAAACCTTCCTAGCTGACCTAGATATGACCCAAATTTGTGATAGCCCTATATACAACAAGGGTGCGACCTTGGACCTAATCGTTGCGAAGGTGGACAACATCCAACTCTGATCTATCGTCCTTGTGACTGGACAGATCACCACCATATCACCTTCCTCTTCACAGACACTGTGTGTAGAAAAAAGCCTCAGCTAAAGAAACCTAAACTATGGAATAGAAGCATGCAGAACATAAACTTGAATTATCTGACTTCCCTCAGCAACATTTTGCCCCCTCCGTTGGACATGGTAGATGTCCAAGTCCTTACAGATCACAACAGTACTTCCATTTTGAATATCCTAGACTCGATTGCACTCTTACGACTAAAAAGCATATCCACCAAAGATTCGAAACCATGATTCAATGACAGCCTAAACGCAGAAAGAAGCAATCTGAGACTAGCTGAATGAGCATGGAGAGTCT
This sequence comes from Calotriton arnoldi, assembly GCA_963921515.1. Classification (NCBI taxonomy): domain Eukaryota; kingdom Metazoa; phylum Chordata; class Amphibia; order Caudata; family Salamandridae; genus Calotriton; species Calotriton arnoldi. The sequence continues at coordinate 17,412 of CAWUFW010015950.1, forward strand.
CTCCGTCCATCGAACAACTAAAACGCTTAAGATAGGTGAGAAACACTTATAATAAACGCATCAGAAGTTCAAAGCTAATTTCTTTAGAACTCAACGAGATCTAGCCACAAACCAACCTAAAAGACTTTTTGAACTTGTCAAATACCAATCGGATAATCAACTTAACCCATCTATAAATTGAGTCAATGTACTGCCAAACTGCGAGGATTTTGCCTCCTTCCTGGGAAAGACGGAAATAATCTAAAATGAGCCGTGGACAGAAAGGGATCTCCTTCTGGTTCTATTGCATATCACCCACCCACCTTCACTGTTAGGTGCCCCTCCTGATCTCCCAGGGCACACCCCAAATAACAATGTTTTTGGAATACATTTAAAACCTTCAGTGAAAGCAACATTCACAACAACCTTGTAGTGCTGAAACTCTCAAACCACTTCAATGACCCGTTACCTTTGAATATCTTCAGGGAGATAAAATCTTCTATACTCCCACTTTGGACCACAATAGTAAATGCCTCGCTTCGGCAAGGCACTATCCCGGACTACCTAAAAGTAGGGCAGGTATCCCCTATTCTAAAAAAAATCCACTGCAGATCGCTTGGACCTTAACAACTTCTGCACGATTTCCAACATTCCGACTTTGGCGAAGCACCTTGAAAAATGTGTCCAGGTCCAACTTTGCAACCACATAGAACAGTTCCAAATTCTAGACCAATTCTATGCCGCCTTCCGTCAAGGCTTCAGCACTGAATCAGCTCTCATACACATAGTGGAGGGCGCACAGAAAATGCTGGATCAGAACAAATCCTGCCTTCTAATCCTCCTAGTCTTATCATCTGTGTTCGAAACGGTTAAACATGACTGAATCGAACAGAGAATGGGGCTTTCAGGGTCTGTCCTAAATTGGTTCTCTTCGCTTCTCAACAACAGAACTCAAAGAATCAAGGTTAACCAGTCCCTGTCCAATGCCACGCCGGTCATGTTAGGGGTCCCACAGAGGTCCTCTCTTTCACCTATTCACTGCAACCTTTTCATGGAGCCTCTAGCTGAAGTCTTGAATCCCTCCAACACACATTACCACATGTACACCCAATTATACATGAACATTTCTTCTCCAAAAGATATAAGGTCCCTCAACACAACTCTACAAAAAACCCCAAACTATCTCTCCCACAACCACCTCAAACTAAATGCCATCAGAACGGAATTCCTCCTAATCGTCCCACCCAATCACTCACCCGAGATTGAATTATGGATGAAGCATCTATCTGCTCTTAACTGCTCACCACACATTATAGACTCCACAAGATCTCTGGGAATAACACTTGATAAGAACCTGAACATGCAGGAGCACATCAGTATCGCCATCAAAGGAACAAACTACCAAATGAACATTTTAAGGAACTTAAAACCCTTGCTCCCCAGGACAACTTCAAATCAGTGGTCCAAGCCCTAGTCATTCCCAGATTGGACTATGGAAGTGCAAACCTCTGTGGCCTTCCAAGATCTAAGTTGATGCCACTAAGGGCCTCTGTTAACGCTGCTGCTAGGCTCATCACAGGAAGAAAAAGAATCAATCGCATCTCTCCGGATCTAAAATCCTTAAACTGGCTCATATATATGGCAAGGATACAGCTAAAATTGCCTGCAGGACCCATCAAGCTTTACATTACAACACAACAACGTGCATTTGCTTATTGCTCCAGCCGTGAGGGGAACGGCCAACGACAGCTTCTCTTGTTTTCACCGCCGTGAGGGGAACGGCCACCGCGAGACCACAACCCCCAGCAGCACAAGCGGCGGCGCCAGCCGTGACGCCGCTTTTCGCGCCAGGAGGCGCCGGGAGGCGTTAAAGGCCCAGCGGGCCGCCCGCAGCGCGGGACGCGCGCGGGCCGCGCCCGGGCGAAGCCCGGGCCAAGGGCGGGCCCGTCCGCGCCCGTCAGAGACCGGAGGAGGCCGGGCTGGGCCACCCCTAGACACTACACCCCTGGGATACTGTTTTTGGAGGTACTGTTGATATCCAGGGGGTATGGCTAAGCGTATGCCGAAAAAAGGGGGGCTTAACGGGGACTCTGGACGCCTTTTTAACACGGGCAGAATCATTACTGACTCATGAAATACAGCTCACCGAGAGGAGACGTTCTTTGGGCTCGGTGACTGCCTGCAAACGATCCTCGCTAGGGGGGATTAGTGTTGCGATTTCTCCGGCACCTGCCCCGCAATCACCTGTAAATGTGTGTAATACTTCAGAGGGGGGAGGCGGAGAGAGGAGCTTATTGTGTGTTGACGGGGGTGTGTTAGATAGGGGGAGCAAAGGTTTGGGTGCTCGGATTGGAGTTCCCGACCTAGGGACTTTGGGTGATGGGGATCTGTATTTTGCCCAGGTCCCGGTCCCGGTACCGTTGATTGTGGCCGATATCCAAAGTGTAGTAGATGGAAGTGATGATGAGGGCGGCACCAGAATTACCAGATCTAAGGGGGTCAAAGGGCAGGGCTAATAGATATTCCAATAACTAGCCCAGAACCCGCGATGAAACATCACAGGGGTGGTGCCCTATCAAAACAAAAATCTAAACAGAAGCCTAGGCCCAAGAAGACACAATCCAAGTCAAGCTCACATGATATTAATAATGCTTCACAGGGCCCCTCAGTATGTCAGGGAGTAGCTCCAACCCAATTGAACTGCCTGATATCATCCTTGGGGGACTGTGATAATGATCCCTGGAAAAGAATTGAGTCCCTGTTCTCTGTTCTACTTGAGCCCATACTTAGCAAGTTAATTAGCCTAGAGGAGAAACTGTTAGGGCTGGAGAAAGTGTGTAGCAGTCACATTAAACTAACACAGGAAAAAGGGTGCATGTGTGGCCAAGAAATCCCAACACAGATATCCCGGCCATTACAAGCGGAACATCAACGAGGTATGCAGGCAGAAGGGGAAGGGGTAATCCGGTACCAGGGATCATCACGCCGATAGAGGCAGAGGCAGAGGCACGTGTTGTGCTCCTAGGAGAACCTGTAAGTGATCACTATGCTCAAGGCGGGGGAGTCAGATACCCAATAGTCATGGTAACATAGTAGTTTCTAATACGTGGGATGGAAGCAGCAGGGACATGACTGGAAAGGGTAGTAGGGCACTCGAGGGTGGTGTGGATAGGGAAGCGGCCTGTTCGAGGGATACTAGTGATAACAGATTGTTGTCAAGTCAACATACCTCGAATAGAGGTGCCCAGAATCAGAGTGATGACCTGCCAACAATAAATCTCCCACCAGACTGTTGTCCATACGTAGTTGTTCTTGCAGGTGTACCCGCCCAAATAAACACGAATGAGGAGTCTACCCCACAATTAATTAATAAGGTAGCCCATTGGTTATCCAAATTTGTGAAATTTAACACACGTGATCTTCAGTATATTTTAATGGCAAGAAGGGTGAACTGGATAGGTAGTATGAGGAAATGTTTTTCTGGAGACTGTGTGATTGTCACCTTTAGATATCCGTGTTTGGTTCAGTCAATCCTTTCTCAGGCAGTTAATTTTTTTAATATGGAGACTAGTATAAAACCCTTGACTCTGGGCTTTTTTATAGACCAGGCAGACCAGGTACAAGAGGTATGGTCAATCAGGTTGGGGAGAACCAGGATCAATTTAACATCAGGAGGATTAGGGACAGACCGGTTCATCTAAATAATGTTTTTGCCCCCCTGGGTGATCTGAATGAAATTGATTGACTACCTGAATGTAGGGGTGGGGGGACCTTTGTCTCGTCGGGGTCAGTGGTCGTCCAGAAAGGGAAGTCTGTGTGGGCTGGTGAGGTGGAGGCAGTCCCGTCATTGGAGTGTAGGGAATCAACCTCCAGTGAGGAGAGTAGGGAGATTGGAGAGGGCAGCATAGCTCACCCTGGGGTAGATAGTGGGGTGCATTACTCTGATGGGAGTAAGATTGATGGCTCTTTAAAAATCATATCCTGGAATATAGCTGGTATAGCAAATAAACTTGAGGATATGCATTGGCTTGCCCTGGTAAGGGACTTTAACATAATTTGTCTCCAAGAAACCTGGGCGACGGAGAATACGTGTTTTATAGAGGGATACAAAACCTTCTTTTGTCCAGCAATTAAACCCCGAGTCGGAAGAGCAAAGGGGGATTGACTGTGTTTGTGGATTTGAACATTCAGGGAAGGTGGAAGGATTTGGCTTGTGATTCACATAATGTACAAGGGGTTAGACTCATAGCTAAGGGATGTAGGGTAACTATTTTGAATTTTTATAATGCCATACAATGCACACCACAGGGCCTAAATAGTATACATGAATTAGATGGTTGGCTGGACCGTCTCACCAGGAGTGGGCATGGCGCAACGCACATGATAGTAGCAGGCGATTTTAATTGTCATCCATGCCCGGATTTAAGGGTGGCTCATGGTGTGTGGTCGTCATGTGCATTAAGTAAGGGTATGCATATGGAACACACCCGGATGGGGAGGGAGCTGACGTGCCTTTTACACACACACGGGTTATCACACACGTTGGATATGGCCGATATTGTGGAAGGCTCCCTGTTGGACCCCACTTTTAAGGGAAGAGGGTGTCATTCAGTTATTGATTATATTTTGATTTCACAGGCAATGAAAAGATCTGTTAGGAAATTTAATATTTTACACAGTGTATTTAGCGATCATAACCCAGTAATTTTAATAGTTGATGTATACAGTCAGAGTGTGGTCAGACAGACAGAGGATCAATTATTATCCACGATCGATCAAGGCAGGCGATTATGATGGGTCCAGATAAATGAGGCAGGGTTCAATGCGGCTCTATTTGGTCAAGGAGCTAAAGACATCATGAATTGCTTGGACCCAGAGGTGGAAGGGGCCGACTTGATCAAGGCTTTTACAAATATCGCTGTCCTTGTCACTAAATTGCTGAAGACACACCCACGTAGGCATAGGGGGGATTCCCCAAGATGGTTTAGCCACCATTGTTCTCTTACCCTTAGGAACTTGAAGGATGCTCTCAAGCAGTCCCCTAGGGATAGAGAGAGGGTGTTGGCGTGTCGCGCAAGTTACAAGTCAGCGTTAAAACAACGTAGAGGTCAATTGCAGCGGATAGCGTGGGAGGAACTCCTTGAAGCCGCAGAGCAGAAAGACTCAGAACGGTTTTGGAGGGTTATAAATAGTCCCTGTTTTGCGGACCCAAATAAACCAGGGCTAAGTGGTAATATACTCCCGGAACAATGGCAGGAATATTTTCAGGGCCTATATAACCACTCGTCTGGCCAGGCAGAAGCATGGTTGTCAACTATACCCACAAGGGCTACCTCTGTCATTTTTTCGTTGGAGGAAGTCACTGTTGGTATCGAAGGGCTGATGCGAAATAAGGCCCCAGGCCCAGATGGGATTCCACCCGACCTTTTCAGATCGAATGTACAGGTCTGGGCACCTTTATTAACAAGGGTCTTAAATGCGGCAATAAGTGTTTCAATGCCCACATCTTGGTCTTCGGCAATTATAGTACCGATCTTTAAGAAGGGTAATCGGGATAGCCCGCACTGTTACCGACCAATATCTTTGATAGATGTATCAGCCAAGGTCTTGGGGCGGGTAATTTTAAATAGACTAATGGAGTGGGCTGAGTCTGCTAATATAATCACTGATGTTCAATATGGATTCCGCCCAGGGAAATCAACTGTGGACCAGTGTCTTAATCTTTATCTTATTTCTGCTAAATATACGCTGTTAAAAGGGGAGGTTTTTATTTGGCTTTTATGGATTTATCGGCGGCTTTTGACCGCGTGAACCGGAACAAGTTGTGGCTAGTAATGGCTAACCAGGGGGTGGATTTAGAACTAATAAATATACTCCAATCACTGCATAATCACACCACGGCTGCAGTAAGGTATACCCAGGAGGGAAAAGTAACGGATCGGTTTGGATGTTCAAGCGGTGTCAGACAGGGATGCATTCTGGCTCCCTTCTTATTTACTTTATACATTAATGGCCTGGATGCGGCACTGCAGGGATATTAGGGCAGATGTACCACGAATAGGAGAAAGAACTGTGCCGGTTTTATTATATGCAGACGACGCTGTGTTATTGGCACGCACCCCTCATGGTCTACAACTTTTAATTAATGGTTTTGTAGAGTTTATGGAAAAACTCGAGATGGCCCTCAATCTCACCAAATCATATGTAATGGAGATGGGGAAAAAGCCAGCCAAATCATTTAAATACACCATTGGCTCGCATGTCTTAGGTAAAGTCCCAGTTTTTGCTTATTTAGGCATATTATTTGATGGGAAGCTTAACTTTAAACAGTTACTAGAAGAGAAATCTCTGTCTTTAATTAGATCCACAGGTTCAATTGCGAACTTTGCAAGCAGGCTTGGGTTGTGGACCCCGGACATGATTTTGAAATTGTACAACTCAATCTGCTGTGCCAAGGTGTTGTATGGTAGTGAGGTTTGGGGCTTTGTGAAAATCAATAGCCTACAAACGGAAGAAAACAAATATATGAGGCGCCTATTAAGGGTTCCCCATAGCACCCCAGCATTTATTGCACATGAAGAACTGGGAGCTAGTTACATCTCAGATTTAGTGGCTGTTAGACCCATAATTCACTGGTTAAAGGTCTGGTTAAATGAAGAGATAGGCCTGACAAGGCTTGTTGTTCAGGATTGCCTGTCCCTGGCTAACGTAATGAAGATCCCATGGTTAAAATATGTGCGGGATTGCCTACAAAAAATGGGACGGCAGGCACTGTTCGATGACCCAGATATAATAAGACAGAAGGACAAGGCAGCTGTCAAAGAGTTGTTTTTCAAGTTTAGTATGGCGCAACGTGAGAAGTAACGAGTTGGTTAAACCCACAGTAAGAGAACACGTTTTAATTAAAACCTCCTTGAAAATAGTACCATATTTAACTATTATGACAAATGCCCACGATAGATTTTTAATCACACGTTTTAGATTTAATTTTATTCACCATATTTTAGCGGTTCCAGCAGGCTTTATAGTAAAGCCTGGGGAGAGAGGGAGCCCTGCGGCTGCGACAATGTGTCTCCGCAGGATACCCTCCACTTCCTTTTTAATTGTTCATTTTATGACCTCCCTAGAAAAAGGTTCTTGAAGTCTTTATTACAGATTACTGGTGTTAGACAGGCACGCGTGGCATTGCTCTTTTTAAAACTTTCCGCAGATGTTTTAACCTTGTCCTGTGTGGTAAACTTTTTAAGAATGGCCCTTAAATCTAGATCTACAAGAGTGGCTAATGATATTGAGACATGATTTGTTAGTATGTTTTTAGATATCATGAAATATTGGGTTGTTTTAACTTTTTTTTGGTTGTATCTATATGTAAATGCTTATAGGATCCCCCCATCCCCTGTAAAGTAAATTGAGCATACACTCTTATTCCCTAGCTCTTTTAGTTATTTACTCCTTGGAAACACCCTATATTTGTTTTACATTAGCAAACGTTTTATATTCCGCTTTTCGGACTAGGAGAAGATCCTCAAATAGGGGTGTTGTTTTTTTTTTTTTTTTTTTATGTGATTATTTTTACCAATCATCATCAATTGTTAGTACTGTTTTTAATTAAATTGCTGCTAGTTAGCTAACATGTTAAATTGAATCTGTAAAAGAAAAATGAATTGTTTACGTGATGGTGATATAATCACACTCTGATTAGTGTAAATATTCCTCTTATGATATATAGCAGCTAGTCTTAGAAATGCGGATGCACTTAAACTATGCTATTTCTAATAGGCAAATATACAAAATGAAAGTTTTTAAATGTTTTAAAATATCTCCAGATCAATTTGTATTATGATAATTATTTGTACTTTTATGCATTTTCCAAATGCGAATAAAGTTATTTGATTGATTGATTGATTGATTGAATCCCTCCAACACACATTACCACATGTACACCCAATTATACATGAACATTTCTTCTCCAAAAGATATAAGGTCCCTCAACACAACTCTACAAAAACCCCAAACTATCTCTCCCACAACCACCTCAAACTAAATGCCATCAGAACGGAATTCCTCCTAATCGTCCCACCCAATCACTCACCCGAGATTGAATTATGGATGAAGCATCTATCTGCTCTTAACTGCTCACCACACATTATAGACTCCACAAGATCTCTGGGAATAACACTTGATAAGAACCTGAACATGCAGGAGCACATCAGTATCGCCATCAAAGGAACAAACTACCAAATGAACATTTTAAGGAACTTAAAACCCTTGCTCCCCAGGACAACTTCAAATCAGTGGTCCAAGCCCTAGTCATTCCCAGATTGGACTATGGAAGTGCAAACCTCTGTGGCCTTCCAAGATCTAAGTTGATGCCACTAAGGGCCTCTGTTAACGCTGCTGCTAGGCTCATCACAGGAAGAAAAAGAATCAATCGCATCTCTCCGGATCTAAAATCCTTAAACTGGCTCATATATATGGCAAGGATACAGCTAAAATTGCCTGCAGGACCCATCAAGCTTTACATTACAACACAACAAGGTACTTGGCACAAAAACTAGAATTATCTGGTGGATGCAGATCCTCTAGAAGCACGAGCACCTTGGTACTGAAACCACAGAAATTCCATTAAAAGAAAGCCTGCAAGAAAGCCTTTTTGGGTATTGCCCGAGAATTTACAACTCCCTACCACCTGAAATCAGACGCATCCCCTAAACTGCATATTTAAAAAAATAAGTTAAAATACTACTTATGAACAAATTTCTGCTCTAGGTCACACAATTTGACTCATGATCTACATCCTTGATTATTACTCGATTGCTGGACTATATCTATTGTTCACTGTCTTGTCCTAGGAGGTAACTATCCTCAATTTGTGAACTTACACAGTCTGTACCTCTCTTGATTATGTTGTTGTTTGCTTTCTTGCTTCCTACTTCCGATCATCTGTAAAGCGCGTTGATACCCTCACAGGCCATGTTTGTGCTATATAAAACTTTATAAATAAATAAATCAAAAGCCTCAAACACTGCCTGCTCATTATCCAGACCTGGATGACCAGTGTCTAGCTCAAGCTCAACCCAACCAAAACATAATTCCTATTGCTTGCCAAGAATAACAAACAAAAAACAGTACAAATATGGTTTAATGGCATGAACCTTGATGGTGTTGAACCCCAAATTTGTCCGACTGCCAAGTCACATGGATTCACCCTGGACACCAACCTCACCCACAAGGAAATCACTGCCCAAAAAAAGTACAAAGACAGCCTGGTATCAGTTCTTTCTTCTAAAGAAAGTGAAACTATTTCTTTCAGAAAGCAACTTCAGAACTGCTGTTCAGGCCCTCCTCTTGCATCTGAATAGTGGTAACACCTTGCTGTATGTCCTTCTAGACTCCACACTGGCCCCTCTTAAGGGCATCCTGCACACTGCAGCATGTCTCATCAAGGGCCTGGAAAAATATGATCACTTCAACCTCATCCTGATGGAACACCATTGGCTCTCTTTGCCAGCACCATCTATTAAAACCAGCTGCATCATTTACAAGGCCATCACAAGCAGCACTTAGCAGCAAGGACACCATCAGAAAGCAGACTAAGAGGTGGAAAACATTTTTAAAACAAGGCAGCAGAACCTTTCCATCTGTGCAACCACAGTCTAGAAGAACATCCCTGTATCCATCAGGACCACCCCACTGCTGCTCCAATCTAGGAAAGAGTGAAGACTCACCTCTTTAAAGAACATTACATTCCAAAGCATCAACTGTCCACAACCTAGCTACCTCTCTGAAGACTCGTCTTTCTTCATGCTTGTCGTTAACCCTGTACAGTGCTCTGCTGACTTTTGGCTAGGTTTGCACTAAAGAAATTCCATATACACCTATACATACAGCTGAGAAGGTAACCAGGAAACAGAAGATACCCAGAGGAATCACAACCAACCATACAGACAACAGTAGGGAAACAGGAAAGGAACATAGGATGTGAGGGAACCAAAAGGGGAAAAAACAAACAAGGGTGATGTGGTAACTTGTGTGAACTACTACGACTTGAAGATCAACAACAAATAAAATGTTACCAGGTGACATATGCATATTTGTTAATACTGGTTGTCTACCCTGAAAGTTTCTTGAATCTAGGATATGAGTACAACCTAACCAGCACCAGGTTATTGGTCTGCTGCTACCAAAGAGAGTGACATTGAACCAAGATCCAAATAAATGAATAGACCTGTGAACCTTTACAGCTAGAAGGCACATAGGCAGGGTTCTTTCTAAAGGCCATATTACAAGTTGGATAAAATTATATCTCCACAATTCCCTGTTCTCAAAACTCAACAACCACGATTCATCTTAGCCTGATCTAATGTCTACAATCACCTAAATACACACAGTTCCCTGGATCAGGACTGCAGAACCAATCTTATGACAAATTAGTTTGTTCGTAGTAACTTTACAGTTTTGATCTATCCATTACCGAATGAGCGACCACCATGGGCCGGCTTATATTTAGAGTTGCTTAATCCAAACATTTATTACATTAATTCATAAATTATTTAGCCTCCTTAACCATGCTTTTTATGCAATTTCTTCAACAGAAATAAAGCATTTTACTATTGTGCAACATCATGCTTCTAATTCCTGTGCTCTTACACTGGATGAAAGTTCAGAATAAACACCAAAAAGAATTAAAAACCAGACGGTGACATGGAACACACACAGGGGGCATATGTATGAAAGAGTTGTGTCGCCCTTGCGCCACGCAACAGGCCACAAGTGACACAACTCTTAAGTTTGATATATCAAGCCATGCAAGGCCACCTTGCGTGACTTGATAAATCTAGAGTAACGCAGCGCAGCGCAAATCGCTGTGGTGCGTTAGTGTGCCCCAGGGAGCCATTCCATGGGTGGAGCGTGGATGTTCCTATGCATCAACATAGATTTTGGCGCATTCCCAGATTTACCATTACTGGTAAACCTGAGAATGTATCAAAATGCTACATCTCCACAGGGGAGGCGTAACAAGGAGTAACATTTTTATTTCTCCATGTCACTTCCTCTTTCAATGTGGGCTGCATTCTGCAGCACACATAAAAAAAAAAAGGAAATTGCCTCAGGAGTTTGTTGTTGTGCAGGACGTTGAGCCTTCCTGCACAAAAATAATCCTCCTTACAACGCAGACACCCCACCCTTGCACTATGGTGCAAGGGTACTTGTGCTGGCGCTAGGCAGCACATTGTGCTCCAGTGCTGGGAAATGACAGGAATGCGCTGTATATTAAGTACGGTGCATTCATGCCCGTTCTCTATCGCGCAGGGTGACTTTCAGCGCTGCATGATTATTTGTTAAATATGCCCCATAATAAATAAACAAGACTTGGGAAAATAGTTATGAAACCACTAATTAGAAGAGGGACTATATGAACAATAAAAGAATGCTAATAAAGTATATAATTGAGGGAATCACACAAAACTATTAAAACTGCCCTCACACACAGAAATCTGTGTCATGCTTCATCATAGGGCCTGCTAACAACACCCCCGCGCCGACCAACGCTGGGGGTGGAGCAATAAGGAAGGGGAAGACAATACAACACAACAAAGAATGTGAAAAACAGCTCAAGGGATCAAAAAGTGAAAATAAAAGCATAAACAGTGAGTTAAAACTGGATCCAGGGAGTCCCTAATCTAATTTAATATCGGGTACCCTGTCCAGATATATTTAAACGGTCAAGAAACAAGACCTGTGGATGGTAGTATGGGAAACCTATGATGAGTCACCATCCCCTCCACTATGCAAAAAATGTCGACATGTTTCAGCCGGAGTTGTCAAATTGCCCGGCTTTCCTCAGGACTTCACTAATGTATGACCCCCCGATTCTCACCCAAAGCACCATAAATCAAAGGTGGAGGGGAAAAAAAACGTTTATGTTGGGTAACTTACTCCAAACACATGCAAAAAGAGCGTCTTGCTCTCCACAATGGAACCTGCAAGGAACCAAAATAAAAGCTAATAAAAACAAGACAGTGTTGTGCTCATTGTGCTATACAAAAAAACATCTGGTCATGTGTGATCCCTCAATCATAAAATTAAATCAAATTTGATATAATGATAGCATTCATGATAGGGCGCAGCACAAGGCCAACTACAAGTCATAACAATCTATTGACTGAGCCATGCCAAGTTCTTGCATATCTACATTAAAGCCCTATTAGATGCGCTTAATTCGCATATAGATGTTGGTATCAGAGTAATACTGATCCAGTCCATGCTAATTAAAAATCCGAGGATAAAAGAAGTAAGAAAGAGGAAAACGTAAAACCTTTCTGTGAGGCTTACCGAGTTTATTTACAATCTACACTTGAACTGGAAGGGAGAGAGGACAGCTCCCTATAGTCACACTCTGTTGGAAAATGTAACATAAAAAGAAAAAGCGGTTATATATTGTTAAACAACAAACACAAGGCGTTATTTCCAAATTAGAAATATCCTACGATGCAAACCAAAAGGAGACTGTAGGAAGGAGTGGTCAAACAATCATGGAGGGAATGAAAATACGTGGGCCAATTCTATCCCAACAAGCGTTTACCGTAATCTCTCGTGAGTTTTTAAACAAGATTAACACGTGAAAACCTGCCCCAAGGCTCAACCACCACACCCAACTCCACAGTGAAAATAAAAATGAATGGACCCTCTCACAACAGAGTGGCCCGACCCCAAATGTTTGAAAGATAACCCATTCTGGGGACTAACAACTCCCAATCTACTCCTTACTTCGTTAAGGTAAGCTGTGGCTGAATCGCTCGTCTCTACCACTACCGTGTAGGTTGGGGAAAACGCCAAAACACGGTTCATTAATGTGCGCGGCCACGCCCCACGTGACCTCATTATGGGTGCGTGCTCCGTCATGTGTTCAAAAGGGAAGGGCGGGATTTTGTGAGACACTAGAGCGGGGAAGTCAATTTCCATGTTGGTAGTGAGGGACGCGAGTCCCTCATTGATCGAATTATTACCACTTCTCCAATGACAGCGCATATGCATGTGTTTACACAAAGGAGGCCGGATAGAAAACAATATTTAGCCACTTCCACTCTAAACCCAGCGGTGTGCAAATAAATATATAAAACTATTTTTTCTATATATATGTGTGTGTACACATACATCCTTCCATCGCTATGCGTCTCTGTACAAAACACACGATGAAAGGAAATCATGGCAAATGGCTTCAATGGAGTCTATTTAGGGCCCAGGGGGGGAGGGTGGGTGAAGAAAGACAACAAGGAGTGGGGAAGAGGGGGGAAGAAAAGAGAGAAGGTGGTGGATGGTGTCTAATACACAGTAAATAATACGTGTAGACTACAGCTATAATGTATCCAGTATCATAAAGTAAAGTTATACTGCAGGATGATGGTAAATCCTCGGTGCAGATACTGCTGTAGTTGCGCTAGAGGTTATTCAGGCTATTCCAAGGAATGTCATCGTTCAGTCCCCCTATGTGACTATGGGTCCGGTAGATCCATTTCTGTTCCCTTATGAAGAGTGCATTCCCTGGGTTCTTGACAGAAGCTCCCATCGTTGGTTTATCCAAGACCGTCCAGAATATTTCTTCTGGTGAATGATTTTTCTCTTTGTAATGATTAGTGAGACGACTACATGTTTTCTGACAGCGGATGGTTGATCGATGTTCCATGATCCTCGTTTTAACTCTCCTAGTAGTCATCCCAATATACATCAGGTTACAGGGGCATCTCATCATATAGATGACATAAGTTGAATTACAATTTGTGTGCTTCCGCTGCTCCCAGGGATAGTTGAGGCCGACATCAATAGATTTAGTATTAGTCGTAAGATGGCATACCTCACATGATCCACACCGGGTATGTCCCGTCACCTGTGGGAGGGCCCATGTTGATTCATTTGCACTTATTTGTGTTGGTCTTGCAACCTGGTCTCTTGGTCTAGTGGGGACCAGCATATCCTTAAGGTTACGTCCTCTTTTAAAAGAAAAAAGAGGTTTCTCCAGTTGTAACCCATTGGAGTTTAAAATTCTCCACTTCTGCTGAACAATCTTCTGGATTTTACTGGAGGCTGTGTTAAAGGTAGTGACACATATAGTTCTATTTGTAGGTGTATGTGTCACATTTTCCAGGAGTGTGTCCCGATGGCAATTGCTCGCTCTCTTTTGTGCCTTCCTGATCGTCCTTCGGGGGTATTTCCGTTGCAAAAGTTTCTGTTGCAGTGTACTGGCTTCTGATTTGAACTCCTTCTTATCAGAACAATTCCGTCGGAGCCGCAAGAATTGGCCCACTGGTAGATTTTCCCTGAGGGATTTAGGATGGTAACTCTCAAAGGAAAGGAGACTGTTCCTATCCGTTGGCTTATGGAACATTTTGGTTTGCAAGCCTCCTTCCTTTGGAAAAATAGTAAGATCCAAGAAAGGAGGTTCCTCCTTGGTAATGGTCGACGTGAAAAGGAGCAAAGGGTTCCGACTATTAAGCCAGACCAAAAAATCTTCTATGGATTGTCTGTTGCCCTCCCAGATTAGGAGGACATCATCAATATAGCGTCGCCATAGTTTGATGTTATTGATCCATACACTATCGGCAGCATAGATATATTGGTCCTCAAATGCCGCCATATACAGACCCGCAAGACTCGGAGCAAAAACACTCCCCATGGATGTCCCATGGGTCTGGAGATAATAGGTGTCTTTGAACTTGAAGTAGTTTTTGGTCAAGGCAATTTCTGCTAGATGCAAAATGAACGGTCTTGGTGTGCAATAATTCCAATCCAATGAGAATAGTATCTCCTCCACCACTCGTAAGGTCTCCAATTGTGGTATGTTGGTATATAATGATTCCACATCCAATCCCACCAGAAATTCTTTTTCCACGTCGAAATTAAGATCCTCTAGGAGGAGCAATACCTCAGTGGTGTCCTTGAGGTATGCCCGTCTCGATTGAACTTTGTTGTGTTGTATTGTCTTCCCCTTCCTTATTGCTCCACCCCCAGCATTGGTCGGCGCGGGGGTGTTGTTAGCAGGCCCTATGATGAAGCATGACACAGATTTCTGTGTGTGAGGGCAGTTTTAATAGTTTTGTGTGATTCCCTCAATTATATACTTTATTAGCATTCTTTTATTGTTCATATAGTCCCTCTTCTAATTAGTGGTTTCATAGCTAGTGTGGGAGGTCGAAGAGGTACTTTATCCTTCCACCCCTCTTCTTTGTGATTTATATATTGGGAAAATAGTTGTCATTTTTTAAACCCGACCACTGGTGAGAGTGGGGACACAGCGGCTAGAATTACTGTGAATTATGGAAAAATAATCAGTGGAAGAACTGCAGTAAACTGGTGTCTGGTTTCCAGGAGATGGTGTAGCTCATTCCAGCTTTTGGGTGTTATCATTATAAAGTGGGCAGCTGGTATGTTCCCCTGAACAGAACATTTTGCTTGCCTGATAATTTTCCAAAACCAAAACATTAGTGTCAAAGGCTTTCTATAAGGAACTGCCCATTAAGACTCAAGCAACAATAAACAGACACAGTTAGTAAGGACTACCTTGTACTGCACATAGCACAATGCATTGCCTGGGGAGTACAAGAACAGGATTGTTAACCCCTTCGCTCCGTCCGTCGGCCAACGGCCGTCGCGAGCACTACCTCGGTAGTGCTGCGCACGTCCGTTGGCCGACGCGGCCCCGCCCACTCGTTCATACCGCCGCACCGCGGCGGAATTCGCGCCACGGTTAAGCGGTTAATAGTCTACACTGGAATATTGGCTTTATTTGACGGGATGGATAATGGTATGAAGGAACTAGAATTACAGCCACGATGTTAAATATTGCTTAAAAAAAGATGATTTGCTTTAGTAAATATCACAGAAAACACACCTGAAAAAGTGCAGAGAGGACAAAATGATTTATCCACAATCTGAACACAATGCTGAAACAAGCATTTGCAATGCAATAGGTCTCGCATTTGCGAGAGTTTGAGCTATTGGCACTGTAAATGACAATGCTAAATGGTCTCATTTTAGTGATCATAACCCTGTCATTCTCACCCTAGACAGGGGGTGAGGCCTCAAGGAAAAATTGGGAAAGTTAGGGGGTGATATCTGTTTGAAAACATCTGATCAGGGACGGAGACTATAAGGACTACAGTAATCCCGGACCTCTTTTTCCAGGACCTATGCCTAAAGGTCGGGAATGAGATCGAAACCTGCCTTGATAATTCTAGACAGGGGTCGATGGTACTTTTAGCCTTTGAAGGTATCTGTGCGCAGGTAGCATCAGACCTCTCATTATCGATTAGACCTAGGAAAATTATAGGGGAGAGATGGTTTCACAGCAATTGCTCTCAAGCTCACCAAAAATTGTTAGCTGCACTGAAAATGATCCCACGGGATAAAGACTATATAGCCAGGTTAAGAAAGGAGTTAAAGCTTGCGCTGTTCACACGTAAAAAGGGAATTAGAGAAGAAGCCTGGAACGCTTTATTATCAGTGGAAATTCTAAAAGATAGTTGCAGATTCTGGGCTATTGTAAACAAACCTTTCTTTTCCGGTATAGAGAATGCCCCCGTTGAATGTAATATCACAGAAGCCCAATGGCTTTCTCACTTTGAAGCCATATATGAGGCCACCCCCAGCCCGGACCTATTGGTCAGTTTAGATATAAGTTGGGTCTCCCCCAAAATTGTTTTTAACGAAGGTGAAGTGGAATTGTCAATTATGGAAATGACTAGTAATAAGGCCCCTGGTCCAGATGGCGTCCCTGCAGACCTATATAAACAAAACACAACCTTTTGGGCAAAAATATTGACAAATGTTTTTAATGTGGCTAGCAGTCAGGGCTTCCCGCTATCCTGGTCATCGTCTTCCATTATCCCTGTTTTTAAAAAAGGTCAGAGAGGGGACCCACTCTGCTATATGCCGATATCACTAATAGATTCCACAGTAAACGTTTTAGGGAAAGTGATTTTAACTAAGTTAATGGATTGGCTAGAAGAGAATGAGGTTTTAACTAATCTGCAATATGGTTTTAGAAGTGGTAGGGGTACTCTGGATCAGTGCCTAAATTTACATTTATTAGCAGGCAAATATACTATAGCTAAAGCGGGGACACTACAGCTGGCTTTTATGGATCTCTCGTCGGCTTTCGACCTGGTAAATAGATCCAAGCTTTGGCCTATCCTGCTAGATATGGACATAGACCCAAGTCTTGTCCACTTTTTGGCGGACCTACATAGGGATCTCTCTGCTAGGGTGAGGGTCAACCAAGCAGGGAAATGCACTAGGCACTTTAAATCTGGTAGAGGTGTTCGCCAAGGATGTATTTTAGCCCCATTACTTTTTACTTTATATATAAATAATTTAGGTAAAACTTTAGATTCGGCCAGTAAGGATATACCGCGAGTAGGGGACAGGGTGATTCCTGTGCTCCTATACACGGACGACACCGTTTTATTAGCCCGTACATCTGTAGGGCTCCAGAGGCTTCTGGATTCCTTTGGGGCCTATATGAAATCTTTGGACCTAGTTGTTAATATAGCCAAATCACATGTAATGACTATGGGCCGTAAACAAAAAAAAAACGAAATCTTTTTACTGTGATGGCGTAGAGCCGACCAGGGTGACCTCTTTTACCTATTTAGGAGTACTGTTTGACGAGAGGGGCTCATGGGTACCACAACAGGAAGTAAAAACAAATGCGATGGCAAGGTCAACAGCTGCTGTGCATGGATTTGCCCAGCGATTGGGGGCGAAACCTATTGATGCCATGCTCAATATCTACAGGTCCAAATGTTTAGCCATAGCTCTATATGGTTCTGCCATCTGGGGATATAAGCCAATGGATGGGGTTCAGATAGGTGAAAACAAGTTTTTACGTACTCTCCTGTCGGTCCCCCAATCCTCCCTAACTTTTATAATCCACCAAGAGCTAGGTGTCGGCTACGTGACAGATCGGCTGAGGCTGGCGCCAGTGGCATGCTGGCTTAAGACCTGGCTTAACCCAGAATTAACATTTAACCATAAACTTATAAGGGATTGTGTCTCTCTGGAGCGAGCTTACAATATTCCATGGCTTCACTATGTTAAGTATATTCTAAACAAACTTGGGCGTCAAGATTTATTCGATTTCCCGGATAAAATAAGAAAAGAGGACCTGGCATTGGTAAAAACACATTTTTTGAATCTGATGTCGCTTGAGCGGGAGGAAACTGAGTTGATGAAACCTTCAGTAAAAGCTTACTTCCTGTTGAAAACCTCCCCCGAAACAACCTTACCTAAGAATAGTCACGAAACCCTTCCATCGCCTGCTTTTAACCAGATTTCGTTTTAATTCAATACATTTCTTCCTCAGTAATGTGCAAGGCTGGAGTAGGGAATGTGATCTAGGTCCTTGCACCTGTGATACTTTTTCATCTCAGGATACCATGCATTTTCTAATGTTCTGTGACTATTATAGTGATATTCATAGGAGGTTTTTATTTCCAATTTTAAGGGGGAAAGGTTTTATACAGGTGAAACCCGCTTTACTCTATCTTCAGATGCTGAACGATCCTTGGGAAATTTTTAACATCGCAAGCTTTTTAGTCGCTGCTGTTAGACTTAGGAAGAAGCGGTACCCTATGATGTCATAATGACCATCGATTAAGTTTATGTGATTATTTTTTTAGTATTTTTAACTTGAATCGTTTTTTATTGTGGTGATTCAATAGATATGTATGTTTTAATGGTAGTCTGGATTTTAGGTGACTCAATGAATTTTGGTATTATATTATTTATTTATTTTTAGGTCGCCCATATTTATTGATGACGCAGATTTTCTGATGTGTTACTGTGTGATGTATTTTATGTGTAGTACTTTTATGGTTTTAATTAACCGAATAAAGTGGTTTGACTGACAATGCCTTTTATTTATGTGTTTTGAAAACCTGCAAGCGGTGCGTAAACACGCACTTTATACTTATAGTCCTTGCTTACAAGAAGCAAGTCTGGCAGTAAAAGAGGAGCAGGTACTGCCAGCCTTGCTCCTCGTAAGCAACGACTATAAGTCTATAGCCTGCACCCTTGGTCACCTTTCAGGGCTCAACCACGAATGTTACCAAGACCTCTGAGAGACTCCCTCCTCTTCTTGCGTCTGACCTTTAGGATATGTCATGTATAGCTGCATTTAGCAGTCAGTTTGTATAAAAGTTCAAGGCCCCCAAAGTTTTTCCTAGGTGCCCAACGCCAACTCTGCAGAACACGAGGCAGTATAGTTCTGATTCCACATCATACCTTTTCTTCACCACCTTTTACTTCCATCTTGATTTCTTTTTCGCAGGTTTTTCATACCTATTTTTTTTCCATTTCTCACCGTTTCCAATATTTCTCATCCTCCTTTTTTTAAACTTTCCCCTCTGGGCCAAAGCCTAATGATAAACAAACCAGTCCTGTTCCCCACTAACTGCAACCACCAGCACATGAACACTGACTACACACAAATCAGCTGTTGCCATCGATTACTCCAGCCTGACGTACCCGCAACTAGAGGACCATAATTACTCTGAGCCTCCCTGTGTGTTCACACAAGCTCCTGCACACCTTTCATGCAGATGTCATAGTTGTCTGGGTTAAAGTTATAAACAGCCCGTCTTCATCAAGGGGGCAGTGAGGGCACAGTACAGCGGACTCATTAACACCCGATGTGCGCTGCCATCACCTTCGGTGGTACGGGTAAAGAGCCTAGAGCTGGCACATGCAGGCTAACAAACATCATATACATCCAAGCTTCCACCTGCCTTCAACGCCGGCCACACCTAACAAGCTACTATCGCCATCCAGCAAACATCACACTCAGTGCACTGGGATCGCTCTCCTGGGGGTGACAGCCAGCCTCCATAACACTTTTCTCGGACATCACAGGCCCAATGCCCATTTTGTTTGGCTTCATCTGCAGTACCTGCTACTTGTTTTTTGAGCTGAGGGGTCCCACCTAACAAGGAGGTGGGGGACATTGGTTTCATAGCTTTAGAATAACCCTTGCCTCGTCCGTTGCCATGGGTGCCATTTCATGCGTGTCTGGTGCCCAAGACCCATTTTCACCACTCTTAAAGCCACACTCGCAATGCATAAGGAAACTGCAAAAAGTCATGTAGCCATAACTAGTGAAACAAAATTCTTATTTGTTTCAGGCAAAGTGAAATATGAGGGGTTACATCTCTGGGGGAGAAATGAGCAATGCAATGCCAGAATACAGTTGCAGGCATCGCCCTCTCCTTGGTGATGCTGTGAATGGAGGCTTCCACAGAGTCTAAATCCGGGGATTTCGGGGGGGTCATTCCAATGGTACACTTTGGACAAGAAGTGTGCTGTTTAAGGATGTGGCACATCTGCAACTGAGGGGCTACGCTCCTGACTTACCCACTGTGGCCAGCGTGTCCAAGTCTTCCAGCCGGTACTGCTGTGGCTCCTCTGTAAGCGGCAGTGGCTCTTGCAGGGAGGTAGGTGGGCACCAGCCTGCCTCCTCTTCTTGCTCTTTTCCAGTGCTGCTCACCGGCCGGCCGGCGCTCTAGCCGCCCCAGCCTGCATCAGTAGGAATCTCCACTGACAGCCACTGTCCTGGCCATAGAGTCCCCCGTCGTACGCTGCCCCGCAGGCCCGAACACAGCACTAGGCAGGGGCGGCTCCTCCATTAGGGCGGAGGAGCGTTGCCCCACTGCTTTCTCGCAGTGCGAGAAGCAGAAACATAAAATGGTATTTTAAATACCATTTTATGTTTCTGCTTCTTGCACTGCGAGAAAGCAGAAGGGTATGCCTGGTTGGGGGCGGGTCAGTGAGGAGTGGCTTGCCCAATGCTGTGGGCCCTGACTGTTTGGTCGGCCCTCTGGGGCCGAACAAACCAGTCATGCGCACTCTGCCTTTTCTCTATGTAGGCTGCATGCAGCCTACATAGAGAAAATGGCCTCCCCATAGGCACCCGGCTGGGGACAGTCCCCACAAATGGCAGTGTTGTAATTGGCTTAGGGGAGTGGAGGGAGGCTGCCTGTGGCTGCTTCCTGTTCAGGAAAGCAGCAGGAAAACAGGACCCGGCTAGAAGCTGAGACGGCGCGGGATCCGGGAAGGTAAGTTTTTTAAAATTTACATTAAACCCCCCCGCTTCCCACCCCACGCAAACCTGCGCCACCCCGACACCCACCCCCCCACCCACGAGTCATGCCGGCTGCGACTGGCTCTGGGGCCTCTGTGCCACATCGCCTCGGCTCACAGGGAAGGCATGCTGACCTTGCTGGGGGACAGAAGCTCTAAACCAAGACACAACACCCACAGCCGGCAGCAGCGTCCAACTACACACAGAGCGACACGAAACACACCACCCAGCCGAGTGAACAACTACTAGTCAATACTGAACGTCCTCTGTCTTGGCACCTGGTGTCTCGGGCACGTTTGAAGAGGTGATGCCAAAGTCAGGAAGGCTCTGCTTACTGTGTTGTTTAGGGCATGCAGCATGGGTTGTGTTCTGTGGCATGGTGCATGTATCACTCGCTCAAGGCAAGAAATATGTAATCTGAAAAATCTGCTCTTCCAGACACAAAAAAACCCAACAACTGGCTAAAGCGTAGTACATTGTACACTTGCCCTGTTCATACATTACCATGAGCGAAAATAGGCCACGCCTCAAACCCCTGGGATGGATTGGAGGAGGGTAACGTCACTCATTAGCTCCTCTCTCCCTGCTTGGCGGTGACTGACAGCTGCTTTTTCCAATTGGTGCATTATGCTATAGGTGTGTCCCGTTACTGGGGTTTTTGGATCCTGCCTGTCATGTTCTGTCTGCCTCTCTGCTTTCCTCCCTCCTTCGGGTTGGCTGTTGCAATATTTGGTGCATATCAACAGCCAATCGGAAGGGTGAAAGGTTCCGCCTCTTTCTTCACCTGTTGAGTGGGTGGCGCTTTCTGTCTGTGACTGAGGCTGTGACCAGACGGGCTGCTCTCTTGGCCTGGACCCACCTTGTCCCTCAACAGCTGCATAGCTTCTTTGAGCAGTCACAGTCAGTCCCCAGGGACTGACAGTTGCACGTTTAAGATGATAGGAATATGAGCGCATGTATCATGTTATTTACGGCCCCATTGCGGGTTAACAGGAAGGGTTAATCTTGCTAGGTGACCTATTTATTTACAACAAGCTGGCGCCTGCTAGAATTTTAAGCATGGCGCCCATGTTGTTGTTAATTCTAAGTCCCGGGGGCAGGATGGCAATGACGAGCAAGCTAATGCGCTGCTAAACTATGAGAATGGAAGGGACTCAGCTGCACGCAAGGAGCATGCACATCCCTGTTCGCTCCTGCGGCAATACTCCCTGGGAGTGAACTTGCGAGAAAAGGTGAGACATGCACCCACCATTAGCCATTTGCAGGCTATGATTTTTAAAGGACACACACAAAAGCCAATCCAAAGTGTGGGAGGAGTCAGACCCCACAAAGTACAGATAACAGATTGCCTAACAGCGCAAACGCTGTTTAGGCTCGACCTAAAAACACAAGGCAGCAGACCTTTTTCATCTTTGCTCCTTGGTTCCTAGAAGAACTATTCTCATAGGTTCTAGAAGAACATCCTTGAATCCATTTGGAAGAGCCCAACCCTGCTCCAATTGAGGAAAGAGTGGAATTCACACATCTTTAAAGGACACTACTACATCATGTTGCAGTAACTACACTTCTTCACCCAAAACCCAGCTAACTCTCCTAACTGTATCCTTGTCTTTGGTAGTGTACAGTGCCCCACTGTCTGGCAACATTCACACTATACAAATACCACATGCCTATTAATACACATTGTTGGACCTGGCCCTTTTTTTCAGGGTCTCCCCCAGATTTTTGCCTTCTGTTGCTGCACCCATTTTTGTTGGCAAACGACTGTGATAAAGTGCTTGTACTCTGTCCTTAAAACAAGGTACAACTGGCATGTACTTGAAGGGTACATTTAATTTATTATACCCTAGTAAATGGTACTACATGTACCCAGGGCCTGTAAATTATAAGGTACTAGCAGGCCTGAAATGAAATTTGTACTTGTAAAGCGCACCTATACCCCCAAAGGGGTGTCCAGGCGCTGTACGCATACCGCTGTGGAACCCTTCCTGGCTTTTCCCTGTGAAATGTCCACTCCTGGGCACCCCCAGGGTGAAGCCAGGCATCCCAGCGCTGTTGGGGCCGTTGTGGAGATTAAGCAAGCTATTGCCCAGAGTTGCAGAGTGGGACCCATGATTAGAATAGGCACCGAGGCGAGAATTATCAGGTCCGAGGAAATTGAGCCCAAGACCCGCCGAGGCGGGAATTGAACCCTGGTCCCGGGCCAGATCTCTGCATCAGGGTCTGCCGCTCTAACCATTGAGCCACACTGCACCACTCATTGTGATGTCCACTAAAGTAGCCTTTTAAAAACAAGTCTTGGGGCTGCCACTGCAGCCTGTAGTGCAGTTTTAAATTTCCCCCTTTTCCCACGTTGATGAACAGCTTAACAAATGGCACTTAAGCGCATTTCCAGCCATTTTGGTGATGCGTTATTGATGCAGAGGAACACGAGGACATTTCCACCAAACAAAGAAACACATTCATTTAGTTAAGAGAAAGCACCCCTGTTTGGTGGAGTTTCACCTCTTTGTAGTCCCGTCGAATTCCCTTGAAGAGGATTCACATTATTACAGATTTGTGGCTGAGGACGCTCGAGGAACAATCACATTGCCAAAATGACATGCACACAAGGTCACTGGTGGCATTACCCCGTGATCCTTTACACAGCTGTAGTGCAGAATATGCACAAGACAATTACCCAGCGATGTAGCATTTACTAATTAACCAGATGAAAGTATTCCAGTTGGGTAGACGTTTTCAGCAAAACTGTGGATTGTGCTAGGAAATACTGAGGTTCCAGTCTGGCTCTGGTGCGCATTACACAGTAATTAATCCTCAATGAGAAGCACTTACAAATGGCAGGTGCCCCAGTTGAAGTTCCACTTCAGTAAAGCACAAACGTTCATAACTTCTTGGGCTTGGCAAAGGCAAATCAAAGGTGTTTACTCTTGTAGACCACAATGGCGGACTGTACATACTGCACCTCACATCTGGTTTCTTCAATTCAAAAGGTCCTGTACACTACAATTCCTGTACCAGCTGTTGTTTGATACTGCTGCTCGGCAGAATAATAATAATACTTGAAATGGAATGGTGAACCAGGAAGATCCTCTTATCCAAATGAATATTCAAAGCAGTCTCTATAGATATTCCTTTTTATTTTGGTTTTTCTTCCTATATATTCAGAGTTAATTCCGCATATGAAATCCATACATATACAAAAACATCCAGCCAACGCGTTTCGGTCAAAGTATTCCACTTTAAGTTCGCCAGGGCTGTGGACAACATATACAATATAAATATGTAGACATGACCAAACTCAAACTAAAACAACAATTTTTTAAAACAGTAAGGCACATAGCACATAACTGGCACAACTGACAAAATTATAATATGATTTCACATCAAAGACACAAACAGAACTGATCACGGATTACACCAATGACAATAATAAAACATTGCAGATAACACCATTTATATGACGGAGATCCCACATTCCCCCATGTGTGTAAGAACATGTTCTACATATGGCACGAAAGGGTCAAATACAACGGCAATATAAGTAAAACACTGTAATGCTACATAATAGTCACGACTACACAGTGTTGCTTGGTTGAACCCAACAAAATACTTTGTAGACCCCCAAAAGTGATATTATCCCGTTTAAAAAGCCCAAAACGGATTGTCACTTATAAGATCGTATTATTAGGGGGAATAACAACATACCTCATGTATATCAATTGTGGAGAGTATTTCCAGGATTCGTATTGATTAATCGGTATGTGAATAGATATAGAGATAATATTCCTTCCTCTTTAAAATGGATCCTCTATATTTCTTATATTCTTGAGGCTTATTCCATCCGTAAGTACAGCAGCGGGGATTATTAGCCTGTCAATGGTACCCTAAGGGATTTTTAATGGTCATTATAAATAGGTGATATGAAAAGGAGAATGATAAAAACTTGCGTCCTATGTAGCTCAGAACCATGCATTAAAATTATTTATCTGTTGCAAATATAATCTTAGTATATCGTAATTCCTTACCAGCCAGTAACTTATGATTGTAAGGAGAAAAAGTTCTCCGATCAGTTAGAGAATACTAGGATTCAAACCTTTGATGGGTAAGGAGTGTTTAATCAAAAATTTAAAATAGGACCGAATATCAAACCCAAAGCTGGTGTGCATAGTGGGGAACGAAAGAAGCTATGATGAAGGGGATGTTGACGAACGTAATTGCAAAATAATTCATGCAAAAGTATGTATAACAGATAACTACACAACAACTTAAATAACCGGCTAATCAATGAAAGCCTTATTTCTAATGCTTGGTGCTCAACGCGAGCAAATGTAAACATAATCTTAAATATAGGATCGTCCAAGGACCTAAGGTCCTGAGAAACATATCAAAACACACCCATAAACGACATCGCAAGAGCCCTTGATAAGTCATCAGAAATTGCCATGACGAAAATATGGCATATCAGAGATTGTAAAGAGGAGGACCCCGCACAGAAAAGGGATAGAATTGTTTACCTCCTGTTGCCCGGTACCTTCCTCGCGCCAACATCTACAAGCGTGTTCGGAGTTTTTAACCCAGAAATATAGTCTTACGCTATTCGTCAGCTGAGTGTCGTCCTACCCAATACGATATTGCGGCATCATTTAAGGCCGCCTTCAAGCCGTATTCAAGAAGGCAGACTTCTTGAAGAAGTTACATAGATGAGGCGACGCAAAGGAAGTCGTGAGCTCAACAATTAAAAGTGATAATAGTGTAGAGTATGAGGTTTATTAGTCCATGTTACCAGGTAGCCTACTGGCGCTTGGAACCATAAGCGAGATAGAGATATCCCATCTAGTGTTTTAACCATACGGTATACAGCAACTCAGTGCCCTCGTGTCAGGTAGAGTATTAAGACATCATCTTAGGCCGCCCTATATTAGAACCTACTGGTCGGACATATTAGATCGGTGAAATAGATCCTCGAACAACATAGTTTAAAAGAGCATGTGTGTTCCAGAAATGACAAACTTGAAATCTAAGGCACCCAGTTTAACAAAAAGTAAACAAAAAATTTCAGTAATTTAATCTAACATCTTAGCACAATCTGATCTGGAGTGACTGTGACGAGTGGTTTCTTTCTTTTCGTCTCCTGGTGAGAGCAGAGTCCATGGTTCTCCCTTTGAAATACCCTAAGTATGCAAATACCCCAAATCCATAGCGTCACTCACATATGCAATCAGGCACTCACACACCCACACAGCTGCTGACAGACCCATAGTGCCAGTCACAGACCCACACAGGCACTCTCACGCCCACTCACAGACCCACACAGCCACTCACACAAGCACTCACAGACCCACACAGCTACTCACTCACAGACCTATAGCACCACTCACAGACCCACTCACAGATCAATACCACCACTCACCCTCTCACAGACCAATACAGGCACTCACAAACCCACTCATAGACCCACACAGGTACTCACACAACCACTAAAGACCAATAGCACCACTCACACACCTAGTCATAGACACACACAGGCACTCACAGACCTATAGCGCCACTCACAGACCCAGTCACAGACCCACACAGGCACACACACACCCACTCAGAGATCCACACAGGCACTCAAACACCCACTGTCAGGACTCCACGACATAAAGTAAATGCAAAAACATACATATTAGGCTTAATTCAAAATAAAAGGGGTCTATGGCTGAAAGGCATCAAAAGATCCACAAGTTGGAGTTCAAAATCTATAAGGAGGAATCCAAAAATGGCCGCCGTGGTGCAATCCCCTGATTCCCACACTAGCATTTCAAGTCTTCTGGTGTATAGAATGTGAAGCTCGAACTACCTGCACTCAGCGCATTTCATTGAGGTAAATTCACTGACCGGAAGTGTATTCTTATGCTCCGTCATGTCAGACAGTTTAGGGTAGTGTTGGTGCTTCTTCAGGTTACTCACTTCAATGGAAATCAAGGAGGAGTCCAGGCAGAGTCAGTGTCTTGATTGAGAGCAGAGTTTTTAAGAGAAGAGTAGCGGCTCTTCTTTGGGTATTGCAAGTGTCACTCAGCCATTCTCAATGTGTTGGAGGCGTGTCTGCCTTTCAACCAGAGGTCGCTTGAGAGACCAGTGTCTCATTCGAGCGTTTATACCAGTACCAATTCAACAAGACAAAAAATGGCAAGAAGCAAGACTAGAATAGCATCAAAAACACAACAGTTTGACAGAAACTTCCTACTTACCTGATATTGGTATTTCTGCAGCGCAGCTCGTTAGCAGTCCAGTCAAGAAAAAACCTTGGCCATGCAAGTACCTAGAAAAATAGAGAGACTTTAGTTACTACATGTGTAAAGGAAAGCATAAAACTGTGTAAAATCACATTCTGCCAGAAAAATGAAAAAGCAATCATAAGACTGTAATTTTGATTTTATGAAGGTTCTGAACAACTAATTTTGCATATTAATGATGATAATATATGCACATAGAAGAGAAACAAAGGCCTAGTTCTGACAGGGTAGGTTGAGAGTAATTTTATCACTTATTGTAGAGTGTATTGCTAGTTTGGGAAAGAGTAGTAAGTAATCAAATGTGTTATGTTTTACATTTTCTCAAGATAACCAAAGAAGTCTATTGTTAATACAATACTGGTAGTGTAGAAAGAAAAGACCAGAATAAAAGAGAAAGAGAGAAACCAAGGACAGACCAGGCAGCCTCTTTGTATCCCCATCCCCCCTTGGGGCACTACTGATTACCAGTGTATTTTTGGCATCAGAAGGGGTTCTGAGAAGGGCATTGGGAACTAGCATCATTCTGCTCCAGTGCAACCCTTAGGTAAAAACTCTGACACCCACTCACAGACCCATAGCACCACTCACACACCCACTCACAAACACACAGGCACTCACACATCCACTCACTGGCCCACACACCCACTCACAGACCCACTCACAGACCCATAGTGCCACTCACAGACCCAGTCTCAGGCCCACGAAGGCACTCACAGACCCACACAGACACTCACACATCCCCACATATACAGCCACTCACACACCCACTCATAGATCCATACAGCCACCCATACACCCACTCACTGACCTATACAGCCACTCACACAGCCATTCTCAAAGGAAATAAAATGTTTAAAAAAAACTTACAAATTAACTGAAACACCCAAAGGTTGCAGGGATGTTATAGTTAGGAAATAGAATTTACAACACCTTAGAAATTCACTGAAAAACACAAAGGTTACAGGGACATTATAGTTAGGCTCAGATTTCACTAATACAAAACCATACGAATTCAGTAGTTATAGTTACCTGAGCAAACTATAACTAACGCCCCTACAACGCACTGCTGATGACCTCACATATTACATCACTGATGACATCTCACATGACTGTATTCCCTGCCTGGACCCTTGGAGGTGGGCCTAAGGTGCTTGCAAGCGGAACCGACACATCTTCTCTGCTGACTTTTGCATCCTCAAGCAGAACCAAGGCATTTCCTCAGCTAAGCAGCGCATCCCCAAGCAGAACCGACACATCACCGCTGCTGTGTGGATTTGGCCCATCGCAAAGACCTACATCGCCCACCTCAGTTCACCCCGGCAGCATGGTGCATCCACAGCCCAGGTTCTCGCATCTCTCCCCGGACTCCGCATGGCAGCCTCGCAGCTCCTTGGAACCAATGCATGGCCAGCTGCTCGCCACATCCCCGGCACCCGACTTTGAATCACAAGACCCGTCGATGGGATCCTCGACAATGATGCAATAGCACTCCCGCACCACAGCCTCACTGCATCCCTGGACCGACGCATCGCTTCGGCTGTGTGATACATCTCCGATCCACGCAATGCTCTACAACCAGGATTTAAGATACTCTGTTAAGCGGGCCTCACTGGGTCCCTGTAGCCAGCCCATGCTCCATCACGGTCGGCCTGTACTTGTGACTTTGTCCTAGTCCGACTCATCCAGATATCTCCAATAGCGCTTTGTGCTTTTTGGCGCTATTTTCGCTACAAACTTTAAAATTCAATTTCTCCAATTGTACAGATTGGATTTTTATTGTTTTGGTGTTGTTTAATTTATTAAAATTTACTTTATTTTCTGACTGTTCTAGGTTCCTTTTGTGGTGTTTTTTCACAGTTTTACTGTTTGAAGTATTACTCAAATACTTTACACATTGCCTCTAAGTTAAGCCTGACTACTCTGTACCAAACTACCAAGGAGGTGAGCACAAGTTAATTTGGGGTTTGCTTGTGCCTTAACCTGACAAGGATTGTGGTTGGGGTATTTGTTGGGGTATTTGGCTGGATTTCCTAAGGGGGTGCGTCGGCTCACGCAATTGTGCTATTGTTGGCAAAAAGAGAGATTGCACTTGTTTGGGGGCGGAGGTCTTCTCCCACGGTCAAATCATGGTTGCACAGTCTCACATACTGTAACACGAATGGTGAGTTATTCGCTAGCATGCAGCCACTGACCTCTCGTCCAAAAGATATTTGGGGTCCTTTAAAAAGCTACCTCCTAGAGTTGAATGCTGGCCCAAACATGCAACAGCCCGATGGAGTTGTACCATCTGGGGTGGGATAGGGGGCCCTAAATTGTGTAGTACTCATTTGGGACTCTTATGTCCTGATATGCTTGCAGAATATTATGATGGATTATCAAGATTTGACATCTGAATGTATTGCATGCAAAGGCTGCCTGACCCAATGCTAATGTTCATACTTAGGCTGTGGTATTGCCAGAAAAGTGGTCCCTGCTGTACACAGGTCGGAAGGCTTTTTATATATGTAAATCCATGTCATTTGTATGAGCCATAATTGTCCTTTTTTATTTTTATTGAACAAGTCAAAAGTGAGTACGTATACGCTGTATGTATTATTATAAAAATGATAAATAAAGCTTAAAAAAAAAAAAACAACAACTCAATTTCTTACACTGGTGTTCAGCGGTGAGGATTGGACTTGTGTTTGTACAGTGCCATACAGTAATTTTGTGTTACACTACCACCCCACATAAATAATCTAAGCCCATTTTGAATAAATTCTCTGTAATTGGCCTTTCTGATTTTTTAAAATTCTGACTCTGTCTGTTGTGCCTGAATACACCTCTTCAAGCATGGAATTTGAACTGGCAAACAGAAAGTCCTACACTGTGGCCCAGCTCAAGGTGTTGTGTAAAGAGAGGGGACTTCAAGCAAAGAGCACCACCAGGAAGGTGTCCACCAATTCCTTGCTACAGCGACCGAATGAGATGAGGAGATGGACAAGCAATGAAAGGATTTGTAATTTCTTCCTGAGAGTCAACAGCATGCGGAAGGGGATCATTTGATCCCCTAATCTGGAGCTCCCTGCCAGGGCAGCAGTATCTCTTCAAACAGGCAATCCCTAGAGCCAGGACTTTGAGATCTGCTCCTATGCTGACAACACTCAATTTATTCTATCTGTAGGGTAGAGATATAGAGAGACACAGGACAGTCCCATGGGCAGTCTTTCGAAAGTAACTACTTGGATGCAATCACACTGTTTGAAACTCATTGCTGAAGAAATGGAGATACTGCTCTTTGGCGGGGCTCACAGACTTTGGAACGAATCCTGGTGGCCGTTGCTCCTGGGCCCAAGTCCAAAACCAAGGAGAGTAGCCAAGAATCTTGGATTCTTAATAGATGATACCCTCTCCATGCAAGACCACGTAAACACAACTTGTGGTAAATGCTTTGGTCTCCTCCACCTATTGTGTAAGCTTTTCTGTTCCTTTCCTGTAGAATGGAGAAGAACAGTCATTCAAGCACTACTTATGAGTAGGTTGGATTACAGGAATGCTTTATATCTAGGAATGACCGACTCCCTATTTTATCATCTGCAATCTGTTTAGAATGCAGCAGTCAGAATTATCTGCAACAGCACGCAAAGCAGCTCGGTTTCCACCTGTCTGAATTCACTTCATTATCTTCCATGACGCTAGACGGCCAAATTCAAGCTGTTATGTCATGTTCATAGGGCACTATACAATACTGGGCCAGCCATTCTTCATAACTGAGTGGCCTTCTATAAGTCGACACAAGCACTCTGCTCACCAAACCTACTTTTGGCAAAGGCCAAGCGCATCAAAAAAGAGAGATTGGATGGCCGCTCTTTCACTCATTTAGCATCTATCCATTGCAATTCTCTGCCTATCGTTCTTCACCTAACTTCGGACCTCCCCAAGTTTCAGAAGAGGCCGAAGACAAGGCTATTTCCCTTATAAATGGACTCTGGGGTATGATGCCGTGTAGTCTTAGATTCAGTGCCGGGATATCCCCTCTGGGATGATTGTAGCGCTTTATAAATACAGTAAATTGAGGCGGAAAGAGCAAGAGTTCAAGTTGGAAATGGGTAGGCTCAAGATGCAAGAGAAGAAACTGCCAATGGAAGCGGAACAAAAGAAGGCTGGGAAGGTCTTAGAGGAGAATAAGTTACTATTGGCTCATGAGCTAAGTTTGAAGAAGCTGGATCTCAAGGCCAGGCAGGCAGAGTCCAGCAGTGATGGTGTAGGCATACCTGCAATGTCTGAGGGAGACAAAAAGGTTCACATCCCCAAAGATCTGGTGCCCAGCTATGTGGTGAGGAATGATATTGACAACTGGTTTTCTGTCAATGAGGTAGCCCTGAGGGTGGAAAAGATCCCAGAAGAACATTGGAGGGATGTGTGTGCAAACACATGCCTACTGTGGGGGAGGACACACTTCTCACTTTAGAGGTTGGGGACAAACCAGGTCCACTCCCATGAAAGTCATTTTGGTTGCCAAGTTTAGACTGACCCCTGAAAAGAACCACCAAAGGTTCAGGGAGAGTCAAAAGCTCCCCAAACAGTCTTGATTTTGTGGATCTTAATGGTTGGGTGCGTGGCAGTAAAGTTAATAATTACTATGGTCTGTACAATCTGATTATGAGAGAGCACATGCTCAGTATATGTTTTCCACAGCTGCATCCGCACCTAGTTGACAGCAAGCTGACTGACCCCAGGAAGCTTGCTGAGGAAGTGGAACTCTGGGCTAGCACCAGAGTGTCCAAAAAGGTATCTGGGTGGGGGACTCCAACAAGGATGGTCAGGGGTCCCACCAGAAGAAAGAGGGGGAGAAAAACTTAAAAAGAAGGAGTTCTCTAAAGACACCCAAAATAATTCCCACGGAAGTAGTGGAAATGCATAGGGTGCTACAAGTATGGGCACTCCAAGCCCATAGTGAAAAACTCCCAATTTTGTTTTTCACTATTGGAAGGCCTATCTCTTCTATAGGATAACATTGGGTTACTTTATTATATTTAAGTGCTAATGTTTGATCGGGAACAGGTAGGAATGTCAAATTTAGTTTCAAATGAATTGTAATTTAAAACCCTCATTAATGATAAAATTGCATTTTAATTCGCAGTTCTGAAAAAGCCACTTTTAGAAAGTTGGAATTTTCTTTTCCTAACCATTTGGTTCCTGCAGCCTGTGTCCTAGGTCACATGACCTAGTGTAGTTAGCAGTTGGTCTTGTATGTTCCCCCAGACAGTGTCACAAAGTAGTACTGGGTGTTGGCAGGATGGGCCATCGTCACAAGGGAGGAGCTGTTACATACCGCACCTGCACTTCAATAGGGGCTACCTCTTGCACTGACAAAGAACTTCACGCTAGCCTATTGTCACCCCAGGCAGGGAAAGGAAGGAATTTCCAGAACTAGATGTGGGTAGAAGTTTCTCACAATTCACAGCTGGTACCAGGTATAACTATTGGACCCTGAGATCAAATCTTGAGTACAGTTCTGGACCAGTGGACACCTCAGAAGAAAAACTGTCCTGCTGCCAGAAGACTACCTTGCTCTCTGAGAAGGAAGACTGGACCTGCTCCCTTCATCCCAATCTACCTTAGTGACTCCAATTGTCTGCTGGCTGACCTCCTGTTCTGAGTTACATGGACACAACAAGCTCCAGAGGCCTTCCTGCAACTTTCCTTCTGACCTGCTGCGCTGGACCTGCAACTGGACCTGACTGAGCCCTGCTAGCCTCTGCTGCAGTGAGTCTCTGATCCCCAAGAGGTGCTTCTCAGGTCCTAGACCTCTGGCTGGCCTCAGCATGTACTCCTTCCTGCCTAACTGTGAGTTCTATTAAAACCAATGCAGTGCAAAGCATCCTGATGCAGTAGCTTGCATCACAGTCTTTGCGGTGATTGGCGGCCTCATCGGAACCGATGCAGCGCGATGCAATCCAACACAGGACCTCACATCACGTGTTTTCACAGATCCTGATCCGCCACCTCATCAGAACCAACGCAGTGCGTCATAACTCTATGCTGGACCTGGCATAGGAGTCCTTGCAGCTCCTCAATGGAACCGACGCAGAGGGATGCACCTTAACACAGGACTCCACATCACTGCCCTGCGCAGCTCCTTATCAGGACCGACGCCAAGGATTGCTAAACCTCGCTCCAAGGACATAAGGTACAACACTCACCAAGACTAACCTGGTTCCTGTATCCGGGCCACCCTCCATCGTGGTCAGCCTGAACTTGTGAATTGTCCTGGTCTTGTGCAACCAGATAACTGCAGTTGGCACTTTGTGCTTCTAAGAACTATTTTTACCTAAATCTTTATAATTGCATCTCTGGTTCTACTGATTGGATTTTTGTCATTTTGCTCTCAAATTATTTATTAAAATTAACTCTAGTTTTCCTAATTGTTGGCAGATTTTTCTTGTGTTGTGTTTTCACTTTATTACTGGTTGAGTTCTGAAGAAGTACTTTACACATTGCCTCTATGTTAAGCCTGACTGCTTTTGTAACATGCTACCTGAGGATTAGGCACGGGTTAGTTTAGTGACCTTTATGGTTCACCCTGACATGGATTGTGGTTGTTGCTTGAGAGGGGCTAATTCCCCCCTCAATTAATAACCCAATTTCCCACAATTGTGTACTATTATAATTGCATTTACCATTCTAACTCCAACCCCAGAAACATTGGGGTTAGTTCACATACATCATGCAAGGGAGTAGGTTTGCTATTCTAATTCCGGCCACACAAACATTGGAGGAAGTGAATACATTTGGGGGTGGGGGACAAATTCGCTATTCTAACCCCAGACGAACATAAATTGGGGAAATTACATAAATTTAGGTAAGAGTGGGTCAGATATACTATTCGAATTCCAGTGCTACTAACATTGGAGAAAGTGCATACATTTTGGCATTTTAAATTACTTGTTTAAATCCTGTTAGAGACATTTCAGATATAAGGATGGGGAGGCCTGATGCACTGTCCTAACTTTAAAAGGAAATATAAAACAAAAATGTATATGAAACAAATGTATTTAAATTTACTATCATAAGTCCTAATGTCATCATTATTAATCATTTTAAATTATTTAAATACATTTTAAAATGTTTCGTTTTATATTCATTTTTTTGTCATTACATTTTTCAAAAACAAATATACAACACCAAATAGTAAACAACTTTTTAAACAGTTTAAAACTGTAAAATATTAAAAGGAAGCTGCATTTCTACCCCATTTTTATTCTGATATGTAACATAGAACAAAACAATTCTATATATAACAAATACTAAAATAAAAATAGTTTTTTCAATACAGATTGTCACAATTACAATACTTCAACAATAAATTAACAAATCCTCCAGTATATTTGTAGGTTGATCTTTCTAATAATAAACTGCCCACCTATTACCCCAAAAAAATCAGACGCTATTTTTCACAATTTATGACATATAAATAAATGAACCTCAATATTTTTATCAATAATTGTATAATTTATTTTCATTTACTAAATAAGATAATAAACATTTACATTAATTCATTTAACCATTGTTTTTTATTAATCAATAAATATAATATTCACATAAACCGCTAACCACCCAACCCGCAATAAACCCATAAATTGAAACATATTGCGTATGTAGAATCATTAACTCATTGTAAATAATGAATTTAATATACAAATCAAGTATGATTTAAAATTATAGATATAATGAAATAAATATATTTTTCATAATGATTAGTATATCTTATAAAACACTTCCCATTACACCCATAGCCCTACACATCTAAAAAAATAAAGTATAACATAAAGTGTAATATGTAGATAAAATGATACTTTTATAATTTATACATATTTTTTTGAAATTAGTTAATATGCCATTAAAATAAAATACTACCCACCTCATCTCCAGCAAAATCACAATCCCCCAAAAATAATGTATAAGCAAAAACTGAATCGTTTAAAAACAATATTTTAACATATTTTTATATTTAAAATGGTAGCAGCATCTTTGCCATTTCCTTGCTCTGTGAGCCACACAAAACATCGGAAAGGTTATTGGAAGGTTTTCCTTTATTTATAGTTTCAGGTAATTCTTACTCGGAGATCGTATCGAGGTGCAACTAGGACTACTGGGCCTTGAGGGTCAGCGTGCAATCATCTGGGATCGTAGATTTTGGTAGAAGTGATTACTCAATAGATTTTACTTTCTCTGTAAAGGAGATCGCTAGTTCTTTACATTTAAATGCTGTTGTGGAGACTGTGCTGGTGGAGGGTTGGGAGTTTGATTGTTGGATGATATAAAAAATTGCTTTGGCTAATTTTAAACAGCATCAAGCTTAGATTTAATATGGCTAGATTTAGCTTTGAATGTGTGTGATTTGTAGTTTTTCTTGGCAGACCTCTTAGTAGTAAGATTCAAGGGTGAGGGTGCTTTTCTCCAGATTTTTTTTCAGATGCTTCAGATGACTTCTTTCAGTGAATAGATCCTTCAAGAACCAGGGGAGGGAAGGTTTAGGTCGTTTAGACCTGCAGTGCAGTTAAGCGTATTCATTAACAAGGTTACCCGTGCATTTACTTTAGTCTTCTGTTGTGGGATTCATGCCATTCTCAGGATCTGGGGTAGGAAGGATACCCCGGAGTTGTTGATGTCAATGTTTTTAGTGCCAAAGAACTATGATTTTTTTCTCTTGAATTGGATGGGCAACAGATAGCTTGAAAGAAATTTGCAAGTGGTCGAACTAATCCACAGGTATGGTGTCTTCAGCGGTCAGATGTGTACCCTTGGAGATAACCAAATTTAGAATAGAGCTTTAAAGTGTGTTGGTTTCTGACCGTGTTGGAGAAGGTCATTGTCCCATAGAAAACGAGAGAACAAGTTAACACGTTTGTTGTTATCTTCACTCCAGGGAAGATTGGAGTCTCCAATGAAGATGAGGAGCTCTGAGCATATCAGCTGTGACGATATGACTTTAATGCATTCCTTGATGAATATGTTGTTTTCGCCACGACAGTGGTAGATGGCGTTCGTTCTAAGATTCTAAGGGGCAGATTTACAAGCCCCTTGCGCCACCGGTGCGTCACTTTTTGTGTCGTACCGGTGGCGCATTTTACTGCTCCATATTTACAAGGACAGGAAAAGCCACCCTGCGTGACTTTTCCTGTCCTTGTAAATATGGCCCCTTTGCACGCAGCACTTTGCAAGAAAGGGGTGTTCCATGGGTGTTGCTGTGGGTGTTCCTATGCAACACCCATGGAACCAGACACATTTCCAGATTTACGAGGAATCGTAAATCTGGAACTGCATGTGAATGCTACGCCCCCCAGGGGAGGCGCAACGAGGAAAAATGTATTCATTTCTCCTCGTTTTCTTTTCCTTTTTCTATGCGTGCTGCATTCTGCAGCACACATAGAAAGAGGAAATCACCTCTAATGATTGTTTAAGTACAGGAAGGGTTCCCTTTCTGCACATAAACAATCATTGAAACAATTACGTTTTTCAACTTCTATGTGTGCTAATGCAGCACACATAGGGGCCGATTCCGATTCGGGCCAGAAAAAGCACCGACCGACTCGGAGCCGGAATTTATTCCGACCGACACGTACCTGTGGCGCCCGACACGCCAAGTACGAACCAAGGCGTGCAAAATCCGACCGACACGTACGGAACCCAAGCCTAACGACCGAGCCGCACGGAAAACAGCAATCCGGCCGGAAAAACACGCGAATCGAACCGACCGACACACACCCGGAACAAATCCGACCGAAACGTACACGTGAACTCCAAACCGCAAAGTACGATGCAAGGCGCGAAAACCACGACCGAGTCGTACGGAGGACAAGCCGTACGACCGACACGCATACAAAACCGAGCCGAATTAACACGAAACACCGCGACCGACGCGTACGCAGCATAGAAAACTGCACAAACACAGCATGAACGAAACGGAGAAGACCGTACGAGACAACTGCAGGGTCCGACTCGGTCACAAGAACGTTTCCAACATGCACAGACAGTACTAAGGAAAAATTACACAAAAAAAGGCCAAACAAGCAATTACAAAGCCAATAAATACTGGGGGGGTGGGGACAGAGAACAAAGACACACCCACAACTCCACCCAGATAAAGGACACAAATCCCAACCATGATCCTTTGCAAATGCTATTCTACTGCCAGCACCCAACAGACAGCAACCACACACCCACAGCTCATCCCTCACACAAGCCACACACCATCAGCACACCAACAAATACCTACCTCACATACACCCAGCAAAACACACACTCACACACCCTCACCTGCACACCAACACACACATCACTCACCATCACCACCCATCACCATGCCCCCTAAGAAGAATAACAAGTTCCTAGATTGTGAATTGGAAGTCATGGTAGACGAGATCCTCAGGGTAGAGCCACAGCTGTTTGGCACACTGGTCCAACAGACACCCATCTCCCAGAAAACCAAGATGTGGGAGAGGATCATCAACAGGGTGAACGCACAATCACCATGTCTGCGCACAAAGACTGACATCCAGAACAGGTGGTATGACGTGCGCAGGAGGGTACAGGAGCTGCTCAAGAAGGACTACCTCCTGAGCCAATACACCGGCAGTGGCCCTCCTGCCAAGCCAGTATACCTCAGGCCCTGGGAGGAGAAGGTGCGGGCCATCCTTCCGCCAGTGAGCGTCTATGGACTAGAGAACATCCCAGAGCCTGGTGAGTACACAACAAATGTACACAATATTCTGCCACAATACACACACACATCACTGTCAATGGGAGAGTCAAACCATGCACTCATAGCAATTACACAGCAACCAGAACAGAATCAACCCAAAATGTGTATGTCAGTCCGATAAACACAACACATGCCATCTCAAAGTTACATTTAACCGTGTCATCACATGTACAAACACAACTACAACTACAGCTAGGCAGTGGCACAAATATAACTAACAAACACATCCAGAAATGTAGCCACCACTACAACACCAACACACAGTGAAGACCACTGAAAGAAAGGAATTCTGTGTATGCTGGGCAAGTCAGTGTAGCCAATAGCATCATGGGAGTCGTAGTCACAGATATTGCCCACCCCCACAACTGTCCCATCAACACCACCATGAACCATGCGCACATCACAGGGAGTGGAAAACAACTGACAAGATGGCTGACACTGGCTACTGCTGTGGGGAGCACAAGGCCCTGCTGGGAACTGTGCACCAACCAACAGCAGGACACCACTGACTGACATCTTGCCATTGCTCTCACACCCACACACACTGAACTCCCCACAAAAGCAAGTAAGTATGGGAATGCTGGGAAGTGGGGTGGAGGCAATAGAATGATGGGAGTCATAGTCACAGACATAGCTCACCCCCACAACTGTCCCATCACCACCACCCTGAACCATGCTCACATCACAGGGAGTGGAAAACAACTGACAAGATGGCTGACACTGGCTACTGCTGTGGGAGCACAAGGCCCTGCTGGGAACTGTGCACCAAAAACAGCAGGACACCACTGACTGACATCCTGAAAGACAACTTCCACTCCCTGCAATGGAAGCACGTTCCATGGTGGGATATCTGGCTGGGTGGGAAGGAGGACTCGCAGCACTGACCATAGTCACAAGCACCTCCCCTCACACACCCCCTCAACACAAACTCCACAGAACCCACCTGGGAGAATGCAATGCCTCACATCCTAACTCAAGATCCCACAAAGAACCTCCACATTGGGTTATGTCGTGTGAAGCACAGGGACACTCTTGGGACTTTTAGCCAAACAACTGCCAGGACAACACTCCCAGCCATCCTGTCAGCACAGGCAGCCCACCCCACAGGGAAGCAGAGTCAAAAGGAAGGAAGCATGGGCATGCTGGGAAGGGGGTGGAGGCAATAGCATGATGGGAGTAGTAGGCACAGATATTGCTCAGCCTCACAACTGGCCCATCAACACCACCCTGAACCATGCTCACATCACAGGGAGTGGATAAGGACTGACAAGATGGCTGACACTGGCTACTGCTGTGGGGAGCACAAGGCCCTGCTGGCAACTGTGCAGCAACAAACAGCAGGACACCACTGACTGACATCCTGAAAGACAACTTCCACTCCCTGCAATGCAAGCACGTTCCATGGTGGGATATCTGGCTGGGTGGGAAGGAGGACTTGCAGCACTGACCATAGTCACAAGCACCTCCCCTCACACACACCCTCAACACATACTCCACATAACCAACCTGGGAGAATGCAATGCCTCACATCCTAACTCAAGATCCCACAAAGAACCTCCACCCTGGGTTATGTTGTGTGAAGCACAGGGACACTCTTGGGACTTTTAGCCAAACAACTGCTAGGACAACACTCCCAGCCATCCTGTCAGCACAGGCAGCCCACCCCACAGGGAAGCAGAGTCAAAAGGAAGGAAGGATGGGCATGCTGGGAAGGGGGTGGAGGCAATAGCATGATGGGAGTCGTAGTCACAGCTCTACATCCCCCACCACATGGCCCAGCAAGCTCACACACACGCATGCACATCCCACAGAGAGTGGAAAGGCCCATCAAAGATGTCTGACACTGTTGCTGTGTCGTGGGGATCACAAGGGCATGCTGGGAACTGCACACCAACCAACAGCAGGACACCACTGTCAGCCATCTTGCCATTGCTCTCACACCCACACACACTGAACTCCCCACAAAAGCAAGTAAGTATGGGAATGCTGGGAAGTGGGGTGGAGGCAATAGCATGATGGGAGTCATAGTCACAGACATAGCTCACCCCCACAACTGTCCCATCACCACCACCCTGAACCATGCTCACATCACAGGGAGTGGAAAACAACTGACAAGATGGCTGACACTGGCTACTGCTGTGGGGAGCACAAGGCCCTGCTGGGAACTGTGCACCAACAAACAGCAGGACACCACTGACTGACATCCTGAAAGACAACTTCCACTCCCTGCAATGCAAGCACGTTCCATGGTGGGATATCTGGCTGGGTGGGAAGGAGGACTTGCAGCACTGACCATAGTCACAAGCACCTCCCCTCACACACCCCCTCAACACACACTCCACATAACCCACCTGGGAGAATGCAATGCCACACATCCTAACTCAAGATCCCACAAAGAACCTCCACCCTGGGTTATGTTGTGTGAAGCACAGGGACACTCTTGGGACTTTTAGCCAAACAACTGCCAGGACAACACTCCCAGCCATCCTGTCAGCACAGGCAGCCCACCCCACAGGGAAGCAGAGTCAAAAGGAAGGAAGGATGGGCATGCTGGGAAGGGGGGTGGAGGCAATAGCATGATGGGAGTCGTAGTCACAGCTCTACATCCCCCACCACATGGCCCAGCAAGCTCACACTCACGCATGCACATCCCACAGAGAGTGGAAAGGCCCATCAAAGATGTCTGACACTGTTGCTGTGTCGTGGGGATCACAAGGGCATGCTGGGAACTGCACACCAACCAACAGCAGGACACCACTGTCAGCCATCTTGCCATTGCTCTCACACCCACACACACTGAACTCCCCACAAAAGCAAGTAAGTATGGGAATGCTGGGAAGTGGGGTGGAGGCAATAGCATGATGGGAGTCATAGTCACAGACATAGCTCACGCCCACAACTGTCCCATCACCACCACCCTGAACCATGCTCACATCACAGGGAGTGGAAAACAACTGACAAGATGGCTGACACTGGCTACTGCTGTGGAGAGCACAAGGCCCTGCTGGGAACTGTGCACCAACAAACAGCAGGACACCACTGACTGACATCCTGAAAGACAACTTCCACTCCCTGCAATGCAAGCACGTTCCATGGTGGGATATCTGGCTGGGTGGGAAGGAGGACTTGCAGCACTGACCAAAGTCACAAGCACCTCCCCTCACACACCCCCTCAACACATACTCCACATAACCCACCTG
Source organism: Calotriton arnoldi (assembly GCA_963921515.1). Taxonomy (NCBI): domain Eukaryota; kingdom Metazoa; phylum Chordata; class Amphibia; order Caudata; family Salamandridae; genus Calotriton; species Calotriton arnoldi. The sequence continues at coordinate 58,752 of CAWUFW010015950.1, forward strand.
GGAGAATGCAATGCCACACATCCTAACTCAAGATCCCACAAAGAACCACCACCCTGGGTTATGTTGTGTGAAGCACAGGGACACTCTTGGGACTTTTAGCCAAACAACTGCCAGGACAACACTCCCAGCCATCCTGTCAGCACAGGCAGCCCACCCCACAGGGAAGCAGAGTCAAAGGAAGGAAGCATGGGCATGCTGGGAAGGGGGAGGAGGCAATAGCATGATGGGAGTAGTAGGCACAGATATTGCTCAGCCTCACAACTGGCCCATCAACACCACCCTGAACCATGCTCACATCACAGGGAGTGGATAAGGACTGACAAGATGGCTGACACTGGCTACTGCTGTGGGGAGCACAAGGCCCTGCTGGCAACTGTGCAAGCAACCAACAGCAGGCCACCACTGACTGACATCCTGAAAGACAACTTTCACTCCCTGCAATGCAAGCACAGTCCATGGTGGGATAACTGACTGGCTGGGTGGGAAGGAGGGCCGGCTGTCAACCAAATACAACCAATGCAGACCATGTTCACACCCCAACAAATACATAGAAATGCCCAAATAATGCAGGACAATGTGCTACACCAATATCAACCCCTGACTGTGACAACTTAGGACAATGCAATGTACAGGCCCACACCCAGAGGCACAGTCACAACTGTCAGGTGTGTCAACCATTGATGCCTGCAGAAACATAACATACATTGTGTGTGTCTCCCAAAAACAGGTGATGATGGGGACACAGCAGCAGACGCTGAGGAGTCCCAGTCCCAGGCTCAAGAGGATACAGAGCTCACTGGTGTCGTAACAGCCTCTGCCCTCCTCGGACGAAGAAGACCAACCTGGCACCTCCGGTGCAAGTCAACATGCAGCACCAGCAGGACCACCAGCTGCAGCACCAGCAGGACCACCAGCTGCACCCCTGCACCCACCCTCCAACGACTGTCACCACAAATACCATCCCTGCCGACATGGACAGAACAAGGAGCACCACCAGCACAGGGACCCTGGACCAACGTGGGGCCATGGACACCACCACCACCACCAACCCCCAAGGGGGACCAGGGTCATCTGTGCGTGCCACTGCACGCACTGCACATGTCGGCAGGGGTGGTGAGGGGTGGGAGACAGAGGTCGCTGCTTGCAGAGGTGTCTGGTGTGCATGACGACCCACAACTGGTACGCATAGCCGATGCGTACCAGTCCAGCACCGGAGATCTCAGGCAGGTAGTGGGGCTCCTCAGAGACATGAAAGAGCAGCAGCTGCCCATCATGCCCGCTTGGACTCTCACATGTCCCGCGTGGAGTCCAAGTGGGACGCACTGCAAGAGATGACGGCGGTGCACAGGGACATATTGCAATGCCTCCGCCAGATGAACAGTAACCAGTCTACACCTCCCTGTGTGCCAACAACATCTGGTGCTGAACAAACTGCAACTGCCACAGGGAGGGAGGATGACTCTGGCGGAGAGTCCCCTGCACCGCAGCAGCCTGTACTTGAGGGCCCCCCAAAGAAGAGGGGTCGTCCGAGGAGGGGCAAGTGAGAGGCCGATGGCCAAGTGCAACCCCCAGGAAGCCTGAACCTGTTCTGGATGTTCACCTTTGTGCACAGACTGTTCACCCTGTTGACGGCAACACAACTCCCACACATGACATGGGGAGTACAAGTTGGACCAATGTCTCAGACAACTGTGGCCCCGATACTGGGGATTTTGTCTACCAGGACTTTCAATTCACCTAGGAACTTGTGATTGCAATATAAATGTACAGCACTAACAATCCTATGCACTATTCACACAAATGTATCACAATAAACACACTAATACACCATACTTGCCTCTGTTGTGATTCCAACGTGGGTGCTGTCATGGGGATGATGAACTGCAAAATTACACTGTGTATGCGGACTGCAACAGCAAGTACAACACAGGCATGTGAGTAAAGGCAACGTGACACATATGAGGGAGACACACCACCAGGGCTACACAACACATACACACCTAGGCCATCTGACTCATTGCCTACACTGATGTTGCCAGGGAAGACGGTGCAATGCACAGACACCACACCTATTCCCAGTTGTAGTCAAGTAGCCCACAGGTGCAGTAAGCAAATGGCAGTCAAATGTGTGACCACAGACAACGCACATCACAAAGTGAAGCACAGGTTTATTACACAGTTGCAACATGTCGTAACCACTACAGATGCAAGGTAATCCCACCTGGCAGCGGGCACACAGTCAACAACTGTAGAAGGAAGGAAGTCCATGGGTGTGGCGCACATCACCTGTAGGGACACAACAGCTACCACCCTGGAAGTACAATCACGTCGTCGGTGGACACAGTTGACCAAACGAATCTGAAAGTACCCTGTGAAGGACAGAAATGACACACAGTCAAAAGCAATGGAGAACAGGACAGAACAGCAAAACTCATGCACAATACATGTTACAAGATACCCACCCAGAACCAAGTTAGCATGTCAACACTGTTGGGGAGTACAGACCACCTGTAAGCACACATCGCTACACACATCCAGTCAAGTAGCCCATGGACACACTCCAACAGCACCAGAGCACCACCTACACATATCATGCCAACTCACATCATTGACATGACACCTCAGGATACTCACATTCAGCTAAAGAAGTTGGTGATGAGCTGTGTGCGGACATCACCCTCATCATCATCATCATCACTGGCATCGTGGTCCAGGCCAGGATCCTCCACAGGTGGCGGATGTTGGTCATTGTCATCCTGGATGAGAGGCAACTCCTTCCGCACTGCCAGGTTGTGGAGCATGCAGCAGACGATGATAATCTTGCACACCTTCGCTGGGGCATATGGGAGGGACCCTCCTGTCTTGTCCAGGCAGCGGAAGCGACTCTTCAGGAGACCAAATGTCCGCTCAATCACTCTCCTGGTCCGACCATGTGCCTCATTGTAGCGCATCTGGGCTGGTGTCACAGGGTTCCTGAGGGGTGTCAGCAACCACAGCATGTTGGGGTATCCCGAGTCACCTACGGACAGACAAGTGCACATTAGCTGACTTGGAAAAGTGGGCGGAATACTACAGATCAGATCACACACAATGGCACAAAGTCAGTACACACCGACAAGCCAGGCTCGCTGGTTCCGCATCTGTGCCATCATCCTGGGGATGCGACTACTCCTCATCACAAAGGCATCGTGTGCTGAAGCAGGGAAACGGGCACACACGTGTGTGATGGTCATATCTGCAAGACACACCACCAGTGCATTGACAGAGTGGTAGTGCTTGCGGTTACGGTAGGCCTGCTCCTGGGCCTGTGGTGGTACCAAAGCCACATGTGTCCCATCAATGGAGCCAATGACATGCGGCATCCTCCCCAGGGCATAGAAGTCACTCTTCACGTCAGTGAGTCGTTGCAGTCTAGGGAAATAGATGTACCGGTTCAGGTATAGCAACATTGCCTCCAAAACATCGCGGAGCACACGGCTCAACATGGTCTGTGACATCCCACCAGCAGTCGCCACAGTATGTTGGAAGGTACCGGTGGCAAAGAAGTGTAGGGCTGCCATCACCTTCACCTTGGGGGTCAGCGCTGTAGGATACGGCCGGCCAGGCTGCAAATGTGGGGCCAACTGCACTGCCAAATCCTCAATCAGCTGCCTGGTGAAGCGGTACCGTCGGATGCTGTCCCGTTCCACCATCGTTGCCAGGTCTGGGAATGGTCTATGGACAGCAGGAGCCCTGCAGTGCAGAGGAGAAGAAAGCAAGATTGTCAGTCACCCCACATATGCGGCATTGAACACACTCAATATCACAGCATACATCATTATGAGGCACAACTACATGAAGTGTGCAGTTCCGTAAGGACATGTATGGTACATACATGGCCAACATCTGTCATCACGGTTCAACAAGTGGCATCAATAAGTCCCAGGTTGGCCCATTGGATATCATGAGGCCGTGTCACAGTTCCCATCTCCTGATGCCATGTCACAATCACCCCCCACAGTGACATGTGAGGACAGATGTGCCCCAGGCATCACAAGCTCAACGACAGGTACATTCCCAGGGACCCTGTATTGCCACATGGACACTGGCATTACATGGAGTATCATGTATACACCACAGCAAAACAACCATGACCCCCACAGGTAGTGGTCCCACTTGCCACTGCAGGACAGACATGGACGTCTGTGACACACACACGCACAACATCAAAGTCCATGCACACACAACGTGGATGTGGAGACTGTCTCCCATTGTGCACATGAAATCAGAGACATTGTAAACACTACATGCACACAGACTGTGGAGGACCATCACTATTGTGCCACTGGGACACCCTGGCTCAAACATACCGTCCCACATGGGACTCACGGGGTATGTGACATGACATACACATACACCACCCTGAAATGTGACCATGGCACATGCACAGATATGAACAGTTGCACATCACAGTGGTCATGTACACGTAACACCCAGGATCCTGTCCCCATGAACACGTGCACAGCCTGGGGGTGGCTGACCCCAGGTGACACCCACAGGACAACATGTACACCAACATACACACAATAGGAAATGCAGCCTTACATGCCTTATGATACAGTTTGGACAGGCTGTGGTGTTGTAGGTGTGCCCCTCACTCCCTGGGAGCTATCTGTGGCTGGCATATGTTCATCTGAGACAGGCATGGTGACATATGCCAGTCACTTGTACAGGGATGCGTTGAACAGCAATGGACCGATCGGTGCGCCCGGCCGGCCCATTGCATTCAATGTGTGCGGGTACGCGTTGTACCCCTGTACGCGTTGTACCGCAATGGACCGATCGGTGCGCCCGGCCGGCCCATTGCATTCAATGTGTGCGGGTACGCGTTGTACCCCTGTACGCGTTGTACCGCAATGGACCGATCGGTGCGCCCGGCCGGCCCATTGCATTCAATGTGTGCGGGTACGCGTTGTACCCCTGTACGCGTTGAACTGCAATGGACCGATCGGTGCGCCCGGCCGGCCCATTGCATTCAATGTGTGCGGGTACGCGTTGTACCCCTGTACGCGTTGTACCGCAATGGACCGATCGGTGCGCCCGGCCGGCCCATTGCATTCAATGTGTGCGGGTACGCGTTGTACCCCTGTACGCGTTGAACAGCAATGGACCGATCGGTGCGCACCCATTGCCAATGGCCTAGCCTGGCAACGGACGCGTTTTCGAAATTCGAACGAGTCGGTTGCTGGAAATTCAGTTGGTCACCCACAACAATGTTGCAAAATCATGTATGTCATGAAGTTGAAGATTTGAAGGATGCTGTGGGCGTGTATTGGTGCTGCTATTCCATGGATTGGCCAGATTCAGAAGATGCAAACGACTTGGACCTATCACTTTGGACACATGGGACAGTATCTGCCTCTGCAGCACATATATATTGCTGGCTGTTCCCCTGAGAGCTCACTTGCCTGCACTACATGCTCCAGGACGACATCTGCCACTGCACTGCTGCTGTCTCTGCCCCCTCTGGACCCTGCAATGGCACGTACTGTGGAGAGAGCCCCAGCCTTCAGCCTTGAGGAGAACCAGGCCCTGCTGCACAGCCTACTTCCACAGTACAGCAAGCTGTATGGGACACCAGGAGAGCAGGTGAGTGTTCTGTGCACTGCCTTTCTGAATGTGCATTTTGTCTGACTAGCAAGGCTGAAAGTCTGCACGCCACTGGCTAGCAGGCTCACTGAGTAGTTGTCACCCCCCATAGTGTGTAGTGACATGCACTGGACAGGTATGGTGCAGTGACAGTGCATTTGAACAAGGTTTTACTTCCCATGCAATGATACCATGTAGTGACTTCTGGCAAACTGTCCATGGGCAGCGTTGCACTGCCTGTGTACATCATGTGCCCCTGTGATTGAGACATGTATATACAACTGTGTCATGCACGGATATGTTGCATGTGTAGTTATGGCCTTTACACTTTGTCATCCTCACAGGTTAATGCCCATCGGAAGCAGGAGATCTGGAAGGACATCGTCCGGGCTGTCCGGTCCGTGGGGGTCTACAAGCGCCGGATCCGCAACTGCCAGAAGAGGTGGCAGGACCTTCGGGGCTGGACCCGGAGGATTGCACGGGTCCAGCTGAAGCTGTCGCTTCCTCGCAGGAGGGGCGGAACACGGACCCTGACCCCCACATGCTCCAGATCCTGGCGGTGGTGTTTCCAGACCTGGATGGGCAGCTGAAGGCCAGACAGCAGCAAGGAGGGGGTGAGTCAAAGACTGCACTGTGAACTCTGTATTACATGCTATGTGCCCTCCTCTGGCCTGGTTATAACTGCCACAGTACAGCAGTCATGTTGTCCAGGAGCCATGTCCCTCTATTGTGCACTGCCCACTCCTCATCTGATACCCAGGTGTGGCCCTTACATTCAGGGAATTGTGTCACTTGGGACTGTGTCCTTGCAGTTTGCTTCACTCAAGGTGGGGGACAGCATCTGTTTCCCTAACTCTGTTGTGGGCATCATGGGTGGGTCCATTGTTCACACAATGCCTGTGTTTGGACATGTAATCTGCGTGTTGCTTTCATATGCGGTCCACTTGCTGAGCTGAGCCACCACATGTGCCTGGGGTATCTGGCACACACCCATGCAGCGGGTGGGAACAATGTTTGGGCCCCAGGAGTGTGCAGATTACGTGTGTCACACATACATAGCCAGCTATCCACTGTCCAGGGCTCATCCCTCATTCATGTGGGGCAGGACAGTCATGCCTACTCCAGCCCATCCAATACACCTGTACTCCCACTCCCGGGTATCAGCTGACACGTTGTGCGCAGTGATTTGACCCCTCAGGTGTCTGCCTCTGTGTCAGTGTGCTGTGGATTTGTTGCCAGGACTGCTGGGGTGTTTCTCGGTAGGGGCCCAGCATGCGACTGGAGATGTGACCATAGGAGACGATACTTGTGTGTCACATAGGTGTTTGATCAGCTGCCCGTGCAGACTGGGGTATGCGAATGTGAAGTTCAGGCAGCTGTTTCCCATTCACAGCAGATTGTGAGGGGCTCAGGTTCAGAGTGTAGTGTCACAGGTCTCCCATATGTCCAATCGGTATGACCTGGACAGATGAGGGTTAAGATGATGTGTTGTGTGGGGGATGTACATGTGCACTTGTGCAGCTCCAGGACTTGCATTCCCCATGACCTACTATTGTGACACAGTGCAGAGTGTTGTTGTCTGGCTGCCAAGTCATACATCACTGAGACAGTGATGTATGACTTAGCAGTCATGCCTCCGCCATGGCATGTGTCTACTTATTGGTGATCCTGCAGGGGAGTGACATGTGCTACATGCACACCATTGTGGCGATGGCTATCAGGACATGGGTGCATCATGGTGTCTGTCGCTGGTATGCATCACATGCATTTCCTATTTGACTCTGGGCATCCCTTTCATCCGGAAACCTGTACTGACTCAGTGGCAAGAGTTGTGATGTGTGCATGTCCACATGCTACACCGTGTCCTCTGCACTGTCCAACTACTGTGTAGTTGGTGCATGTGTCCACACTGGGGTGTTGCTATCCAACAGACACCAGACAGATGGGTGCAAGGCCATGTGGGATGTGAGTGCCATGGTTGGCATCAGACTGACAATTGGCTTCTCCTGTTCAGTTAGGGCACTTTTAGCAATGTTCAACTAAAGATGCCAGGGCTTGCTCTGTGATGTGCTGTGCTCACAGTGGTGTGTGCGTTTGGTGCAGGTGACTGATGTCTGTCTGTTTCCCCATTGTTTGCAGATACATCCACGGCCACGGAAGGGGACAGCTCCACGGACCAGGAGGAGCCGGAGAGCCAGACTGGGTCAACAGCCGAGGAGTGGTCGGAGGGACCCAGTGGCACGGAGGGCGAGGGGAGCCACACCGAGCAGTCCTCAGCAGCATCCACCTCAGCTGAGGACCACAGCGGCTCGGAGGATGACTCCCTTATGGAGGCGGGTGTCAGCAGCCACCACACCCCAGCTAGTGTTGCTGTCCCCGCCACCTCCAGCACCACCACCGCCCTCCCATCGGCTCCCATTCCCCAGGTCCGTGGAGGCTCCCATGTTCGGGAGCGTGTCTCCTTTGGGCCAGGCACCGCACCCCTGCCCCTGTGTCCCCTGCTGCCCTGAGTGAGGAGTCTGTGTACCTCCTTCGCCAGCTCCATGTAGGGCAGACAGCCATGCTGAGTGTCCTCCATGCGCACACCGCTCTGTTGACTCAGCTGGTGTCGTTCATGGAGGGCATCTCATCGGGCATGTCTGACCTACAGAGGGGCAATAGGTCCATGGACTCCTCCCTGACGGCAGCAGTGTCCCTCCTCAGACAGTCCCTCACCCCTCCTGCCTCTGCTCCATCCACACTCCCCAGCACCTTACCCGTCCCAAGCACACACACACCGGCACAGGCACACACCAGCACACACACGTCCAGCACACAGACACACACGCCACAAACAAAACGCACACACACGCACAGTCAGGGGACTGAAACCAGACTCACAGGGGATGGGGCCCTGGAACACACACACGCATCCACGAGCACTGCGCAGTCCTCAGTTGCCTCTCCCTCCAAAGCACCCTCCCTTGCCTCACCTGCAACCCCAAAGACCCAGCGGCTCTTCCTCAGTGACCTCGGCCTCTTCCCCTCCGATCCAGCTGATACAGCATTCAGGGGAAGAGGAAGCCCACCCACACGGAGCAGAGTGCCCCTCGCCCCCGGACACCCTCCACCAGGCGCAGACAGACTGAGGCCCCCACCCGCAAGTCCCCCAGAGTCGGAAGAGCAAGACCCCGCTGCCGCCCTGCAGCTCAGGCACCAGGTCTCCTTCCTCCATCCCTCAGGCCCCCACTCCACAGGTGCCCCCACCACACCCTGCCCCAGGTTCCCCCACCCACAGATATACCATCCCCAAGAGGATCCGGCCTTCTCGCCCTGCCACTTGCTCTCCCGGCACCACACCCCCGCTGCGCTTGTCTGTGCCACTGATGTGGTGAGGGTGTCCTCCCCCTCTGTCCAGCCCACCTTGCCTGTTCCCCATTCTCCTCCCCTGGTGGTAGGCACTGCAGTGGAGTCCACTACCACCCTGTCTGACTTGGGCACTGCAGTGGCGGACCTGTCCACTCCATCTGCAGGGTCCACTGCAGTCGTGCCGGCACCCACAACATCTGAGTCATGCCCCCCAGTTGTGCCGGCACACACCATGTCAGACACCTCCACTGCAGTTGTCAGTGGCTCTGCCAGCACCCACCACCCCTTCCCTGCTTCCTCCTGGTGAGCCCTGATCCTGTCCCTGCGGTGCCTGGCCTGCCCCCCGGTTGCCCCTGCTAGTGGATTGTCCCTGGTGTTTGTGCAGTGCAGGCATGCGTAGGGTGACATCTGCCACTGTCACCCTGTTTGGACTTTGACAATGGACTGGCCATTGGCCTTTGTGGTTTTTCTGGACTTTCACTTTTCAATACACACATATGCTGAATAAAGCAACTTTCTGTTCTCTAGTGCTTATGCTTCTGATGTACATGTTGTTGATGATGCTAACCATGCCCTTGCTGCAGTGATGGTGATATTTGGTCTCATGATAATGAAGTGTTACTGTGCAGGAACCCATGTGGTCCAGGGGGAATGTGTCCTATCCTGTGGTGTATCCATGTCATCCATAGCAGCATCTGAGGGTGTCATGTGTTCAGTATTTGGCAATGGGATTTCCTACTTACATTAGCAATTTCACATCTGTGGCTTCCACCCCTGCACATCTGTTGTGCCTGCCATTGTTCAATTCGTCTACTTCCCTGACCGTGTGGCCATCTCCACTGGACATGCAGGTTTGGGCATCAATGGGGAAGGACTCATCTGTGTTGTCAGTGCAACATTGCTATACAAGTGTGTTGGATCTGTGCTGATGATTTCGTTGGCACTTCCATGACCAGGCTGATGTGACAGGAGCCTTCATTTGGTGCTAATTGTTGATTGTGTGACCAAGTGCTCAGCTGACATGATGGGGCCCTACTGAGGCAACATATGGCACAGCTTTCCTCACACAGGAGTGGAGTCCCCTCATGGCAGTGTGTACTCCTGTGACATTGCCTGCGCCCAAGGTGTGTGTTGTATGAGCATGTCTGTGTGTTCACTTCCGTTTAGCTGTGCATGCTGTGATCCCTAGTGTTGTACCTGTTTGTGATGCTTGCTGAGTTGACCTATGTTCCCCCAAAGTCTTCTCCCTGGGTTCTCTGTGATGTGGGTGCATGGCACATTACTGGTCATCAGGGTGTCACCCATAGGTGTGTTTGCTGTCAGGGCTGAGTTTGTGTGCAGACGCAGATGGGTCACAGTCAGGTTTCCCCTTGGCACTTGTTGTTTGCCCCTGTCATGTGATTTCCAGTTTGTGTTATCTTTCAATGATTGTGACACGTTGTGTGTGTGACTGCTGGCACTCCTCAGGGTCCGGGCTGCAATGTTGGTTGTTGTCTATGTGTGTTCTTTGTGGGTGACCTTGGCTTCTTCATTGGTGTGTGACTGTGGCTGGGATCCCATTGGTTGGTGTGGTATTGCCGTCATGTCCATGTACAGCGTAGTGTGCAGTGTGTCAGACATTCAGGAGTCTTGTTGAGTGGCCATGTGTGATGTGTTTCTGCACCTTGGTTCCCACCCACCACCCTGGAATAGTCATGGGTGCATGTGCAATATCACCAGTGCATGTGAGCTTCACTGCTGCACATTGTTGGAGGTCGAGGTGTGTGGTGTTGAGTGTGTGCAGATGAGAGTTGTTGCCCGGCTAGACCCCTGCCTCCATGTTGGCCTTGGCTTACTGGCCGTGCTGATTGATTTGTGCTTGTGTAGGTGTGATGGTAGTTTGTTGCTCAGGACACATGACTGTGGTTCACAGTGTGAACGACATTTAGCTTTGTCATCACAGTGGGATTGTAATGCAGCCCAGGGTCACCACATTGTGGGGGCCCTGGGGGTAGTGCTGTGGTGTGTCTGTATCTTGTTGTGTCAGTTGCTGTTCCTACGTGCCTGTGTGACATGTGTGATTTGTGCTCCCTCTCATCTGACAATGCCTGCTTGCCCACATAGGGGATTTGGATCCATGAGTTACCTTTGTGTGGCACTGTATGCACATCTGTATGATTGGTATTCAGGCCTCCTCATGTGTTGTGTGGTTGCCTGGGGACACTGGCACCCCCTCACCTGTTGTGTATGATGTGCAGTGTGGGTCTGCCTGTTTGTGTTTGTGCATCTGCACCACTGCATTGGCATATCTTGGGTGTGCCATTGGCTGTATGTAGTTTGGTGGGTTTCCCCTGCTGTCCCTGGGACTCCTAGGTCATCGGTCAGCACAATGATCATGGTTTGTGTGTCCCATTGCTGCCATGGTATGGTATCTGTTCACCTCACATCTACAGTCTTCACAGGGTATCTGCATTTGTGTGCCCATTGGTGCAAATATGTGGGTCTGCATTCTGATGGTCACTTCTGTCATTGTGTCATTGATGAATGTTGACTGTGTCAGCCCCCATGGGTGTTGTTTGTCTGCACATGGCCAAAGGTATGTCTTATTTGCACTGCAGTATTTGCCTCCCCCAATTTATGTTGCAATGGGACACATGCACTACTTTGCCACTGATGTGTTTTATGTTCTGTGACCAGGAATCATCCATGCAGTTTGGCAGTTGCAGCTTTTTCTTTGTCAACACTTACATTTTGGTCACTGTGATGATGGGGGTTTGGACCCCATTGCCACACTGTTCAAAATGTGCTTCAGATATGGACCCCACACTTACATTTTGGTCACTGTGATGATGGGGGTTTGGACCCCATTGCCACACTGTTCAAAATGTGCTTCAGCTATGGACCCCACACTTACATTTTGGTCACTGTGATGATGGGGGTTTAGACCCCATTGCCACAATGTTCAAGATGTGCTTCAGCTATGGGCCCCACACTTACATTTTGGTCACTGTGATGATGGGGGTTTGGACCCCATTGCCACAATGGTCATGGCCTGCTTGCATTGTGGGGGCCACACACATATATGTGTGGCACATGTGATAGGGGGTCACATTGTATGTTCAAAGTCATGTTCAGTGTTGTAGGCATTTGACACAGTCTACACACGCTTGTCAGGGTGTTGGGGGGATGTCTTTTTCTTGCATTCCCTAGGTTGTGGTGTGCTGGTTGTGTCATGCATTGTCCATCCTATGAGTGGGGGTGGTGTTGGTGGTAGGCATCCAGCCCCCCATGGGTAGAGGTGGTAGTAGTGGTAGGCATCTGGCACCCCCCTGGCTAAGGGTGGTAGTAGTGGTAGGCATCCAGCCCCCCTGGCTAAGGGTGGTAGTAGTGGTAGGCATCTGGCACCCCCCTGGCTAAGGGTGGTATTAGTGGTAGGCATCTGGCACCCCCATGGCTAAGGGTGGTAGTAGTGGTAGGCATCCAGCCCCCCTGGCTAAGGGTGGTAGTAGTGGTAGGCATCTGGCACCCCCCTGGCTAAGGGTGGTAGTAGTGGTAGGCATCCAGCCCCCCTGGGTAAGGGTGGTAGTGGTGGTGGGCATCTGGCACCCCCCTGGCTTAGGGTGGTAGTAGTGGTAGGCATCCAGCCCCCCCTGGCTAAGGGTGGTAGTAGTGGTAGGCATCCAGCCCCCCTGGCTAAGGGTGGTAGTAGTGGTAGGTATCTGGCACCCCCATGGCTAAGGGTGGTAGTAGTGGTAGGTATCCAGCCCCCCTGGCTAAGGGTGGTAGTAGTGGTAGGCATCTGGCACCCCCCTGGCTAAGGGTGGTAGTAGTGGTAGGCATCCAGCCCCCTGGGTAAGGGTGGTAGTGGTGGTGGGCATCTGGCACCCCCCTGGCTTAGGGTGGTAGTAGTGGTAGGCATCCAGCCCCCCCTGGCTAAGGGTGGTAGTAGTGGTAGGCATCCAGCCCCCCTGGGTAAGGGTGGTAGTGGTGGTGGGCATCTGGCACCCCCCTGGCTAAGGGTGGTAGTAGTGGTAGGCATCCAGGCCCCCTAGGTAAGGTTGGTAGTGGTGGTGGGCATCTGGCACCCCCCTGGCTTAGGGTGGTAGTAGTGGTAGGCATCCAGCCCCCCCTGGCTAAGGGTGGTAGTAGTGGTAGGCATCCAGCCCCCCTGGGTAAGGATGGTAGTGGTGGTGGGCATCTGGCACCCCCTGGCTTAGGGTGGTAGTAGTGGTAGGCATCCAGCCCCCTGGCTAAGGGTGGTAGTAGTGGTAGGCATCCAGCCCCCTGGGTAAGGGTGGTAGTGGTGGTGGGCATCTGGCACCCCCTGGCTAAGGGTGGTAGTAGTGGTAGGCATCCAGCCCCCTGGGTAAGGGTGGTAGTGGTGGTGGGCATCTGGCACCCCCTGGCTAAGGGTGGTAGTAGTGGTAGGCATCTGGCACCCCCCTGGCTTAGGGTGGTAGTAGTGGTAGGCATCCAGCCCCCCTGGCTAAGGGTGGTAGTAGTGGTAGGCATCTGGCACCCCCCTGGCTAAGGGTGGTAGTAGTGGTAGGCATCCAGCCCCCCCTGGGTAAGGGTGGTAGTAGTGGTAGGCATCCAGCCCCCCTGGGTAAGGGTGGTAGTGGTGGTGGGCATCTGGCACCCCCCTGGCTAAGGGTGGTAGTAGTGGTAGGCATCCAGCCCCCCCTGGGTAAGGGTGGTAGTAGTGGTGGGCATCCGGCACCCCCCTGGCTAAGGGTGGTAGTAGTGGTAGGCATCCAGCCCCCCCTGGGTAGGGGTGGTAGTGGTGGTGCGCATCCAGGCCCCTGTGTGCATATGTGGCATTGGTGATGGGCATCCCGCCCCTATGGTGCTGCTGTTGCTGGTGTAAGTAATTTCTGCATCCCTCTGTGTTGTATGTGTTTTGTGGTTGGTGTCTGACTTACCTTCTGCGCCGTACGCGTCCATGCCTGTTCCGGTGGTAAATGTAGAATATTGGTAGGATCGGGACGAAGGGATTCATGGTTGGTTCGTGTCGTTCGTCTTTCTCGTTGCTTCGCATCGTCCTCGTCGCTGGCGTGTTCGCCTCGTAGCCGTGGATTGTGTTGCGGCGCGAATCGGAGCTTATGTGCGCCTCTCCCGGAAGCTTTGACGTGCCGGACGTACCGACGGGTTCGGCGCGTACGGAAAGCGCATCGTACTTGTCCGGCCGGACGGGGCTGCATTTTCCCTTCCGTGCGACTCGATTCTGCGTTTCCGGATTCGCCTCGGTTGGAGAACAGGCCCTGGATTGGGTGAGTACGACTAGGCCGGATTCTGTGCTGTTGTGCGCATCGTACTTACTCGTTCGGTATGATGTACGGTTCGGTCGGGAAACAGGCGTTCACATGGCTTTTTTCCCGACCGAATGGTATTGGGTGCGCCTCCGACCGAGATCGGAATCGGCCCCATAGAAGTTGAAAAACGGCATTTCAGATTGTTTTTGTGCAGGAAGGGAACCCTTGCTGCACATAAACAATCTCCCCACGACGCAGGCATCCTAGCACCATGGCGCATGGCAACAGTTTGTGGACCAGCGCAGGGGGAAGCACAGAGATGCAACATATTGTTGTAAATATGTCGCATCCCTGTGCTTTGAAAGTGACTCAGTGGGGCACAGCCAAATGTCTTGTGGCACGCACTGAGTCACTTTCTTGTAAATCTGCCTCTATCTTGCAGGGACCGATTTCAAGAGATAGACATTGGAAGGAAGGGGAATTATCAGTTGAAAATAACTTGCAGCTAAGCATGCTCCAATGAAATACTGCTACACCACTGCCTTGTTTGATTTTATGGTCACAGTGGAGAAGGGAATAATGTGGAGAGAGAAGAAGCTCTAACACATTGTTTGAAGTGCCATTCAGCCGCATTTCTGTGAGAACCAGGATATCAAATTTAGGTTCACAGCTGTTTCTGAAAGTGTCAGAGACCGTAACTAACTTAGTGCTTTTTCCTGAGGGAGCGACAGAAATCCACTGAGATGGTAATTCCCAACACCTTTGCCACCCTAATACCGTCACATGACTAAACACTGTGGTGAACTCTATTAGTGGGAGTGGAGTGAGTGAAGGAGAAAGCCATCTCGGCGTTGGATCATCCAGGGTGTCCTCTACCAGAGTGGGCCTTTGGTCTCATTACGTCACTTTGGGATGAAGTGGCAGTCACTGTAATGGAAAGCACACGTTAACCATACTACCTAAACTCCCACTATTATATTGTAATTACTATCTACTATAAGTCTGAGTACAAGTGCCCTTGTTCTCATCCTTATATCTTTTAGTTTTTCTTAGAGATTAATGAGTATTCTGGACATCCTGCTCCTAAAAGAAATGTCAGATAGTTAGCAAGTATTGTCACATAATGCCCAAATATTTACTACTTCACCTTAAAACCTTTCGACATTTACCTGCTCTTTCTCCTTCCTGCTGTAAAATGAAAACATTATTCTGTATTCCCTATCAGTTTCAGACACTGATTTTCTCAATGTACTTTGCACTTGTCCCAATGTCTATTGTTTTGCCAAAATCTCTTACCGCCTTGTCTTTCAGGCTTAGGTTAAGCAGTTATCAACTTTACTATTCACTTTAACATTGCACTCACGTTGTTAGTCGCTTTCTGTTTGTCACCACACCAGGGTTCACAAAGTAAATCAAAAACTCTCTTCCATTTCCACTTTGCTGTAATATGTGTTTTTCTCCCTTTTCTTTACAGGATGCTCAGGGGTCACTGGTGAGGCAGGAGAATCCACCAAGTAAAAAGGAACAGGTAAGTTGAATGCAGTGCGCCTGCGCACAGCTCCGGCTCCATCAGAATGCTCAATAGAAGGAGCCTGTCTGCCACTTGGGCGTGGCTTAAATAGGATCACCCCGCCCAAGATGGATGCTGCGTCTCAGGACGGCCCTCAATGACCGACCCATGGGGCACGTGCCAGTCTGCAGTTTATGTGTGCGTCCACTTACAGTTTGATTCTGGGAAAGCAGGTACAGCATCCTGTGCCCCTTAGTTTAGGGTTCCGACAGAAAGCTCCAGGTAGTGTTTTACAGAAGATCATCAGTTTGGTAGCCTGCATTGTACAGTTGAGAGTGGTCTTGGGGATAGGACAGTTGGGCTTTCACTGGGAACCTGAATGAGGTTGGTGAGTCCCTTATTCTTCAATGGAGGGTATGATCTCAGAGATCTGTGGTTCTGGATGTTTGGGATGGAGGGTGGTGCCTTGAGCCTGGTTATGGGTGGGTTTGTTGGCTACATTAAAGTTCCCATAGCTTTTCATAAGTTGACTAAGGTTATTATCATCCAGTGTGAGAATTGTTTTGTTATATCTAGGTTCACAGTTGCTTTTAGGTAGATTGACACCCTAGGGGTTGTTCTTCAGAGAGTGAGCACTCGGTTGCAGATTATGGGGTGAACAGTAGTTGAGAGTGAATAATGAAGTTGAGAAACTGCTTGTGGCAGGGAGCCGCATTTCTTAGATAGAAATATCAGAGATGCTAGAAGCTCGGGCGAGGATGGCAGGGGAGGTATAGTCGGAGGTGGTGCGCTAGCTAAGGTGGTTGTTACATTGCTACTAGAGGGTAGGAGAAGAACGAGGTTGGGTGAGCAGGAGGCAGATGAGTAAGGGTTGGGAAGGGAGGAGGAGTGTGGAAGGTAATCTGCATTGATAGGAGGAATAGTGGGAGGGGATAGGAGCTAAAAGTGGAAGGAAATATGCTAGAAGGCTGCTGGGTAGAGTAGTGGGTGAAATGGAGTAGTTAATTGGAGGGTGGCCGGTAGGAATATCAGGATGAGGTGGGTAGGGAATAGCACTGTGAAGGGTGGGATGGGGCAGAGAAGAGTGCTATAATGGGCGAAAGAAGCATGGAGGGTTGGGGGGATGGTTGTTCAGGGGAATGTTAAAGGGAGAAGTAGGCAGAACAGTTGCTGGGGGAGTAAGTTAAGCAATGTTGGGGTAGAGGTAGAGCAGTGGCTTTTGCTGGGTAGGTGTGATGCTAGTTAGGAGGTAAAAGAGGAGGATATATTTAAAGTGGTGGAGAGAAAAGAGGGTCCAGGCAGTGTTTGGTGTATTGAGAGCAGGCAGAAGTGATCCATGCAGAAGAAAATAGCCAGTAGGGGTCATATATGTAAGGTTTGGTCCACTGGAATCAGGAATGACATTGATCTGAACACAGACCTCAGAGATTCAAATCAATGCTTTTCAGGAATACATTTTCTTTTTGTATCCAAGAGCAAATAATTCAGTGATGATCTTTAAGGTTTCTGTGACAATATCAGACATGGTTGACAAAGGGCTGAGTAAAAAGACAGTCATTAATACCTTGCAATTCTGTCAAAAGCATCATCAAATACAGAATTTCAGT
This sequence comes from Calotriton arnoldi, assembly GCA_963921515.1. Classification (NCBI taxonomy): domain Eukaryota; kingdom Metazoa; phylum Chordata; class Amphibia; order Caudata; family Salamandridae; genus Calotriton; species Calotriton arnoldi. Next base: position 76,076 of record CAWUFW010015950.1, read on the forward strand.
TGACTGATCAGATATTTCATGGAAGACCTGTAAACATATTTTTCCATAACCATGAAAAGGTTTGTTAGTCATATATCGAATTATCTGAATACTCTAACAGGAGAATTATATGTCTTTAGTAAGGTTCTATCAGTATTCAAATGAACAGGAAGCACAAAAAAGATTTGCTCGATAATGTTGTGCATCACCAAACCATTATAAGAATATTAGCAATCGAGTGTGTTTTAACACATCATGTGATAGACACGTTGAAGAAAGAGACACTAATGGGCATTAAAGGCCTCATTACAAATGTCCCATATAACTGCGATATATGCTGCAACTTCTGTTACCGCATATACAATAATTGTGAGTTGTGGGGACTTTATCACATCTGGTAAATACCAGATGTGAAAAATTCTACATCCCCGGATAAAAAGGTAAAGTCTGCTGAAATTCCCCAGGGGAAACATACCTGGATAGAACCGAGACATGCGGATGCTAGAGCTGTAAACACCAAAATCGGCATGTCTGGCCCCATTTTGCAGGCAGGCTTTAATTATCGCTCTTGATAAAATCAGAACAACTTGGAGTCAGATTGTATCATGGGAGATAATGATCACACAGGACACGTGGGCAGTCATAATGAGACCCTTAGCAGTTAATCCCAATAGAGTGACAACATGTGACAACGTTGAATTTAACAACGAAATATCATAAAGTCAGATACATCACAACAATGGTAGAATATCAACGAAAGGTGTCTCTAGATGTGTTGCCACCTTCAACGCTAATCGCAGCACCTTCATGTAGAAATTCAACATTTTAGATACAAACGCATACCGACAAATTACCATAGAGTTTTTGCAAACAGCAAGGCAGGCAACATTGACTGAAATGTACTGAAGGTAAAGGAGTTCTTACTTTAATGCATCAAACCACTGCAACACTATTATTTGCAATGTTACAAGATTCATGTAGAAGACATCATGTAATTTTTGGATATGTTATCGATTGCAAAAACCAGACTTCAGTATCTCGAATTCCATGTGAATTTTGTCACATGCCAAAAACTAATAGTCCCAGCATCTTAATCTGCACATAGTGCAGTTTACACACTTCGGACATCACTGTTTAGCTGTTTAGGTAACAGCATGTTTATTTGCTTACTTACTATGAAAGAATTTACAAAATAGCCAATAAATAGTGTATATTTGTTTTTGCTACCTCTTTCAGTAATATACCTGCAAAGAGAAGTGCAAAGTCCAAAGGCCGGACAAAACATTTTTGACCGCTGTTGTTTTATTTCCTTGGTGGTAAACAGTGCTTGCTCTAAACGCCTTTTACCACTGTATCATAAAAATTGTATTTTGGAGGTGGTAATGTGTAACTAGAACGTTAGGTGTGCAGCAGTTTGTTTTTGGGGTGATGTGTTCTGTTGTTTTTTGCTGCATTATTGCAATGCCATTTTGTTGTGTTATAGTGCGGTTGTGTTGGTTTCTTTTGTAACTTTTTGTTAAGATATGCCATGTTTTGTTTTAATGTTGTTTCTTTCGGGTTGCTTTGTATATGTTAATATGTCATGTTCTTTGGCTAACTTTAAATATGTCGTCAGAGGCTGCCATATTTCCAGACACGTAGCTTTCCCAGTGCTCACACTATGTGATTTCCCCTTATGGAATAGACTTTTGCATAGGCATGGCTACCCGGAGGCATCCCAGCGCTTATGTTTTGGACAGCACTCCGGCAAGCTTATAGAGGGGCATAAGAACACATATGCTTCAAGCAATTATGTCTAAGGTGGAAGATTTTGTTGAGTGTTGTATCATATGCAGGAGGGATGAGGAATTGGCTGCGCTGTAGAAAATGTAGACACCATTGAGGCAGATGGACTGACGTGTTGATAATTGTTCTTGTAAAGAGACTTTAAAATAATAAAACGATGGAGCCTCATTGGGATTGACGTGCTTGGGGACATCTGGAAGGGAGGCAAAATGGTGACATTTGATACCCTGCGGGAGGACTTTCAATTGGGGGGAGGGAAATTCCTCAGATACCGACAATTGCGTCTTGCGCTTCATTGCCATCTGACAGAAGGGACTGTGCTACCCGAATATTCTCCCTTGGAGGATAGGCTCCTCTTAGACCCCATGATTGACAAAGCTGTGTCCCTTACTTATAGAAAACTGATGAACAACTCCCCAGATTGTGTGGGTTCCTTACGGGAGGCCTGGGAATCCGACGTGGGGCTACTGGAGGATGACGACTGGGCGGAGGCCCTTCAGAGTCCCAGAGACATAGCCATTCGAGCACGCTTTAGGCTTGTTCAACTCCGCATTTTCCACAGATCATATGCCTCACGGGTGGTACAGTTTCGTTTTAGGGGTTGTGTGTCTGAGCTGTATGCTAGGGGGTGCGGCGAGAAAGGGTCCTTCTTCCATATATTATGGTCTTGCCCCAGAATTCAGAGGTATTGGAGGGGTCTGACTCGCATAATGGAGGCAGTGGTGGGAGAGGAGGTCCCATTGGAGCCCAGATGGCACATCCTGGGCGTCACGGGAGAGATCACATGGCCACAATGGGACAAGTCCTGGCTAGCCTTAGCAGGAGGGGTCGCCAAGCGGAATATTGCCTGGGCATGGGGGGCAGCAGAGCACCCGACAGTGGAAGCATGGATGTGCGATATGGACTGGTGTTATAGCGCGGAACAAGTGGTCTATCAAAGCCGGGGATGCCCCCGAAAGTGGGAGAAAATATGGGGGGCATGGACTCAGTATAGAAACCTGGGACTGGGACCTTGAGGTGTGTCCAATATGTCATTCTATGAGAGTTGAGCGATGAGTTCAGTCTAGTTCTGCGATGAAGTACGCAACAGGTAATTGGGTGTGATATATTGGAGGGCTACGTGGTTACCGGGCCATTTTCATAACCCGCAAATGTATGTCTATGTATGCTCTGTCTTTGAAGCTTGTTCTTTTGTTTAATAAAAAGAATTTTGAAATAATAAAACGCAAAACTTCATATGAGTGAGCTACTGCTGGCATTTATCAGGGGGAGCATGAAAGACAATTGATAAACATCTTTCAACTCTCTATAACAGACCATTCCATTTTCGCTCTTACAGCTATGCACATTCTTGAAGACACCCCTTCTTGAAGAGGCTTGAGGGCATCATTCACTTGAGCAGACAACAAATCAATATTCAAAAATTGGAGAAGGCATTTGGCAAAAAGACAAGGGTAATGTTTATAATTGAAGGCAACTTTCATATCAGATTAAATGTACCACGGATACAGTATTACATTAGTTTTGTGGAGTAATCATCAAATTCAATCTCAGATGTTTGTGTTAAACATACCGAAATGTCAACAGTAGAGTAGAAAAAAATGAGTCTGGTATTAATCCGATCACATAATGTATATATTTCCAGGTCAAATTATACAGTAAAACAAAAAAGTTTAAAGTAAGTTGCATAATTTCACCCGACAGTTTACATAAGAATATAGTAACCAATGGGTTGCTAGGTTTTTAAGTAAACTACCCAAGTCTCCTTTGCAGATTTCCTAGCCATTACAATGACTAGCCAGCCAGCCAGCCATCTGCCTAGGAGGAACAACAAATGCAACAGAGTTTGTAGTTGATAGCAAAACAGCTCACATGCTCCAAAAAATAAAAATAAAAATACATTCGCTCACATTGATAGGCTCTTTTTAAACAACCGTCAGTATGAATAGACTTCTTCTGTAACTAACAAAATATGTTATTGACTCTGAAGGTGCAATGATTGTTTTGCATCTAAGTGGTGTGTATTTTGCATGACGTTTATCTGTATACCATATAAAATATTTTTCACTGCTTCCTTTCATCCACCCAGCATAATACGACGGAAGAGGGGCAACAAATAATATTCATTTTATGTCAAAAGCATTTTTGTGAAACTGTACAGCTACAGTGAATGTTTTAGGACTGTAAATTATATTTATTTAATTTGTATGACCTGTACAGTTTACACGAACATCTCCATAATCATCCCTATGTGTATATATTGAATAATTTACACCCAATGGCATGCTATAATAGTAAATCATGAATTTAAATTGCAAAACCAAGTTCCACTTTCCTACACAATGATGATTTATGAAGTACCTACTTGCTGTCCTTAAAATAATTTTTTTTAAATTGCACCCTATGGGATTATCATCGAGGATGAGATAATGGACTCTATTACCTAAATATCGATCTTGAGCAGGACTGTCATACTCTATAAGAAATACATTAAATAAATCCTTTTAAAAAGCTACAGAGAGAGCTGCTCTTCTGGAGGATTACTTATAATATTAGATGTGACAATCAATACAAAATAATAGGTGAAAAGTATGACCGTATTTAAATTCACACGTAATTGCTATTAAATAGGTCCAATTGATAAACATTTTTATGAGTGTCTCCCACACCTTTATCTAACCTGCCTATAGTTGGTTCACGCATTCATTGTTGAAGTCATTGCTATCATATTTTGATTTATTATGGGAGCTCCTTTCTTAAGTGTGTTGTATCTTTTTCCTTACCCTATTGCAGAATACAACTCTTTCCAGTTGTATATTCAGATGTGTTCTGTTACATAGCATTTTTATATTGCAGAGTACACCCGCAGGTCTCTTGATGCTGAAAATTAGAGAAATATTGAGGGGAAAAACCATGGGCTATTATGTGAACATGAAAGTTTTGAGCTTTTTCATAAAAGTGATGTATGTTCCGGATGCCATCAGAGCATTAGGAAGGCTGTTCCAGAGACGTGCAGCCAGTACAACAAATTTACATCCAATTGAAGTTTTATTGAACCATGGAAATTTACAAGGTTAGAGGACGAAGAATTCAGGTTACTAATAGGGACACATTTTGAAAACATAGAGCTGAGAAAAAGAGGTGCAGTTCCATTCAGATACCTAAAGACAAAACATAAGGTGTTAAATTGAATCCTTTGTGACTAGGCAATAAAATGGATTTTGCTGAAGACAATTTGGTTGCAGAAACAATTATTGTAGTGGCCTGATTTTAAATGACTTGAAGCTTTTGTATTGCTTGTTAGAGATTCCTAAATATAGAGTATTACAATAATCTGTTCGTAAACCCATAATGGCCAAGATTACAATCCGCCTACCCTCTTCAGAGAGGAGAGGAAGTATAGGTGTCAATTTACAGAGATTTAATGAACAAGATGTTATGTTATGATATGTTATGCTATGCTATGTTATGATATATATATATATATATATATATATATATATATATTTCTAGAGCACAACTGTGACCTGAAAGGTATTCTGTTGCTGAGTTAATAGACTATTTGCAACACCAACCACAATATCCGTCTATGTTGAATAGAGCCATGGTTTCAAGGCTTTCCTGAATAAAAGCAAATCTTTTGTCTTGCACAGAGAGGGAGGGATGGAGTTCAAGAGAGAGGCAGTTCTAACAGAGAACGATCTAGCTCCCAAGATATTCTGCCAATAATTAGGAATTGTATCACACAACAAGAAGCTACCCTGACCAAGTGTCTGATTCCTAGTGAAGGATGAGGCACACTATGCCGATTACTTATGTGGTGTTGGGCATCTCAAAAAAATGTAAGGACTGTCCTCACACACCACCAGGTGTCATGCTTCATCATCAGCAGTCCTCGCTCTTTAAAAACCGCGTTTGATAAAGAGCGGGCCTACACCTGGAGACAGGGAGGCACTTCTATAACTAAGTGGGGGCCCGTGCTGAGAAAGTGAGTGAGTGACATTAAAAATCGATGCAAAATACTGCGTGAAAACTTTAATAGCGCAAAATGTGCTCGATATTAAAACGAATAGTGGGGACTTGGGGGGGTTAGTATCCCATCCCCATCAGTGTAACACTGGAATCAGACACTTGGTCAGGGTAGCTTCTTGTTGTGTGATACATGTTAATTGGAGGCCAGCTTACCCTGACTGCCCCATAGCCTCCTGTTCCCTCCCCTTTTGAAATAAAAGGGTTTTTGTGCGTATATAAATAATTAGGACTTGCCATTACTTACACCCCGAAGGAGCACAACGTTCGCCCCGGTGTGTAATGAATGAATGTCTCTTGGAGGTAATGAGGTCCCATACCATAAAAGCTTCTGTGGACAATACATAGGGAATCAAAACTGATTTTCTTGATGATTGATAAGTCTAGTAGAGTATTCAGAACTGCAGGATGTTGTACATGATCACTGCAAGGCCAATCTAGCAGTGATATTCTGAATTTATTGTAACCACTTTAAAAGCATTGCCTGTGAATCAAGGAATGGGAATTACAATAGTTCAGTCAGCTTAAGATTGTGGCTTAAACCACTGACAAACGTACAGAGGATGGATGGAAGGGTACAATATTACGCAACACATGCAAGTGGAAAAAAGATAGTTGAAACTTGACTAACAGCTGGTTATCAAAGTAGACAAGTGAATTATGCACTGTATTCGCTGGGGAGGGTGATCAGCCAACTGAGGGTGGCCAGTGGGGGTCCTTACGGATAGCTGCATAGAGGCAACCACTAAAAAGAGGCAAAACCTCTGTCTTGTCAGCATTAAATTTCAAGGACTTAGGTAATAGTCTGGAAGCAATGGCTACCATACAATCCTGAAAAACTGCATAGGGGTTAAACACCAATTTTGTCATCTGCATTATTCATAAAATTAACCCTATTTGACCATATTAGCTGGGCCAAGGGGCCTATATACAGATGAAACAGAGAAGGGCTCAGTGAAGCGCCTTGGCGAGCACCCTACTCTATGGCTCTAAACCCAGTATGAAAAGAGGACAGATGAAAAGGGTTGCATATACTGATTATAAAGTGTAGGGCCCAGCCAAGAGCCTTGTGGACCGCCGTGCTGTGAGGCCTTAAACCCTGAAACAAACGGGGGCAGATGAACAGCCTACAATCTACTTTCCAATTAGGACCTAATCTCTTGAAGAGCTGAACCACAAACACTTGCCTTTGCCAACCTCAGGAGCATGGGACAGTGTATCAAATGCAGCAGCAATATCTAACAGCACCAGTTCGACTGGGTAGCCCTTGTCTGCTGACATATGTAGGTTATCCAAAAAAAAAAGACAGAGTAGTTTCCATCCCATGAGGTGGTCGAAGCTTGATTGCACCCAATCTAGGCCCAAATTTAGTAATGCTTTGCGCTGGGTTTGTACCACACAAAATACCCCAAACTGGCATAAAGTGATGGGATATACTACACAATGCAAACCAGGATTTGTGTTTGAAAGCCCTCAATGTAATGTAACGTTGTGCTACTCTGCATCAAGTGTTCCATGGGTGGTGCATGGGTGTTCCAGTGTAACCGCCCATGGGTTTTGATCCAAATCCCTGTTTACTAACATTCTTAGACAGGGATATGCACCAAAACCTTATGCCTCCTTGAAGCAGGCATAACAAGGAGAAATGTTTTCACGTCTCCCTATTTATCTAACTTGGCATGTGTGCTGCACATACAAAGTGAGAAATGTTTTGAAGAATAGATTTTTGTACAGGAAGGGTCCATCGGAAAAAGCAAAATCTAAAACCAGGAGGGGCGGGAGAAGATACAAAAAGAAATGCAAAGGGGGGTCAGACAGTCCTAGAGAGAATGACAACAAGATCCAAGAAAATGTAATTAATGTAAACAGGACGGAAGGGGAAAATGAAGGGTTGCTGGATAACACTGGACTGTGCAAAGAGTTAGAAATTGTTAATTTGTCGCACAGAGCAATGGATGATGATGAATTAAGCTTGTTAAGAAAAGGTTTTGGCTTTTGCCCAACACAATCTGGTGATTTTGCCGTTGTGCATGTTGACTTGTTTAAATTTACAAGAACGCTCAAATTAAAAGATTACTTTCATGATCAACAGTCTGTTGTCTTTGCACCAATAGAGGGTAGTTCAACAACAGCACATAGTATTACAGACATTCGTAATATTCAGTGCCTCCTGTCAATTGAGGAGGGTGTGGACATTGAGATGGGAACCTTATTACAAGATCTAAACATCACGGAGAACCTCCATGTAAATAGTGGGTTGCGACCAAAATCGAAATTTACACCTAGCAGCTGTTACCATCAGAATATTGACAGGTTCCATGAAAGAGTAACAGAGGACCTATACAAACTAGAGTGTTCAGATACATTTTCCAAACAAGTAAACATGAATCTATCACAAGGTGAAAGAGAAGCATTACGTAGACTGGCGAGAGATGAGAATATTGTTATAAGAAAAGCGGATAAAGGCAGCAACATAGTTGTAATGAACAAAATTGATTATATGAGGGAAATAGAACGACAATTGAGCAACACTAGCTGCTATGAAGTAATGAAAGGGAACCCTATAGGTGAACTGACATCTCTAGTTAATCTGAAACTCACTGAGTGGAAAGATATTTGTCTCTTAAGTGATTCAGAATATAAGTTCCTCAAAGTAGATTAACCAAGATTTCCATGTATATATGTACTACCCAAGGTGCACAAGAAAGCACCATTTCCCCCAGGACGACCAATAATTTCGGGGGTGGGCTCACCCACCGAAAAGATGTCTGAGGTTGTTGACAAGAAGTTGCAGAAGCACATGGTTAACTTACCCTCCTTTATAAAAGACAGTAAGGATGTGTTGTTAAAGTTTAAGGACTTCGCATGGTCAGACGATCTATGCTTTGTCACCTGGGACGCAGTCAGCCTCTACACTTGTATTGAGAATAAGTTTGGGCTGATGGCGGCAAGGTCATACTTAGATAAGGAAGGAGCAGACGTGTATGAGCACAATCTCATGATACTTGAGATGATGGAACTAATCCTGACTAAGAATTTTTTCTTGCACGACGGACAATGGTATCATCAAGTTTGCGGAGCTGCCGTGGTTACCAGGTTTGCTCCCTCTTATGCCTGCCTCTTTATGGGGTGGTATAAAAGGGAGCATGCCTGGGGAAGAGGTGCCTCCGCCTGGACACAACATATTGTGTTCTGGGGGAGATACATCGATGATATTATCTGCCTGTGGTCAGGGTCTAGTGAAAGTCTTCAGGATTATTTCAGGTACCTTGATGATAATCCATACAATGTAAAATTAACCATGAACTATCACAAGGAGGAGATCGACTTCTTAGATCTCCATTTCTATGTAAGGAACGGAACAGTCCAGAGCACGCTGTATAGAAAGGAGACAGCGTGCAACGGAGTGCTACATGCCACTAGCGCACATGCACGCTCAGTGATAAAGAATATCCCCTACGGAGAGATGGTAAGGGTCAGGAGGAATTGTTCTGAAGCTGCATCATTCAGAACTAATATTGCAGACACACGTTCCCGGTTCTTAGATAGAGGTTATAAGGAGAGGGATGTGAATACAGCTGAATCATGAGTGCAGCAACTGAATAGGGATGCGACATTGGAAACAGGTACTAAAAGAACAACTGCCTTTGATGAGAAGCCTAGGTTCATCACCAAATACACGATATACAGCGACAAAATCTTTAGAATTTTAAAGAAAAACTGGCATATTCTACTAGAAGTACTTACCCTAAATAAAGTATTAACCAAGAACCCTTTGGTCACCTATAGAAAAGGGCAACCACTGAAAGACAAACTTTGTCCAAGCTATGTAACAACATCTAGATCGGCCAATACATGGCTACCCAAGAAACCCCAGGGTTTTTTTACTTGTAAATCCTGCAATATATGCTTCTTTCGAAGGAACAAAACAAAAGAATTTGCATTTAACAACCAGAAACAGTACACAATCAATGAATTCATAAATTGCAACACTACGTTTGTGATTTATGTGTTGGGTTGTGCCTGCGGGTTGATTTATGTGGGTAGCACAACAAGAAGCCTCAAATTAAGAATTCAGGAACACCGCAGAGCCATAGCAGGGGGGGACATGAGGTATCAAATGGCAGAACATTACAAACGGGTTCATGCCACCGACTCAACTTTTTGGTTTCACGGAATTGAACATGTGATGACCAACCAAAGAGGTGGAGATAGAGAGCTCACCTTAAGGCAGAAAGAGGCCAAGTGGATATGTAGACTTCAAGCTATAAACTATGGTCACAATACTGACAACGAATTTCATTATTTCTTGAACTGACAGTTTGAGTTAGTTGTTAGAAACATGTATTGTATACTTGAGATTCGAGTAGACAACTCTTAAAGAGGGGAAGGATTGTGGCAAAGATAGTGTTATTATGATATTTGCTGTTCTGTTATTGACCATGTTGTTATGTAATCTTTTTCAACTCTCTCATAAACACTTTAAATGATCATTTTTTAGGTCCACCTCAAGCCTTCTAAATTACATCTCTCATCTTAAATTTATTTTTATGGACTAAAATTAATGACCTCTTTTTATCATTTAAAGTCCAGGTGCAATGCTCATTGATTATCCAGGAGACGTGTGACATCAGAAGTCTACCGTATTGGGCCAATTTGCTGTTTGTTATTAAAATGGCAAATAGCGTAATGCACGACTTAGTAATTCGATACACAAATACAATTATATTCTTTCATTTTTCTCTCTTTTTAAATTGTTATAGCAAGGTTTTCCGCTTTGCCCCATTGATTGGAAATACCATGTTAGCGTTATTTTCCACTATAGCTTTATAAATAACTATTATTGAGCGCACTATCCATATAGGACGATCTGTGCATCACTGGCTTCCATGATCTTTTGGAGAGATTTATTATCCCGACAAACTCACAGAATATGGCTGCCATTATTCACCTTCTAAACACGAGCACGCTAAGGCAATGTCAGATCGTTATTCACCACTCAAATATGGCCGCCAAATTCAAATATTAAAGGCCATTAGATTTGTTCAGTATAGTTGAACCAGATTCAGATATTAGGGTGTTTTAGTATAACTTTTTTGTATTTTTGGCAGTTCCAATGTTTCAGAAACTTATATAATCCCTTATTATTTTGATCGTGTGTCAGTTTAGAATATACTTTGTGACTTTTAAAGATGGCGGCCACCGTGTCGGCATCGGTACGACCCTTCGTGTTAGGGACAACACGTCATATGCACAGGTGTCGGTCTTTAAGGTGATTGAAGAGGTATAAAAATGGTGCAAGCCAGGAGCACTTTTAATGGCGTTTCTGGAAGGAGACACGGCCGCTTATCACGGTACGTAACACTCTAGGAGGTTACCTTAAGCAAGAAATCCTGGTGTTACAAACTAGCGACAGATTGTGTGGGGAATAAGAGTGGACTATCGTTTTAGAGCGCTGCAGTGTACTAGGTCTTTCCAATCCATTGTAGTAACAGATATATGTTATCTATGCATTGAGATTCTCACTTCCTATTATGTTATATCGTATGTGTGAAGTTATTATTGAGTTTTTTAATCAATTCTCGTGATAGATATGTTTTATCCAGGCGCTAAGATTTTTCCTTCATGCCACGTTATATCCTATGTGCTAAGTTGTTCCCTTTTCACCATGTCGTATTCATTGTGACAATGGGCGTTAGTTTATTAACTTTGCTGGGATGGATCCTGGTATCCAGGGGCTTTAGTCCCTTTTTGAATAGTGCATTATAGGAAAATATAGGAATATTTTGGTTAACAACTAAAACCTAAAGTGCATAAGGTTTAAACGAGGTATTTATCTGTTGTTTAGGGAGGATGTGAGAGCGGCATACACTTAGCATGAGTTATTGTTAAACAGACCTAAGATTACAGCAAGGTCAGGAGTTAAGGTGTAAGTTTCTGTTAATAGGTAGAGTTATTAAGTTATCATTGATAAATCTACACAGAATAAATTAAAGAGGTGGTTGTATACACTTCCCTCTATACCATGCGGTCGCTGTACATGGGGCACGTATCTGGAGATAACGCCTCTAGTTGTTATTATGAAGTTCGGTTATTGGATGTTGTCATAATGGATGTTTCTCATGGTCCCTTAACCCCTTTTTATTAAGAGATTACATTTACCCCTCACATTTAGGTGGCTGAATTTCATTCTTTGGAGAAGAACTTCTAGGCAAGGACTACTTTGTCTAAACCATTTCTTGAAAGCTTATTTGCATCCTGATACGAAAGGTGAGGTCGAAAGACTTTAGGAAGTCATATGGATTTATTTCTTCTCTGCTGCGTACGGTTAGCGAATAAGTTATTATTCTCTGCTTAGATGTTAATTATTGACAATTTCTTGTAGTTTCTCTTCACTACAAGTAATATAATATTTTTCCATCTTACGATGATTTCATTTAGTCGCAAATAAGGTGTTCTGTTACCTGACGTTGTCTTAATGTTTATATTTTGGGGTAACTTTATTTCCAGTATTAATAGAGTACATTTACCTCCTATATTCAGGTGGCTAAAAATATTTCATTTGGAGGACGAGCTCTCCATAAGAACTATTGTGTTCTATTTCTTGATGGTCTGAACATATTTCGATATAAAAGGTGAGGTCTCATAACGTCAGGGAACCATATTGTTTATTTTATTTCAGTGTTTCCTTTCTGAGAAACCAAAACAATTAATATTCTCTGTTTAGGTGTCAATTATTTTCAAATTTTGGAACACCTCTCCATTACAAGAAATATTATACTTTATTACCCTATTGCGAATTCGCATTATGCCACATAAGGTGAGGAAGCTTCAACTTAAAGATAGCAATTTCTTTGGGTATACCTAAGACGCTCTCTCTCTCGTATTTATTCTTACTTCTTCTCCTCCTTTTCTTGTTCCTTGGTATAACTCATTTTATAAATAAATGTTTTTTCGCATTTGGTTGGTTTGCTTGCACTTTTTTGTTCTTGTGTCTTCATTGATGCTTCTGGTATTTAGATTTCTCAAAAGTTGGAAACAAGACTTAATATATTATATAAACGATTTTAACTGTGTAAATGATATGTGTGTAATGTGCTAGTCCTTTGTCATTTATGTGGAAAATAGCTTTTCTTTTATATAAAAAGAAATTTTGTTAAGAAAGAATTCTTTTATGTTAGAATTACAGTCTATTCGTAAAAATGTATGTAATGTCAAGATTATAAGTTATGTCCGTCAGTTATTGTTATTTCTATGTTGCTTATATGGGTTTTATGTTATTTGTTACAGCCCTGATGAAGTTCCAAAAAGTTCTGTCTTTGGGAACGAAACGCGTTGGCTGTTATGAACTATTTTGAAATAAAAGAAGAGATTAATGAAATCACAAATGACTACATGTGTTGTGTTCGGTGCACCTCCTTTTGTTTAATGTACTGTGGGAATCTGTAACCAATGGCATCAAAGGGTGACAGGTGCCGGAGTATTGTGCATGATCACCCTTATACGGCAGCAGAGATACAGTGATAGTGCTACCCATTAACTCCGTCACCTTGCATCATTTTGGTCCATTCCATGAGGTGGTCGAAGCTTGATTGCACCCAATCTAGGCCCAAATTTAGTAATGCTTTGCGCTGTGTTTGTACCACAAAAAATACCCAAAACTGGCACACAGTTATGGGATTTACTACACAATGCAAACCAGGATTTGCGTTTGAAAGCCCCCAATGTAATGTAACGTTGTGCTACTCTGCATCAAGTGTTCCATGGGTGGTGCATGGGTGTTCCAGTGTAACCGCCCATGGGTTTTGATCCAAATCCCTATTTACTAACATTTTTAGACAGGGATTTGCACCAAAACCTTATGCCTCCTTGAAGCAGGCATAACAAGGAGAAATGTCTCCCTATTTATCTAACTTGGCATGTGTGCTACACATACAAAGTGAGAAATGTTTTAAAGAATAGCTTTTGTACAGGAAGGGTCGTCTTCCAGTACAAAACTTATGCTTCGGAGATAGCACACACCCTTGCACTATGCAACAAGGGTGTGTGCACTGGTGCATGGCAGTGCTGGGGGAGAGCAAAAATGCAGCATATCTTAGTAGATATTGCACATTTTTTCTCTCTTCCTTTGATACAAGATAATGCCGAAACGGTTGCTTGTGCAGCATTGCATCAAATATTAGTAAATCCTAATATGTTATTTGGCTCCACAAATCCAGATACCTGCCTGTTGATAACTTTCTCTAAGATTTTAATGTGAAATTAATGAAATGATGTAGGACGAAAGTTCCTCAAAATGGCAGGGTCTGCATTAGTATTCTTCACAGGGAAACTACCATGGCTTTTTCCACTCATTCGGAGCTAATGCTTGAATGATAGATTTGTTGCAGATGTCCAAAAGCAGTTTAGCTAGATACAGGGCTGCCGACTTCCAGAATATTGGAGAGATAGAATCCAGGGGTGAACCTGATGTGACATAGTTAAAGGAGTTGGTTCAAGATTTAGAGATCCTAATCATCTCAACCTCTGAGGATGAACTAACCACTGCAAAAGAATCCATCACCCAGGCTTCATGTTAGCAAAACAAATGGCATTAGATGTTTGAATCAGATGTTTGTAAAATTTTAGTACCATCTTTAGCTAAGTTCTAGTCACACACTTTCAAATTTTTACAGCCAATTCTGGTTTCTAGTATTGAGGCATCATACCAAGGGGCAGAGTTACAAAAACGTTAAATTTAAGGTGTTGATAAAGGAAGCACAGTGTCTATAGCAGAAGTAACCCACTCAGTATAATTCTTGTGGTCAGTGTGCACCAAACCATCTTCTATAGAAACGTTTGTGATTTTTAAGGTGTTCATGAAATTGTCATCTGACAATTTCGCCCATGAGCGAGCCAACAAGAACATCCATTAGCTGTGATGGAACCAGACTCAACCTTACAGGCCTTGATGGTACATTGGATCATAAAGTGATTAGACCACACCAGGGGAGCGATATCACCACAAACTCCTCAAGAGCAAAAATAAGATCAATCATGTGACCACTCTGGTGTGTAAGAACTAACATGCATAGGGTACTGATAAGATTCTTCTCCTGACAATTGTTTGCGAGTTTAGCCCAGGCGTTAAAAGCTCCCAATATACAGACAGTGCTGTGAGTCCCAGTAAAAGCTCAAAAAAGGTCGCAGGTGCATTTGCAAAGCTAGAAGAGCACCAGGAGAACAATAACATAAGATACCTCTAATGAAGACTATGGGCGAGAGTGAGATAGAGAATCCTCACAATTTTGACAACGGAAAAGGACTCAAGTTAATCTTCGGCCATTCTTTAAGGACTACTGCTAGCATGCCACTGTAGGAGAGTAGGATCTGCCTCTTATGGTTACCCCCACTTGTTGCTGGTGTATCACTGTTTTTCTACTTTAGTCTGGCTGGGGCCCTGCTATTCAGGACCCCAGCCTAGCTGCTTCCTCTCTAAATTGATTCCATGTACTTTAGGTACATCCCAGATTGGATTCTGGGGTGCCCTTATAAGTCCCTAGTATATGGTATACTATGTACCAAGGGCATAGACACCCCAGAGGCCTACCAGGGGCTGAAGCATGTATTGTGCCACCCCTGGAAGGCCCTTAAAAATGACACCACAGGTCTGCTACTGCAGCCTGGGTAAGGTGGTGCATGCACCCCTTACTGTGGTATAGGTTACCTATATCACTACCATTGCACACACATATAAACCTATAAGTCACTCCTATGGCAGGCCTAAACCGTCCTGAAGGCAGAGTGCTTGGTTTTTATGTGAGAGGGTGCCCCTGCATGAGCAGAGCCCCTCTGCAGCGTTCGGAGACAATCCTCTGGTGCTGTTTGTGGTGCAGCCTGACCATATACTCTTAAGTGCATTATAACCTCGCGTTAAATGCTAACTTTGGGATGGCTGCACGGAAACATGTCGTGTTTGGTGTCAAACATCTTGGAATACTACCCCCCCACCAGTTCTGGCGGTGGGGGTAGCATTCCACCCTTCTAGAGGGAGAGACATGTACACTCCGGCCTACCCGGTATTACCTTTACAGAACCCTGGCATCACAAAATGGATGCCGCTGCCACAGACACGGGTCTGGCCTCCTGCTGCTGACCGAAACTCCGGCAGGGGAGGCCTGGACAATAGGTTTCCTGTCGAAGGGAGGTGTAACCACCTCCCCAGACAGGATAGTGTGTATTGGGGCTGGGCGGGAGCACTCTCTGGTGCTTTGAAGTCCTGCACTGGGGGCACATTTGGTGTCCCTGTGCATAGCCCAGTTCAAACCGGTTGCAGGGGCTACCTGCCCCTGCTCTGGCGTGAAACTGGACAAAGGGAATGGGTGTAACCAACCCCTCTTCCCTGACCCTCCCATAGGTGGGTCCCCAGAGTATGTCCAACCCCCTAACTTAGTATAAGTATGGGACCCCAGTCCTTAGGACTTTAGATTACCCTGGACGAAACTCTGAAGCCGAATCCTGGACCTTCGACGCTCTACTTCAAGACTAGAGGACTGAAGAATCTCCCTTGGGGTCAAGGAGTGACTCCCCTGCTTGGCAGGCACCTAAGAAGCAATTGTCCGGTCTGCATCGCTGAAGCTCCCGCCGGACGCCGAAGTCTTTGCAACACCAGAGGTGGATTTCCAGACTTCCCCAAGGCTACCCTGTGACCCCAGCAAAGCTGAGGCACGTAGCTGTCGTGGGTAACGTGGAACCATGACCTCTGGACCCCGAGAACTTTTATAAGTGCATCCTCTTCCTGGTCTCCCACGAAGTTGTGCTTTGGGCTTCGAGTAGCCCCTGCCTCCAGCACCGACTGCACCGAAGATCACTGGCCTCCACTCCACGAGTGTCCTGTGAGCCAGCTCCAAGTGCGTCCACTCGAGGCTCCTTTGCGGTCGCTAGTCCGTTGGCTAGTGGGCCCTCCCGAAGGCAACTCTTCTTCTGCTTGGGCTTTCCTGGTTGCTCCAGACGTGCCCTGACTTACCCACGCTGGGTGAGTCCCCCAGACCTTGCTGGTCTGCATCAATGTCCTTTCTTTGTTTCCACGTAACTTGCCGTTGCCAAGGCTTGTTGGGTCCAATCCGGTCGCCGATACCGCAGCAATCGACAAGCATTGTGAGACAGCTCGAATCCAGCTCCTGGTTGTCATCGACACCTCCTGGACCTTGTGGCTGAAGAGTCAAGACAACTGTCAACCTACCTGAAGCATCCGACATCGGTGGGCATCTGCTCATCGCCTTCCTGGTCACTGGCTAGTGACCCAGACTCTGTCCCCTCTGCTTTCAGGTCCTTCAGATCTTCGATCCACTCTTGGATCCACCTGGACACTTTCGACTTGGTCGCCAGCAGCCTGCTGCAGCAGATCGCCATTGAAAACGACGACGAAACCCGACGCCAAAAGACACCTATGCACCCGGCTTCCCTGGGTGAGGTAACTCGAGTACTCCGGTGCTCCCGTGGGTATAGACTCTAGAACTGCCTAGTTCTAAAGGGGTTTGCTCCAAGTCCTCCTCTAAGTGTCCTTTCCTTTTAAAAATCCAACCGCGACTTTCCCCATAGAAGTCAACGGTGGCTCGCGGCTGTGTTCTCACACTGCACGCGTCCCCCTTGGGTCCCCTGTGTCACTACCTTGGGTGGTTCCTTGGGGTCCAAGCACTTCTACAGGCTCTAGGCCTTGTGTCTAGCTCAGTCGTGGTTCTTATACTACTTTATTGGTATATGGTTTGGTACGCCCCTAGGGCTCAAACGTGTATTTGTGCTATTACTGTTGATATTTGACTTGTAAACTATGTACTTCGAACTCTAGCCTCATAAAGAGACTAGAGGGGTGTGTTTAAGACTAAATACATATATTTTATATATATACCTGGTGTGGTCCTCTTTCATTTGGTCACTCAAGAGATTATAGACTGGTAAAACAAGCTGCGTTACATTCCTTCAAGACTTAGCCTGAAGGCTGCTCTCCATAGCTACCACTAGGATAGCTTTCAATAAAGGTTGTCTTTAACCTATCTCCATAAGGGGTTGTTTGGACTGGTGCAAGGTGCCCACTAGAACTAGTGGACAGCATATGCCAGGCCAACTTCTCACATTGGTGTGCAGCGTGTGGGATTCCAGCTTGCTATTGTTTTACCAGATAATCTCAATTGAATTGATCAACTGAAAACCACTAAGGGTACCTTAGGTACATATAAAAACAAGCTTAGTATACAGTAAGTTCTACTGAACTTAGAGTTGTGTGTTAAGGGCCTAGCACACCCTTTCTACAACTCAAGAGAGTTTAGTAGGCCACACTAGAGTAGGTAGTGCATACACCACACCTCACTAGTAATGTCTTCACTGCCAGGAACCAGTGGGCTCCTGCCATCCAAATATGACAACCTCCCATTCTTGGAATTGAGAGAGTTGTGCAAGATTAGGAAGCTGAAGACAGGCAAAAGTGCCAACACCCAACGTCTCATGGAGATGCTCCTGCTAGATGATCTCAGAAGACCTATAGGGTCTGCAAGGGTAGGCAGAGAGGGTGGGGCAGAAGATGAGGAAGGGGCCAGGGGTGAAAATCCCCAGGACCTGACCTCTGAAACTGGCCAGGAAGGTGACAATGACCTTGCCCTGGAAAATGCAGCTCCTCCTGTAGATGAGGAGGAGGATCAGAATGACCTCCCCTTTGTCCCACCAGGAAGAGTTGTGAGTGTGCCCAGAAGGCCTAGATCTCCTTCTCAGGAGTCTAACCATTCTGACACCTCAGTAGGGACCTCTGTTTCCTCTCATAGGAGGGAAACCTCTCATGAGAGGAAGGACAGACTGCTGAAGTATGAGGAAGCTCAGCTGAGAATCAGAAAACAGCATTTGGCTATAGATAGGGAGTCCCTAGAGCTTCATCGACAAAGAAGAAAGTTGGGACTAGAGTCCCATGGTGGCAGCAACTTCCCTAGTGGTAGGGAAAGGTCTTATGACCATAGAAACCTGAGCAAGATTGTCCCTCCCTACCAGAGTGGGGATGACATCCACAAATGAATTACTGCACTGGAGAGGGCCTGTAAAGTACAGAGGGTCCCTCAGGAGCAGTGGGCAGCAATCTTGTGGCTCTCCTTTGCAGACAAAAGTAGAGACAAGCTCCTCACTGTAATAGAAGAGGATGCTGATGATTATCAAGTCCTGAAGAGTGCCCTAATAGATGGGTTTGGCCTAACCACTGAGCAATACAGGTTAAAGTTCAGAGATGCCCAAAAGGCACAGACACAGGACTGGGTGGACTTTGTAGATTGTGCTACCAAGGCTCTGGAAGGCTGGTTACTGGGCAGTAAGGTGTGTGACTTCAAAGGATGGCAATCATGAGGGAGCAGATTCTTAATAACTGTCAGAATCAGTTGCTACATCAGTACCTGGTTGACTCTGATCTGACCTCTCCCCAAGAATTGAGAAAGAAGGCAGACAAATGGGTCAGAACCAGGGTGAAGCAGAAAGTACAGAACCAAGGTGGTGACCAGAAGAAGCAAGATTCCAAAAACTCTGATAAGGGTGGGGAGAAGGGTAAAGACCAGAAGTCTTCACAAGGCCCCCAAAAATCTTCTTCAGGTGGGGATTCCCAATCTAATAAAGGAAAAGGCCAAAAGAAACCATGGTGCAAAGTCTGTAAGCAAAAGACTCACTGGACCAGTGATTGCACCAAGTCCAAAGACTCCAATCCAGCCACCATTGCCCCTAAGGCAACTGTTCCCCCTAGTCCAGCTACAAGTGGTGGTGGAAACACTCAGAATAAGGGTTTAGTAGGGTTGACCCTGGGTACTGAGATGGACTCTGGCCTAGTCAGAGTGCCAACTCAGGCTGTCCTAGTCTGTGATGGGGGCATGGATATGTCCCCCTTTGTGAGTCCCACTAATTTGGGCAAATACAGACAGCAGCCTTTAATTAATGGAAGGGAGGCTTTGGCATTCAGGGACACAGGAGCAAGTGTCACCATGGTGACACAAGATCTTGTGGATCCTGGGCAGATTATACTTGGTGAAATGTACCAAGTGACCAATGCTAGCAATGTCAGAACAGACCATTCTCTGGCAGTTGTTAACTTCTCCTGGGGAGGGGTAACTGGCCTTAAGAAGGTTGTGGTGAGTGCAGACCTACCAGTTGAATGCTTGCTTGGCAATGATCTTGAAACCTCAGCTTGGGCAGAGGTGGAGCTCAGGAAACATGCGGAAATGCTAGGGATCCCTGCACATGTCTTTGCTGTGACCAGGTCACAGGCAAAAATGTCAAAAGCTGAACAGGCCCTGGATTCTGGAATAATGGACCAGATGCCTCCCAAGAAAAGGAGCAGTAGGGTTAAGGCAGTGCCTTCCCCCTTGGCTCAGGAGGAAGATCAGACTTTTGAGGAAGCTGATCTCAGGCCTGAAGAAGGAACTGTCCCAGAGGAGCTTGAACCTGACCAGGTTGAGTTCTTGGGGACAGGGGGCCCTTCCAGGGCATATCTGAGCCAGGAGCAGCTGAACTGCCCCTCTCTTGAACCCCTCAGACAGCAAGCTGCTGCTGAGGCTGCTGGGAATGCTAGTGGCACCCATAAGATATATTGGGATGATGGACTCCTGTACTCAGAGAGTAGAGACCCCAAGCCTGGAGCAGCGAGGAGGTTGGTTATACCGCTGAGGTTCAGGGGCTTCCTATTGACACTAGCCCATGATATTCCCTTAGCAGGTCACCTGGGCCAGAACAAGACTTGGGACAGAATTGTCCCTCACTTTCACTGGCCCCACATGTCTGAAGACACCAAGGAGTTTTGTCGCTCCTGTGTAACCTGCCAAGCCAGTGAGAAGGCAGGTGGCACCACAAAGGCCCCCCTGATACCACTACCTGTGGTGGGGGTTCCCTTTGAGAGGGTGGGGATTGACATAGTTGGTCCCATGGATCCCCAAACAGCATCTAGGCACAGGTTTATCCTGGTGGTGGTGGACCATGCCACCAGGTACTCAGAAGCCATTCCCCTTAGGACCACTACAGCTCCTGTGGTGGCAAGAGCCCTCCTGGGAATTTTCTCAAGAGTGGGCTTTCCTAAGGAGGTAGTATCTGACAGAGGCCCAAACTCTATGTCCAGTTACTTGACTGCAATGTGGAAGGAGTGTGGAGTGACTTATAAGTTCACCACACCCTATCACCCACAATGCAATGGTTTAGTTGAGAGATTCAACAAAACCTTGAAGGGCATGATTAAAGGGCTCCCAGAAAAGCTTAGGCGAAGATGGGACATACTCTTGCCCTGCCTTTTATTTGCATACAGGGAGGTGCCTCAGAAGGGGTTGGCTACAGCCCTTTTGAACTTTTGTTTGGCCATCCTGTTAGGGGTCCATTGTGGCTGGTGAAGGAAGGTTGGGAGTTACCTCTCAAACCCCTAAACAGGACATAGTGGACTATGTACTTGGTCTCCGCTCCCGGATGGCTGAGTATATGAAAAAGGCAACCAAAAACCTTGAGGCTAGCCAGGAATTACAGAAAGCCTGGCATGACCAAAGGCTGTGCTGACTGTTTACCAGCCAGGACAGAAAGTGTGGGTGCTGGAGCCAGTGGCCCCAGCAGCCCTCCAAGACAAGTGGAATGGCCCCCATACAATTGTTGAACAGAAGGGAGAGGTTACCTATCTGGTAGACCTGGGAACTCCCAGGAGCCCCCACAGGGTGCTCCATGTCAACAGGCTGAAGCCATATGTGGACAGGGCTGACATGGGCTTGCTCATGGCAACTGATGAGGGCCAGGAGGAGGAGAGTGACCCTCTCCCAGACCTGCTCTCTCAGAACCCTGATGATGGGTCAGTGAATGGTGTAGCCTTGGCAGGCAGCCTCACTGCCCAGCAGCAAACTGATTGTAGACAGGTGCTCAATCAGTTCAGACACATGTTTTCTCTGACTCCAAGTCAGACCACCTGGTGCACTCATGAAGTGGACACTGGGGACAGTCTGCCTGTTAAAAGTAAGATTTACAGGCAACCTGACCAGGTCAGGGACTGTATCAGGACAGAAGTCCAGAAAATGTTGGAACTGGGTGTCATTGAGCCTTTAGATAGCCCTTGGGCTAGTCCAGTGGTCCTGGTGCCAAAACCTCACACAAAAGATGGAAAGAGAGAGATGAGGTTTTGTGTGGACTACAGAGGCCTCAATGCAGTCACTAGGACTGATGTCCATCCAATCCCCAGGGCAGATGAGCTAATAGACACTTTGGCCTCAGCCAAGTATCTAAGCACATTTGACCTAACAGCTGGCTACTGGCAGATCAGACTAGCTGATGATGCAAAGCCAAAAACAGCATTTTCTACCCCTGGTGGGCTTTACCAATTTGTGGTGATGCCCTTTGGTTTGAAAAATGCACCTGCCACTTTTCAGAGGTTGGTGAACACAGTCCTTACAGGTTTGGAAGCCTATAGTGCAGCATATCTAGATGATATTGCTGTCTTTAGCTCCACCTGGGAGGATCACATGGTCCACCTCAGAAATGTTTTGGAGGCCCTGCAGAAGGCAGGCCTAACTATCAAGGCCACAAAGTGCCAGATAGGGCAGAGTCAGGTTGTGTACCTGGGCCACCTTGTGGGTGGAGGCCAGGTTCAACCTTTGAAGAGCAAGATCCAGACCATCATGGACTGGGCTGCTCCAACTACCCAGACTCAGGTGAGAGCCTTTTTAGGCCTGACTGGGTACTACAGAAGATTTGTCAAGGGGTATGGATCAATAGTGACACCCCTGAATGACTTAACCTCTAAGAAAATTCCCAAAAAGGTTCAGTGGACAGTTAGCTGTCAAAAGGCATTTGATGACCTGAAGCAGGCCATGTGCACTGCTCCCATTCTGCAAAGTCCTGATTACTCCAAAAGTTCATTGTGCAAACAGAGGCATCTGAGTTGGGGGTAGGGGCTGTACTGTCACAGTTGAATGATGAAGGTCAGGATCAGCCAGTAGCTTTTATTAGCAGAAGGCTGACCCCCAGAGAGAAACGTTGGTCAGCCATAGATAGGGAGGCCTTTGCTGTGGTGTGGGCTCTGAAGAAGCTGAGGCCATACTTGTTTGGCACTCACTTCCTTGTTCAAACAGACCACAAGCCCCTCCTATGGCTAAAACAGATGAAGGGTGAAAACCCCAAACTTTTGAGGTGGTCCATTTCCCTACAGGGGATGGACTATACAGTGGAACATAGACCTGGGAGTAACCATGCCAATGCAGATGGACTCTCCAGATATTTCCACTTAGAACATGAAGACTTAACTGGTCAAGGTTAGTTTAATGTCCCTGCGTTTGGGTGGGGGTTGTATAGGAGAGTAGGATCTGCCTCTTATGGTTACCCCCACTTTTTGCTGGTGTATCACTGTTTTTCGACTTAAGTCTGGCTGGGGCCCTGCTATTCAGGACCCCAGCCTAGCTGCTTCCTCTCTAAATTGATTCCATGTACTTTAGGTACATCCCAGATTGGATTCTGGGGTGCCCTTATAAGTCCCTAGTATATGGTATACTATGTACCAAGGGCATAGACACCCCAGAGGCCTACCAGGGGCTGAAGCATGTATTGTGCCACCCCTGGAAGGCCCTCCAAAATGACACCACAGGTCTGGTACTGCAGCCTGGGTAAGGTGGTGCATGCACCCCTTACTGTGGTATAGGTTACCTATATCACTACCATTGCACACACATATAAACCTATAAGTCACTCCTATGGCAGGCCTTAACAATCCTGAAGGAGGAGTGCTTGGTTTTTATGTGAGAGGGTGCCCCTGCATGAGCAGAGCCCCTCTGCAGCGTTCGGAGTCAATCCTCTGGTGCTGTTTGTGGTGCAGCCTGACCATATACTCTTAAGTGCATTATAACCTCGCGTTAAATGCTAACTTTGGGATGGCTGCACGGAAACATGTCGTGTTTGGTGTCAAACATCTTGGAATACTACCCCCCCACCAGTTCTGGTGGTGGGGGTAGCATTCCACCCTTCTAGAGGGAGAGACATGTACACACCGGCCTACCCGGTATTAACTTTACAGAGCCCTGGCATCACAAAATGGATGCCGCTGCCACAGACACGGGTCTGGCCTCCTGCTGCTAACCGAAACTCCGGCAGGGGAGGCCTGGACAATAGGTTTCCTGTCGAAGGGAGGTGTAACCACCTCCCCAGACAGGATAGTGTGTATTGGGGCTGGGCGGGAGCACTCTCTGGTGCTTTGAAGTCCTGCACTGGGGGCACATTTGGTGTCCCTGTGCATAGCCCAGTTCAAACCGGTTGCAGGGGCTACCTGCCCCTGCTCTGGCGCGAAACTGGACAAAGGGAATGGGTGTAACCACCCCTCTTCCCTGACCCTCCCATAGGTGGGTCCCCAGAGTATGTCCAACCCCTAACTTAGTATAAGTATGGGACCCCAGTCCTTAGGACTTTAGATTACCCTGGACGAAACTCTGAAGCCGAATCCTGGACCTTCGACGCTCTACTTCAAGACTAGAGGACTGAAGAATCTCCCTTGGGGTCAAGGAGTGACTCCCCTGCTTGGCAGGAACCAAAGAAGCAATTGTCCGGTCTGCATCGCTGAAGCTCCCGCCGGACGCCTAAGTCTTTGCAACACCAGAGGTAGATTTCCAGACTTCCCCGAGGCTGCCCAGAGACCCCAGCGAAGCTAAGGCACGTAGCTGTCGTGGGTAATGTGGAACCGTGACCCCTGGACACCAAGAACTTTTGTTAGTGCATCCTCTTTCTGGTGTCCCACGAAGTTGTGCTTTGGGCTCCGAGTAGCCCCCGCCTCCAGCACCGACTGCACCAAAGATCACTGGCCTCCACTCCACGAGTGTCCTGTGAGCCAGCTCCAAGTGAATCCACTCGAGGCTCCTTCGCGGTCGCTAGTCCGTTGGCTAGTGGGCTGTTAGACTTGGCATCTTTTGGCGTGTTTCCCCTGACTTTTTGCTTTCTGACCTCCCGGTTTTGACTCTGTTTTTGCTGGTGTAATGATTCTGCGCACTTTCCTCACTGCTGTCCAGTGGGAAAGTGCAAGTGCTCCTCTATAAAATGTGTTACGGATTGGCGTTTCCATGATTGGCCTATTTGGTTTATGTGTCAGTCCCTTGTAAAGTGCACTGCGAGTGCCAGGGCCTGTAGACCAAATGCTGTTGGTGGGCTGCAGCACTGGATTGTGCCACCCACGCAAACAGCCCGTAAAGTGTAACTCGGGCCTGCCATCGCAGAGTCTGTGCGCAGCCTGGGGCTGCCATGTCGACTTGGCAAGTGCACACACTTGCAAGTCCCTAAACCTTCCCTTTGCTACATGTTAGTCACCCCTAAGGTAGGCCCAAGGTACCCCTGTGGGCAGGGTGCGTTGTATGCGAAAGGTAGGACATGCCCTGGTGTGTGTGGCATGTCCTGATAGTGAATTACAGCCTAGTTCGTTTTTCACTATTGCAAGGCTACCTGTTCCCCATAGGCCAGAACGGGCAGTTTTGATTATTACAGCTTATAATCCTAACTGACCCCGGGAACATGGTAGAAATTCGAGTTTAGTATGCCTGGACTCAGAATGATAAAATGCATCTTTTAGTGAAGTTGGTTTTAACATTCTGTGTTTGAAAATACCACTTTTAGAAAGTGGGTATTTTCTTGCCTAACCATCCAAGCCTGCCTCTGCGAGGTTGTGTACTCCTTGTCTGGAGTGTGAGTGACAGGGGCTGGGGGATGCCAGGAGACAGGGTGAGTCAGCACAGGGCTGAATAGCAAGATCTACATGTAGATGGGTGGGAGGGGTCGCACCTGGGCCCTGAATAGGACAGTGCCTTCCCTCCACCATGCTGGCTCCACCTCCTGTGGTGCGTCTGATGTCCCTGGCCTACTCACTGAAAGAAGGGACGGAGACTTGTCAACAAAGTGCTCCAGAACTGGTTTGGACTAGGCAAAGGCCTCTCTGCCTTCAGAGAAAAAGGAATTTGGGATATAAATATTGGGGCCCTGACCCCATGAATTTAGATCTCGCTGGAATCAAGGAACCTGCCAAGACGAAGAGCTGGAGAGCTGCTAGGAGGAGTACTGCCCCTTTGCTGAGTTATTGCTTTGTTGGGTTGGCCTGCAGCTGCTGCTTCTGCCTTGGGCAGTGAAAGGACTGAACTTTCTACAAACTTGTGCTGAGTATCTCCAAGGGCCTGAAACCGAGCTGGCCTCCTGTTAAGAAGTCTCAGGGACTGCAAAGACTTCACAAGCCTCTGGGTACCGCTTCTGGAATGCT
Source organism: Calotriton arnoldi (assembly GCA_963921515.1). Classification (NCBI taxonomy): domain Eukaryota; kingdom Metazoa; phylum Chordata; class Amphibia; order Caudata; family Salamandridae; genus Calotriton; species Calotriton arnoldi. Next base: position 102,108 of record CAWUFW010015950.1, read on the forward strand.
GTTTCAGTTGCCACAGAGGAAGGGAACTGCAACCGACTCCGTCAACCGAATCCATCCCTGGCCGGTGACCTGTTTGCACCGCAGACCGCATCGCCCCGCTTCGCATCGCAACCCTGGTCTCACCGTGGGCGACGTCCGACGCCGCCAACATCGAGCCGCTGCTTGCACCGTGACCTGTGGGCACCGCAGTTCGCATCGCATCGCTTCACTGAACCAGCCGGACCCGACCGACGCGGTCGCTGCAACTGGCTCAAGAGTCGTGACCGCACCGCATTTGGGGCACCGCTCGCACGTCTGCGACGCACCGCTCCGACTCGCACCGCTGTTCGACGCCAGCTCCCGCACTCCGGCTTGGTCGCCTGCATCGCAACCTGTCAGCACCGCATCGAGCATCGTCTCACCCTGCATCGCACGCCTTGGACTCACCGACTCCGTCTGCACGACGCTCATCGAGCCACTGCCTGCACCGCATCGAGGGACACCGCACCTTGCATCGCTCCGTTTTGCACCGCAACCGCGACGAACGCCGACCGGCTCGTACACTCCGTACCAGCCACAACGAGAAAGGTACTGTGACCGAGTCTGTTCACGACTCTGCTGGCCTGTATCGACGCGGTCGGCTGGAACTGTTAGACTCTGTGGTTTTCAGCATCGTGGTAGGCTCGGACGGAGCTACCGACTCGTACGATCTTTGTTTTTGAACTATTCTTGCAAAGAAGTTACCTTATCAAGTATTCGTTTTTAAAGTATAGTATTGTGGATTTTCGTCGTAATTGGTCTTGTCTTGAGTATATAAAAATTGGTTATTTTTCTAAACTGGTGTGGTGTCCGTTTGTAGTGCTTACACTGTATTACTGTTGGTTATGTGCAAATGCTTTACACACTGCCTCTGAATTAAGCCTGACTGCTCGTGCCAAGCTACCACGAGGGTGAGCAGGGGTTACTTCACGAGTGTAACACCCTTACCCTGACTAGGAAGAAGGGTCCCTACTTGGACAAAGGTGCAAGCCCTTGCCAACTAGAGATCCCATTTCTAACATTGGTTGTCAGCGGTGAGGATAGGACTTGTGTTTGCACTTGACTTACAGTGATTGGTGTGCACTACTACCATATCGCAGACCATTACGTACCACATACTGGTTCTTTTTCTTTTGGCCTATTTTTGATCTTGCCAGTTTTCAACTCACTACTTTTGTCATGCCTGACACAGCTGCATCATCCGTTGCATCTCTGGAAATTATCTTTGAGGAGGATAGGTTGGAAACCTACGCCGTAAAGGAACTGCGAGCGATTTGTAAAAACCTGAAAGTCCAAATTAAAGGCCTCACAAGGAAGGAGGAGCTACAGAAGGCGCTGAGGGCCTGGGTAGCAGCCAGACATGCCAGTGGGCAGCCTGGTAATCTCAGTGAGGAGGTGGAGGAGCCTATTTCCAGGGTGGATATGCTTTTGGGTAGGGGGAACCCGCCAGGTCAGGCAGCAGCAGTCTGTCCCCAGAGGAGCTGGAGGACAGGCGGGAGGCAAGGCAGTTTGAGCTGCAGAAGCTCAGGCTGGAGAGTGAGCGGGAGGAGAAGAGATTGGCCATGGAGGAGAGGAAGATGCTCTTAGAGCATGAGAGAGAACTGAAGGAGCTAGAACTTAGGAGTAAGTCAGGCTCAGATGGTGGCAGCAATTCGTCCAGAAAGGCAGACAGGATTGTGCACATTCCCAAGAATGTAGGCAAGGAGTTCAAGAAGGGGGATGACATACAAAGGTGGTTTCAGGGTTATGAGGCAGCCATACACATGAATGGGGTCCCTGAGGAGAATTGGGGAGCAGGATTGTGGCCACTTTTCCCGGAAGAAGCAAGGGATGCTCTGATAGCCTTGGGTAAGGGGTATCACCTCACCTATGCTGACTTGAAGGATGCCCTTCTCACTAAGTATGGTCTTACTCCTGAAAAGTACAGGGATCAGTTCAGGTCCAGTAAGAAGTCTGATGCCAACACTTGGTTGGAATGTGTGGATGTGTTCTGCAGGTCGCTGGATGGCTGAGTAAAGGGCAGTAGTGTAACAGATTTTCAGGGGCTCTACAACTTGATTGCATGGGAGCACTTGTCTAGTCTATGTTTTGCAGATCTGCGCCAGCACCTAGTTGATAGTAAGCTAACTGACCCCAGGAAGCTTGCTATGGAAGCGGACCGCTGGGTGAGTACCAGGGTCCACAAGAAAGCGTTTGGGGGAGACTCAGCCAAAGGTGGGCAGGGTCCCCAGCAGAAAGGTGGGGGAGACAAGGGTAAAGCACAGGAGTTCTCTAAAGGGCCCCAAACTAGTACCCAGGGTAAAGGTTCCCAGCCCCCGGTGATAAGAAGAAAGGGGTCTCTACAGGGAAGCCTGTTGAGACCGGCCCCCGCAAGTGTTATGCATGTGACCAGGTAGGTCACTTTAAGGGGGACCCCAAGTGCCCAAAGGGGACACAGCCACCCACCGGTGGACAGTCCAAAGTGTTGGCTAGTGTAGCGCTTGGGGAGGAGGGGTGCCCACAGGAGGGTGGGGATCCCGCAGAAATGACCCTTGTCTCACTAGGGGACAGTGAGATGGTCCCAGGAAACCAGGTGCCCCCTAACACAAAGAAATATAGCACCTGGGTGACCATTAATGGGAACAGGGTAGAGGCTCTCAGAGTCACTGGAGCCAGTGTGACCTCAGTCCGGTGTCACCTGGTGTCTGAGAAGCAAGTAGTCCCCGGAGCATTCCACCAAGTAGTTGCTGTAGACAACTCAGAGCGCCAATGTATGATGGCGCAGGTTCCCTTTGAATGGGGAGGGGTCTCAGGTCCCTTGAGGGTGGTTGTGAGCTCTACCATGCCTGTAGATTGTCTGCTAGGAAACGACCTGGAGCAGTCCTCATGGAAGGAGGTTGAGCTCAGGTCTCACTTGGAGATGCTTGGGTTGCCAGAGTGGGCATGCGTGTCTACTCAGTCAATGGCAGCCAGAAAGGGTGATCAAGAGGACTTGGAGCCTGGAACAGTGGCCCAAGTCCCTGCCAAGAGAAAGGGCAAGGGGCGCGGGAAACCGGCCCCCGAAGTTCCCACGGACCGGGAGGAGGCGGACCTCGAGGGGGACGCCCCGGTGCCTACAGGGGAGCAGGTAGCCGAACTGGGAGACATCTCTGAGCTGACCCATTGGCAGCAAGAAGGGGGTCCCACCAGGGAGGAGTTCTGCAGGGAGCAGAACGAGTGCCCTACTCTGGAGGGTCTGCGGCGGCAGGCTGCAGACCAGGCAGCTGGTAATCAGTCCGGGTCACATCTGATCTACTGGGAGAATGGTCTCCTATACAGTGAGCCTAAGGTTGCTGAGCCTGGGTCAGCCCGTGTGCTGGTGGTACCCCAGCGCTTCTGGACCTTCCTACTGGGTCTGGCTCATGACGTGCCTTTGGCAGGACATTTGGGGCAGGACAAGACCTTTGACAGGCTTGTCACCCACTTCTTTTGGCCCCAAATGCGAAGGCAGTCAGATGCACACTGTAGGTCTTGCCAAACTTGCCAGGCAAGTGGTAAGAGTGGGAGGAAGGTCAAAGCTCCTCTCCAACCTTTTCCTGTTGTTGGAACACCCTTTGAAAGGGTACGGATGGATATTGCGGGGCCACTGGATCCCAAGACAGCCATGGGCAACAGGTACATCCTGGTCTTGGTGGACCATGCCACCCGGTACCCGGAGGCAATCCCTCTCAGGACAACGACGGCGCCAGTGGTGGGCCGGGCGTTAATGGGGATCTTTTCCCGTGTGGGATTCCCCAGAGAGGTTGTTTCTGATAGGGGGACCAATTTCATATCCAAGTATATGACATCCCTGTGGAAGGAGTGTGGTGTAACCTACAAGTTCACCACTCCTTACCACCCACAAGGAAACGGTCTGGTGGAGAGATTCAACCAGACCTTGAAAGGCATGATCAAGGGTCTAACCGAACCCATGAGGCGTAAGTGGGACGTCCTCTTGCCATGCCTACTCTTTGCATACAGGGAGGTGCCTCAGAAGGCTCTTGGGTACAGCCCCTTTGAGCTCCTGTATGGCCACCCTGTCAGAGGACCTCTGAGTTTGGTAAAGGAAGGCTGGGAGGCAGCTCCCAGGAAAACTCCCCAGGATGTATTTAGCTACATGCTGGCCTTTAGAAACCAAACTGCCCGCTTCAGGAAACTCGCTCAGGCGAACCTAGAAGCAAGCCAGGAAGAAATGAAGAGATGGTATGACCAGAATGCCACTCTGGTCGAATTTCAACCTGGGCAAAAAGTGTGGGTCATGGCCCCAGTGGCACCTTGTGCCTTGCAGGACAAGTGGACTGGGCCATATGAGGTAAAGGAGCGCAAAAGTGACGTCACCTACCTGGTGGATTTTCAGGCTCCAAGGAACCCTTTGAGGGTCCTTCACGTGAACCGCCTCAAGCCCCACTTCGAGAGGTCCGAAGTGAGTATGCTCTTGGCGACAGATGATGGGGTGGAAGAGGAGAGTGAGCCTCTCCCTGACCTCCTGTCTACCAAGGAGCATGATGGGTCAGTAGAGGGTGTGATCCTCTCCCCTACTCTGACTCAGGAGCAGCAGGGGGACTGTCGCCAGTTGTTGGGACAGTTCGCCCCACTGTTCTCTCTGATTCCCGGTGTTACTCACTGGTGTACCCATGACATGGACACTGGTGACAGCCCTCCTGTGAAGCACAAGATTTACAGGTTGACTGACCGGGTCAGAGCCAGCATCAAGGAGGAGGTCTCTAAGATGTTGGCGTTAGGGGTGATTGAGCCCTCCCACAGTCCTTGGGCCAGCCCGGTGGTCTTGGTCCCAAAGGCTGCTGCGCCCGGTGCCACTCCAGAACTCTGGTTTTGTGTGGACTACCGTGGGCTCAATGCCGTCACCAGGACTGACGCGCACCCCATCCCCAGAGCTGATGAGCTCATTGATCGGTTGGCAGCTGCCCGGTTCCTCAGCACGTTTGATTTGACGTCTGGGTACTGGCAGATTGCCTTAACCGATGGGGCCAAGGAGAGATCAGCATTCTCAACCCCAGAAGGTCATTACCAATTCCGGGTGATGCCCTTTGGGTTGAAGAATGCCCCTGCCACCTTTCAGAGGTTGGTCAATCAGGTGTTGGCTGGGCTGGAGGATTTCAGTGCCGCCTACCTGGATGACATTGCTGTGTTCAGTTCCAGCTGGGAAGAACATTTACAGCACCTTGAGAAAGTGTTGAGGGCTCTGCAAGGTGCAGGCCTCACGATCAAGGCCAGTAAGTGCCAGATCGGGCAGGGTTCTGTGGTGTACTTGGGACACCAGGTAGGAAGCGGCCAGGTGGCGCCCCTACAACCCAAGATTGACACCATTCTGGCTTGGGAGCCCCCCAAGACCCAGACAGAGGTGAGAGCCTTCTTAGGTCTCACTGGCTACTATAGGAGATTTGTTAAGGGCTATGGCACCATCGTTGCCCCCTTAACAGAGTTGACCTCTAAGAGGCAGCCCAGGAAAGTGATCTGGACTGAGTCCTGCCAGAAAGCTTTTGATGCCCTGAAGGCAGCCATGTGCACGGCGCCCGTGCTCCAGGCACCTGACTTCTCCAAGGAATTCGTCGTGCAGACTGACGCTTCAGAGCATGGTGTGGGAGCGGTGCTCTCACAACTGAACGAAGAGGGCCTGGATCAGCCTGTAGTCTTCCTTAGCAGGAGACTACTTCCCAGGGAACAGAGGTGGAGTGCCATAGAAAGGGAAGCTTTTGCTGTGGTCTGGGCGCTGAAGAAGTTGAGACCATACCTGTTTGGGACTCACTTCCGGGTTCAGACAGGCCCCTCAGATGGTTGATGCAAATGAGGGGTGAGAATCCAAAACTGCTGAGGTGGTCCATCTCCCTACAGGGAATGGACTTTACGGTGGAACACCGTCCTGGTACAGTACACGCCAACGCAGATGGTCTGTCCAGGTTCTTCCGCCTTAGTGAAGAGAACTCCAATGGGGTTGGGTAGTTCTCCCTACTTTCAGCTGGAGGGGACATGTGTTAGACTTGGCATCTTTTGGCGTGTTTCCCCTGACTTTTTGCTTTCTGACCTCCCGGTTTTGACTCTGTTTTTGCTGGTGTAATGATTCTGCGCACTTTCCTCACTGCTGTCCAGTGGGAAAGTGCAAGTGCTCCTGTATAAAATGTGTTACGGATTGGCGTTTCCATGATTGGCCTATTTGGTTTATGTGTCAGTCCCTTGTAAAGTGCACTGCGAGTGCCAGGGCCTGTAGACCAAATGCTGTTGGTGGGCTGCAGCACTGGATTGTGCCACCCACGCAAACAGCCCGTAAAGTGTAACTCGGGCCTGCCATCGCAGAGCCTGTGCGCAGCCTGGGGCTGCCATGTCGACTTGGCAAGTGCACACACTTGCAAGTCCCTAAACCTTCCCTTTGCTACATGTTAGTCACCCCTAAGGTAGGCCCAAGGTACCCCTGTGGGCAGGGTGCATTGTATGCGAAAGGTAGGACATGCCCTGGTGTGTGTGGCATGTCCTGATAGTGAATTACAGCCTAGTTCGATTTCACTATTGCAAGGCTACCTGTTCCCCATAGGCCAGAACGGGCAGTTTTGATTATTACAGCTTATAATCCTAACTGACCCCGGGAACATGGTAGAAATTCGAGTTTAGTATGCCTGGACTCAGAATGATAAAATGCATCTTTTAGTGAAGTTGGTTTTAACATTCTGTGTTTGAAAATACCACTTTTAGAAAGTGGGTATTTTCTTGTCTAACCATCCAAGCCTGCCTCTGCGAGGTTGTGTACTCCTTGTCTGGAGTGTGAGTGACAGGGGCTGGGGGATGCCAGGAGACAGGGTGAGTCAGCACAGGGCTGAATAGCAAGATCTACATGTAGATGGGTGGGAGGGGTCGCACCTGGGCCCTGAATAGGACAGTGCCTTCCCTCCACAATGCTGGCTCCACTTCCTGTGGTGCGTCTGATGTCCCTGGCCTACTCACTGAAAGAAGGGACGGAGACTTGTCAACAAAGTGCTCCAGAACTGGTTTGGACTAGGCAAAGGCCTCTCTGCCTTCAGAGAACAAAGGAATTTGGGATATAAATATTGGGGCCCTGACCCCATGAATTTAGATCTCGCTGGAATCAAGGAACCTGCCAAGACGAAGAGCTGGAGAGCTGCTAGGAGGAGTACTGCCCCTTTGCTGAGTTATTGCTTTGTTGGGTTGGCCTGCAGCTGCTGCTTCTGCCTTGGGCAGTGAAAGGACTGAACTTTCTACAAACTTGTGCTGAGTATCTCCAAGGGCCTGAAACCGAGCTGGCCTCCTGTTAAGAAGTCTCAGGGACTGCAAAGACTTCACAAGCCTCTGGGTACCGCTTCTGGAACGCTGTTTCAGTTGCCACAGAGGAAGGGAACTGCAACCGACTCCGTCAACCGAATCCATCCCTGGCCGGTGACCTGTTTGCACCGCAGACCGCATCGCCCCGCTTCGCATCGCAACCCTGGTCTCACCGTGGGCGACGTCCGACGCCGCCAACATCGAGCCGCTGCTTGCACCGTGACCTATGGGCACCGCAGTTCGCATCGCTTCCCTGAACCAGCCGGACCCGACCGACGCGGTCGCTGCAACTGGCTCAAGAGTCGTGACCGCACCGCATTTGGGGCACCGCTCGCACGTCTGCGACGCACCGCTCCGACTCGCACCGCTGTCCGACGCCAGCTCCCGCACTCCGGCTTGGTCGCCTGCATCGCAACCTGTCAGCACCGCATCGAGCATCGTCTCACCCTGCATCGCACGCCTTGGACTCACCGACTCCGTCTGCACGACGCTCATCGAGCCGCTGCCTGCACCGCATCGAGGGACACCGCACCTTGCATCGCTCCGTTTTGCACCGCAACCGTGACGAACGCCGACCGGCTCGTACACTCCGTACCAGCCACAACGAGAAAGGTACTGTGACCGAGTCTGTTCACGACTCTGCTGGCCCGTATCGACGCGGTCGGCTGGAACTGTTAGACTCTGTGGTTTTCAGCATCGCGGTAGGCTTGGACGGAGCTACCGACTCGTACGAACTTTGTTTTTGAACTATTCTTGCAAAGAAGAAGTTACCTTATCAAGTATTCGTTTTTAAAGTATAGTATTGTGGATTTTCGTCGTAATTGGTCTTGTCTTGAGTATATAAAAATTGGTTATTTTTCTAAACTGGTGTGGTGTCCGTTTGTAGTGCTTACACTGTATTACTGTTGGTTATGTGCAAATGCTTTACACACTGCCTCTGAATTAAGCCTGACTGCTCGTGCCAAGCTACCACGAGGGTGAGCAAGGGTTACTTCACGAGTGTAACACCCTTACCCTGACTAGAAAGAAGGGTCCCTACTTGGACAAAGGTGCAAGCCCTTGCCAACTAGAGATCCCATTTCTAACATGGACCCTCTCGAAGGCAACTCTTCTTCTGCTTGGGCTTTCCTGGTCGCTCCAGACGTGCCCTGACTTACCCTCGCTGGGTGAGTCCCCCAGACCTTGCTGGTCTGCATCAACGTCCTTTCTTTGTTTCCACGTAACTTGCCGTTGCCAAGGCTTGTTGGGTCCAATCCGGTCGCCGACACCGCAGCAATCGACAGGCGTCGTGGGACAGCTCGAATCCAGCTCCTGGTCATCGTCGACACCTCCTGGACCTTGTGGCTGAAGAGTCAAGACGACCGTCAACCTACCTGAAGCACCCGACATCGGTGGGCATCTGCTCATCGCCTTCCTGGTCACTGGCTAGTGACCCAGACTCTGTCCCCTCTGCTTTCAGGTCCTTCAGATCTTCGATCCACTCTTGGATCCACCTGGACACTTTCGACTTGGTCGCCAGCAGCCTGCTGCAGCAGATCGCCATTGAAAACGACGACGAAACCCGACGCCAAAAGACACCTATGCACCCGGCTTCCCTGGGTGAGGTAACTCGAGTACTCCGGTGCTCCCGTGGGTATAGACTCTAGAACTGCCTAGTTCTAAAGGGGTTTGCTCCAAGTCCTCCTCTAAGTGTCCTTTCCTTTTAAAAATCCAACCGCGACTTTACCCATAGAAGTCAACGGTGGCTCGCGGCTGTGTTCTCACACTGCACGCGTCCCCCGTGGGTCCCCTGTGTCACTACCTTGGGTGGGTCCTTGGGGTCCAAGCACTTCTACAGGCTCTAGGCCTTGTGTCTAGCTCAGTCGTGGTTCTTATACCACTTTATTGGTATATGGTTTGGTACGCCCCTAGGGCTCAAACGTGTATTTGTGCTATTACTGTTGATATTTGACTTGTAAACTAAGTACTTGAACTCTAGCCTCATAAAGAGACTAGAGGGGTGTGTTTAAGACTAAATACATATATTTTATATATATACCTGGTGTGGTCCTCTTTCATTTGGTCACTCAAGAGATTATAGACTGGTAAAACAAGCTGCTTTACATTCCTTCAAGACTTAGCCTGAAGGCTGCTCTCCATAGCTACCACTAGGATAGCTTTCAATAAAGGTTGTCTTTAACCTATCTCCATAAGGGGTTGTTTGGACTGGTGCAAGGTGCCCACTAGAACTAGTGGACAGCATATGCCAGGCCAACTTCTCACAGCCACCTCTCCTATGAGGTCAGGTAGATGAAAGATTTAGCAACCTGCAGGGCATGCAGTAGCCAGATTTGGTGTTCACTGCTTTGAAGTCCAGGATTCTATAATAAACAGCATGACTATATTCTCAGGATTTATCGCATCATGTATTTTCACCGCATATTTAACCAGCTAACACATTTTAAGCAAATTACAGTACAAATCAGCTTTGTTCCTAACTGGTGCAGTGGCAGTGTTGCCCTGTTGTGGACAGGCCATCGGAGTGCAAGCCTTTGCCTTCCGCAGGTTCACCCAACCCAATACCCCCATTATTATGGTGGTAAACTGATAGATTCCCAGAACTGCATCACCAATATACAGCACATCACTACTAGAATAAGTAAGACACTCCTTCCTAGGTAGCATTGCTAGCTCTGGTGCTATTTGTGAATGGTGCGTGGACGGGCACAGACAGGCTTGCCATTGGTGTGCCTTCTGTGTAGTCGACCTCCAGGCAACCTTAAATAAGTTCCCTGTTGCTTGCACATTGACTTCTGACAAGTATACTGCCGACCAAGATGGCTGCCCGGTGCGGTCTAAATTGATAAAGGGAAAAATGGCATTCTGGGGTCAAGCACTCTATGCCACTCCAACCAAAGAAATGTTCTAGCTCTGCCCAGCCTAGAGGACGGTGTCACAAACCAGCCAAACAAAAAAACTCAACCCTGATACTGATTAATAAAATGCTGTTTATGAAAGCCTGCAGCGCTTTCCAAATGCTAGCACTGCTTCAGCAATACACCACAAGAGGTGCTGTCCTCCCTTGTTCCACAAAGATATCGGTAGAAGAAAATGCCCCAAATATCACAATTTAATTAAGTAAAAACATTAGGGTTGTCTAAAATTAAAACAAGGGTGGAAAGAAAGAAATGAGGTTTTTGTGGACGATAGGGGTCTCAATGCTGTGACAAAAACTGATGCTCATCCAATTCCTAGAGCAGATGAATTGATTGACTGGTTGGGGCCAGCTAAGTATCTGAGTACCTTTGATCTCACATATGGGTACTGGCAGATAGGACTGACCCCTGGAGCAAAAGAAAAATCTTCATTCTCCATCCAAGTGGGCACTTCCAGTTTACTCTGATGCCCTTTGGATTAAAAAATGCGCCTCCCACCTTCCAGGGGTTGGTGAACCAAGTCTTTACTGGATTGGAATCCTTTAGTGCAGCCTATCTGGATGATATTGCAGCCTATAGCTCCACCTGGCAGAATCACCTGATCCATCTTGGGAAGGTCCTTGAGGCTCTGAAAGTGCAGGCCTCACTATTAAGGCAAGCAAGTGCCAGACAGGGCAGGGAAAGGTTGTGTACTTAAGCCAACTTGTAGGCGGAGGCCAAGTTCAGCCACTCCAACCCAAGATCCAGACAATTTTGGACTGGGAAGCTCCAACAACCCCGACCGAAGTCAGGGCATTCCTTGGCTTGACTGGGTATTACACGAGGTTTTCAAGGATTATGGGTTCATGGTGACCCCTTCACAGAACTCGCCTCCAAGAGGGTGCCCAAGAAAGTGAACTGGACAGTGGACAATAGAGAGACAGGTGTACTTCTAGACACATTGGGAGCTGTAGGCTTAACTCAACTAGTACAGACCCCCACCCATGAGGCGGGGCACACGCTAGAGGGTATCTTTTCCTCGGCCCAAGGACTCACACTAAAAGAAATCCTTCCGTTGACATGGTCAGATCATTCGTTAGTTAAGTTCATCATCCCTGTCACCACTGTCGGGCTCGGAGGGACCTTTAAGCCCCCCCCCCTACTCACATAGAGTGGAGTAAAGTGGAGAAAACGATCCTCCGTACACATTTGGAGGGCTCACGTCCACTACTAAACGGTCACTTAGATGTAGCTGTCGCCAAATATACTGAATGGCTTAATGATGCAATTAAGGCCTCAGTGCCTACAAAAAAAACCTCAGGGAATAGGAACAACCCCTCAGCCCCCTGGTTCTCTGACGCACTACGACGCACTATGACGAAAGAAAAGCAAAGGTGTCGTCGACTAGAAAGGTGTTGGAGAGCAAATTATCACACACCCGAGAGAAAAGCGTATAGAACTGCCCTTACACAATATAAAAACTTATTGATATTAGAAAAAAGGGACTTTTTTACTAATCAGATCGAGAAAGCAAAAAACTCTTCTAAAGCATTATTTGCAGTAGAAAACAAACTAGCTATACCCAAAAACTCAGGGTTAAAGGGCAACCAAAAGTTCTGTGACGACAATGCAGCTGCCTTTAAAACCAAAGTCTTAGACATTTTTAAAGTCTTCGAGGATGCATCAGTTCACCTCCCCATCATTCAACCGACAAGCCCTGATTCTAAAATTAATACCCTGGTCAGCTTCTCCCCTACTTCATCTGAAGTAGTGGAAAAATATATAAGAGAAGCAAAGTCGGGATCCCCCTCTGACCCGTGCCCGCCGGCATTTCTGAAAGAAATAGCGGAAGTAGTGAGTCCTGGACTCACAGAAATCTTTAACTCTATGTTTGACTCTGGCAACTTTCCTTCCAGATGGAAAGATACCGCCATCCTTCCACTGCTAAAAAAATCCAACTTGGATGAGTCTAACCCGCACAACTACCGGCCTATAGCCCGGTTGCTGTTGCCAGCCAAAATAATTGAAAAAATTATGAATATTCAATTATCTCAATTCATTCGTGATAATAACCTGCTCGATCACTCCCAGTTTGGATTTCGCCAAGAGCACAGCACGGAAACGGCACTCATTAAAGCCACAGAGGAAATCAGAGCGGTGTTGGATGGAGGAGGCACAGCTGCCCTTGTGCTCCTCAATCTGTCAGCCGCTTTTGATACTGTAGATCATTTTCTCCTACAACAGTGGCTGGAGAGTCTGGGGGTCAGGGGTACAGATTAGCCCTACTGTCCTCCTTTCTCAAGGACAGGAGATTAACAGTATCGGTTGATGGGTATCATTCAGAGCTGTGTACCCTCCCGTGCGGAGTACCTCAGGGCTCCTCCTTAAGTCCTTCTCTTTTCAATGTTTACATCTCCGAACTGGCTCCTCTGATCCGGGATTTTGGGTTTAGTCTGACGTCTTACGCCGACGACAACCAGATTGTGGTGGCTGCATATAGAAATCAGGCCCCTCCTACTTAACAATTTCAGAACTGCATGAGTACAATAAACAGATGGATGAGTACACATTGTCTCAAACTCAGTTCTGAAAAAACTGAGGTCCTAATTTTTGGGAATATGCAGCCAAACTCTGGCAATCTGTGGTGGCCGGCAGAGATGGGAGAATCGCCAAAACCAGCGGTCAAGGCTAAGAACTTGGGAGTATGGTTAGACAATAAATTATCACTTTCTCATCAGACAAATGCCATTGTCTCCGCCTCCCACTTTCTTATTAAGAAAATAAGGAAGATCTTGCCTTATCTCCCCGCAGACACGAGGAAAACTGTGGTAACTTCGCTAATCCAGTCCAAACTGGACTATTGCAATGGGCTTTATTTGAACTTACAGAAGCAATGTTTAAAGAAGCTTCAGGCCGTTCAAAATACAGCAGCGTGGTTACTGGCCAACATTCCTAGGTACAAATCGGTGTCCAAAGAGATCCGCGGCCTGCACTGGTTCCCTGTATCTCAACGCATCAAATTTAAGGCCCTGTGTCTGGCTTATAAATCACTGAACCACACAGGTCCTTCTTTTCTTCAAAATCTTTTTGTCTGGTATGAACCAGCCAGACAACTCCGCTCTACAGGGGCCAGACTCTTGACGGTACCTAGAATCCGTACATCTCACTGGGGCGGCCGCAGCTTTCTCTATGGCACCTCCAAACTCTGGAATACTCTTCCGAGTGAACTTAGAAGTGCTAGCTCCCTCACCATCTTAAGGAAAGGACTAAAAACCTGGTTATTCCAGAACTAGACACTTGATCTTGCTACAGTGTTCTCAGCGCCAAGACACCCCCGGGTATACGTGCGCTTTATAAATCCCGCTAACATTAACATTAACATTAACTCTGAAGGATGCAATGTGCTCTGCCCCAGTCCTGAAAGCTCCAAATTACTCCAAGCAGTTCATTGTGCAGACAGATGCCTCTGAGCATGGGACAGGAGCAGTCCTAGCCCAAACAAATGATGAAGGACGTGACCAACCTGTTGCTTTCATAAGCAGGAGACTACTCCCCAGAGAGCCGCGTTGGAGTGCTATAGAGAGGGAAGCCTTTGCTGTGGTCTGGGCCCTGAAGAAGTTGAGGCCATACCTGTTTGGCACTCACTTCCTAGTTCAGACAGACCTCAGGCATCTCAGATGGTTACAACAGATGAAAGGTGAAAACCCCAAACTGTTAAGGTGGTTCATATCCCCTACAGGGAATGGACTTTACAGTGCAACACAGACCAGGAACTCCCCATGCCAATGCATATGGCCTTTCCAGGTTCTTTCATTTAGAAGATGAAGACTCTCCAGAGGAAGGTTAGTTTCATTCTCTTTTGTTTGGGGGGAGGGTGTGAGAAAATGCCTCTTTTGACATGGTTAGCTCCCTACGTTTTGCCTGGAAAATGATGTGGTTTAGATTGTAAGTGCACAGGGTCCCTGCCAACCAGGTACCCTGTGCCAGTGCTCCTTCCCTAAAACTGTACCACTTCAGCCCACCTGTAAGTCCCTAATAAATGGTACCCTTGGTACCTAAAGCATAGAGACTGAAGAAGGTCCCATAGGGATCCCTCACCAAGGCCATGCCACTGCAGTGTGCATGCCTTAGTGCAGTGAGAAACGACAAAGTTGACATGGCACACTGCTGTTTGCCATGTCCAGAAGCACTGCCTAAGGTATAAGTAAGTCACCCCTCTGCAGGCCTAACAAGCCCTAAGGCAGGCTGCACTATATCTCAGGCGTGGGCATCACTGCATGAGCAGATATGCCGCTACAATATTTAAGTGTATTCTTTAATATTGTACGTGCCAGGGAAGCCATAGAGAGCACATGCGCTGGAAACTCGACAACTCGAGTTCTACAGCACCATGAGGCTTCACTGAACCCAGGAGTGTTTGGTACCAAACAACTCCTCTTAGTCAAGCCACAATGATGTCAGTGTTGGATTTATTAAAACATGTACTCAGAGGTGCCTCCTGAAAACCTTCCACCCCAGGTGTGGTCTCTGACCGGCTTTAGGCAGCCTGCCACCATCAGACATGTTTCTGGACAGCTGGGTCCAGAGACTGTGCTCTCTGAGGCCAGAAACAAAGCACATCTTGGGCGGAGGTGTCACACCTCGTCCCCCAGGATGAGCACAGTGCTCGAGAAGGAAGCTTTCAAGGCCTTGCCGCCTTTGTAATGTGACCCCAGCATCTGCTGCTTGGAGGATCTATGAAGAAGAGACGGGCAGCAGCAAAGACTGAAGACACCCACTGACTGGGCCTCAGTCCTACCGGCCTCTCTACAGCCCTCAAAGACCCTGGTGAAGAAGAGTGACTCACCCCACAGACCAGCAACCTCCAGATCCCTGGGAGGACTGCCTGCCTTCAAGAAAGACTCCTAATCTCCTGTGGACAGCGGACCAGTCCAGAAGAAACCATCTGCAAAGAAACATAACTCTGCCCTGAGGAAACGCAAACTCGCCTACGGATCCACCTCTGCACCTGATGCCCAAGTGGCCCACCGGTCCTGCGAAGGATTCCCAGCACTTCTGAGCCCAAGTCCATTGTGGGCTGACATCTGCCAGAGTCCTCCTTGATGCCTGCAGCCTCAACTTGAAGACTCCCCATGACCGCGACCTGCCCGGTAAGAGATTTCCGACGCCTAAGGAGACCCCTGTACTCGAAGCCCCTGAGCCTTGGGGACCTCAACCATTGGTCTCCCTACGCCCCCTATCATCTCCACTTACCTAGACAGCTGTGGGTTTTCTTCATCCAGCCTCCTGGCTTGATCCTTTGTCCGAAACCGATCTCCTCCATTGAAAAGCATTGTGTGCCTGACGCTGTGTTGGCACTCTACACCCGGCCGACTCTGTGCCACTATGGGTGTAAGTTCGGTGCTGCCTTGTGGCCCTCCTGTGCTTACCTTAAATCCAGGAGATCAACCCTGGGCACCGCTTTACTCACCTGTGAGCAGCGCATTTTCAATCACCCCCTGCCTCCATTTGTTAACATTGGGCGTCTGACCTCAACTGTGACCTCTGCAACCGTCCGCCCCTTTGCTGCTGGTGGTGCACCTTTGGTCCCAACTTGATCCTTGCCCAGTGCTGACCTTAAACCCCGAAGACTGGATTTGTAAGTCGTGTACTTACCTGTGAAACTGCATTCTTTTTTTCCTGCCATAGGTTAACATTGCAAAGCCCGAAAATTGCACGGTGTCCTCTTTTTAAGTTTGGTGCCCACCCTATTGGTCACCTTCCCCCAACAGCATGCATGTAGACTGGGCAATGGCCTGACAAATCTTTTTTTAAAGTTTGATATTGATCTGAATAAATCAAATTCTTTTGTTTGACAACACATGAGCCCTGCCACTTTTTCTGTTATCATTGTGAAGTTACTATGTACTTTGTAATGTGTGACTACAGGTTTGGCTCTTACATCTAGTTTGCTGGGCAATTAGCAGAGGTTTGTAAATCCTGTAAATGGTGCCGGTGATGGTATGGCACAGGAGAAGGCTAGACATGTTGGATGACATGGAATTAGGTGGGATGTCATATGTCGGGTATGTCTACTTCTATTGGACAATGTTGTCCTGTTTGTCATGAAGATCTCTCAATGATGTAGGTTGGATATGTGTTTGATGTGTAACAAACGTGATTCACCACACATGGAGGGAATTATGTTGGCCTAATGTTCTATGATTTGTAATGGGTATATAACCACATATGTGTTTTGGACTTTCACCTAAATCATCACCCTGTGTCGCACAATCAGTTCCTGCTGTGTTTGCTTAGCCAACTTGCACTTCCACATTTCCCTGATTTGCATGGCTGTTGTTTAGGATAATGTTAGTCCCTGATATGCTTCAGTCTACTGCTAGTGTGCACATGGGGATTTGGAGTCATATGCTACGTTGACTGTGGCCCAGGCCCTCAAACTGTCAGGAACCCACATGGTGCAGTGAGTACTATCATGTATGGGTATTTTGTAATCAGACAGAACTTCTTCAAGACATCTGACTTCTATAGTTTGAAGGTCTGGGAATGGCAGGTACACTGAAGCCTAGCGTCTTCTTACTGTCCCAGATTATCTAAATGTGTGGTATTCATACATTTGGACTAGGCTCACAGTGTCTGCAGTAACATCTGTGAGGAGAAAGCCAGATTAATCATGTGAACAAACAGTACTGGATATGCGAACAGTACACATCCATCCACGTATGAACTGACTGACATCAATGTTTACTAATAAATACTCATTCTGGACTCCACATGTGTGAATTTCAGCTATGTACACATTGTACAATCTCAAATTGTATCATATACACTCACCTGTCCTATATCTGCCGATAAGAACATCTTATTTCCATCATCGCTGGGGTCAAAATTCAAAGTAGTAATCGTGGGGAATGCTGTACAATCTCGTTTATAAAGTGGTAGTTACAGAGCATTGGTTCACAACCTCTATAGACTTGTCCCAACATACTTGTAGTGATGGTGACACTGTAGAAAATTTGAGGAATCCTCTTATTTCAAACGCCAATATGGTTGCCTGACCTCGCTTATCGGATATTGGGAATCAACTACCGCAGATGGAAGTAGACCGTGTGGTGTCACCCACGGCGGGCACAGCCATTGGCTAACATTGTTGCATATGACAGTTGTGATCCAATGGCTGTGTCCGTGTATGCAGAAGACCGCCTATGTGGCATACATGTACGTCATAGTGCACAAAACTACTCACTTGTCTACTGACACTGCTGCAATTTACATCTCCTCAACTTAAGCTGCTGTTTGCCATCTCTGGGCGCTGTCATGGCACGCGCTAAAGGGATGAGGGCCCCAGCCTTCGCTCCAGAGGAGTTGGGGAAGCTCGTTGATGAGGTCCTTCCCCTATATAGCCAGCTCTATGGCTCACGAGAGGAGTAGGTAACTTCCTAACATACATACTTCTCTCTGGTAGACGGCATTGCTTCCTGTCTCACAGTCTATGATGGGGCTTTGGTGTCCAGTGTGTGAAAGAAGTGTAGTAAATTTTTGGTGTCCCTACATAGGACATATACGTAAGGGATTGTGAAGCACTGTACTCTGTGTACTTCACGTCATCATTGTGCTGTTTGTTAAGTCTTGGATCATTCCTGGGTAGCATGCACATTTCAATGCATGTGTTCAGTTGATGGTGCCATGTAAACTTTGTGTTACCAATTCATGGTAAAGGGTGTTAAATATTTATAGGCTTACAGTTGGAACTGTGTATGTATACTATTAGAAGCAGGTAAGGATGATGTGAGGCATATGGACAGTCGAAATACTTACGCAGGCCAGATCTGTACGAGTCAGACTCTGCTTTTGGAGCTAGTTATACCGCAATGGCCCTCTCAGAGGGCCATACAACTGTCATGTCACATATAGCATGGCCCAAAGATGTACATTTCTGTATTGAAGTGCTGAGAATGTGTTGTACATGTGGGATGAGTCTGCACTGCCTGCAGAGGGCAAGGAATGATGAAGAATTGTGCCCATCATTGGCCAGGGCAGAGGCTGAGAGGCATAGTCACTTTGGGCTGCACTTGTGAGACACAGGTTTTACCTCCCTGTAGTTCTGCTGACCCTTGGATGTTCTCAAAATGAGTCCCTTCCCCCACTATTTGTCCAGATTACCTTTGCATGTTGTAAATTCTGTATGTTGTCAGAGGTCACCCCCTGACCTGATACTTCTTTCCGTTGGCCCACAATGTGGATGAGTGATTGAATTAGGTCAGGCCATTTACTTCCACAGGTATGTTGTAACTCTTCCCAACGTCATGCTTGCATTGTACAGGCCTAATGCTCATGTGACATTTTGACTGTCCTAAAAGTTGCTCATGTGTGAGACAATCGACTTTTGTGGTTTCGCAGCTTGTTAAAAGGCAAAATATCCAACTAGGTATTCTAAATTTTGTAGGTGTCATCCCTGTGTCAGTGCCACATATTGCAGGAGGTATGTCCTGTGATGCTAGTACCAACCACTCAAACTCTGTCACACATTGTATGGTGTGCCTTTCTGTTGTCCACATAGCCATACAGTACCAGAGTGGTATCTGTCAGTGTGACACATGCAAGCCCTTTCATTGTGACCTTAGTGTTCCTATCAGTCTGCAATATGGTGTCAGGCTGCATGTACCGTATGCATTTTGTAAATGGGCCTGGCGGTTACAAGGTGTGCGCAAACATGCACAAGTAGGTTTTTGCATTCCTCCCATTTTTTCTGTCTCTCTATCCGGTTGCATTGCACAGGGACACATTTGTTTTTGGTGGGCACGGGGAGACTGAGTGGTTTGCCCAGGGTCACAGGATGTTCGGGCAACGCTGGGACCAGAGCCTGGTTTCCCGGTTCCACTGTCGGCAGCTCTGGCCATTATAGCGCATCCACTCCAAGTCATGTAGAAGTGTTAAACAGTGCGTCCATTCTGTTTTCTCACTGATGCCTCACCCTTCACACTCAAAGAGTACATATCTTTCAATTTCACAGGCCTTGAAGGGACAATGCATGGAGGGAGGGGGATTTGCCGGGAAGAAGTGAACTTTTATCCGACTAGCAGAACTGAGGTGCTGTGCGCTATTTAACCAGGAGCCTGATGAATACGTACTGGGCATTTTATCTGTCCACTACATAAATCACATTGTTTAATAAATTGCCTTCTCTACAAGATGGGCTTTGCACTACTTCCTCGGCTGCCTTATAAATTAGAAAGGCATTGCACTATCTCTGTCTGTCCATTTGCCTAATCCACATGAGGGTATTTGCACTATTTGCCAAGAGGGCCCGAAAATGTGGTGGACTTTGCACTTTGTTTACTTGATTAGATGATAAGTAAGAAGACTTTGCACGGTTTTCACAAGTGACTTGAAAAATGTAACGGACTTTCTACTTTCGATCTGCTCGGTAAGAGGACCTTAGCACTATCTCCAAAGTGGCCTTACAAATGTGAACAATTTGTATTTGCTACCTGCCTGATAAGTAAGATAGTCTTTAAACTGTTTCACAAGTGGCCTGAAAAAATGTGAAGGGCTTTGTACTTTCTATCTGTGAGTGCCTCCAGTCGGGAGACTGACACAGATAGAGGCAGTGGCCCAGAGGGTGAGGGGGGTTCTCTGGAGGCCCATGATTTGACATCACCTTCTTCTAAGTTGACCTCCAGTGGCAACTACATGGGGTGTGGCAGACCCCACAGGACCTGTGTCCACAGCATCCTTGTCCTCCACCCCCAGTTCCATCTCAACCCTCCCTACTAGTCGCCAACAAGTTGTCCGGCTCCGCTCCCACATCTTTTTTGGTCCAGGCACTTCAGCCCCTCCCCCTGTGCCCCCAGCTGCCCTTAGTGAGGAGGCTATTGACCTCCTGAGACACATCTCTGTTGGGTAGATTGCACTGCTGAATGCCATGCAGGGGCAGTCCAGTCAGATGAAGCAGACGTCAGACTACCTTGAAGGCATTCCCAGTAGTATATCTGGCCTACATAGGTAATTTCAGGCTCTGGCCTTTTCACTAACTGCAGACATCTACCCACCCTAGTGTTCCACCTCAAATCCTGCATCTCTTCCCCATCCCAAATCCCTATACCCATGCCTGTCCAGAGCACACTCAGACTGAAGCACGCACTCACAACAGCATCCACATGCAACACTCACAAACCAAAACACAGCAAGATGTCCAGGCATGCAACCGCTCAACAGACATTCACCACCCTCACCTGTCCCACCACAAATATACCCACAGACCCCTCACCAACAGACACAGCCCAGACAGACAACATACCCACCACATCCACAACACACACCAACAAAACATGAAAATGCAAAATCTCACCCAAACAACAGACACCTACAACACAGACACAACATACATCAGACCTGCGCACACCTGCACCAACAACAGGCACACCCAAACATCTATCTCCAAAAGCTCACCTCCCCAGGCTCCCAAGGAAAGTCCTATGTTTGACCTTGACCTTACCTCTGCCACAGCCACTCCCACCCCCCCAAAGTCATCCAAACCCCTCCCAATACCGACGCCAGCCCTCCCAAATAACATCATTGAAGTGCCTGGTTTGCCCACTTGATGCCCCTTTCTGGGGAGGTTTCCCTGGCAGTGAGGGTACATTTTGTGGTACAGCATTGTGCTGTAGCACATGGACATTTCATGGACTGGCCATTGGCCTTTATTTTTGTTTTGGATTTCTTTAAGTACCTTCAGTAAACTATTTTACAGTTTGGCAGACATGAGTCTTGCTATTACTTTGCCATTTCTTTGATTTTCTTGAATAGTTAGTGCTGTGTCAGTACAGTTGTGTTTTTTGAATTCCTGATTGCTTATGCACTTGAAGTTGTTAGTATAATGTGACCTTGGAGCCAGTGCTGGAGTCAGACAGGACAAGGGTACATTTTGGATGGATGTGTATGTGGGTTGACATCCAGATGGGGCAGACATTGCATTGGGTAACATGTTATGTGGTAAGTATTTCATCTTGGCCTGGTCACTGTCAATGTCATTTAGCTTGCACTTTTTCCTATGATGTAGGGTATGTGGTAGGTGTGTTTTAGTTAGATATTTGTGTATCCACACATGGAGGGTGTCAACTTGTTATACCTCTGTATATTTCTGCATGGACATGTGTCCATTTTGCAGCGTGTACCACACAGCTACTTCCTCTAGATGTGTGCCACATGCTGTAAGTGCTGTGTGTGTTTTCATAAGTGTCACATACCCATTGGCCTACATGTGCATAGCACTTGTTTATTCTATTGGTTGTCCCTAATATATGCTTCAGTTCCCATGTCCAGTGCACATGGAGTTCCTCAGACATGTGCAAAATGCACTGTGCCCACTGCCCAGCCTTTAAGGGTTCCCCCTGATAGAGGCATAGCTATACTGAAGAGAGTGTTTCCATTATGCTCTTAGAATGTTACTCACCCTGATTCTATGTAATCCCATTGACTGACATTGCCTTTTCATGTGGGTGATATGAGGGTGATATGTAGCAGAAAAGGTGTTTTTCACTTTAAGGACACATCCATACTGATGTTTGTTTGACCTCACAACAGGACCTGGGATGTGTGCAATGTGAGTAAGTACCACATTCACTATAGCATCTTGGTCAGAATAACAGTCACAAGGCCTCATGGTAGTTGTAGTCAGTTAAATATCACTTTAGCAACACTTGAGTAATGGTAACCTGCATGAGTAGTGAACTTCAGTAGTGACATGGAAGACAAGTGAAAAGGGTTAGAGTTGGAGTGACAAGGCCTCATGGTAGTTGTAGTCAGTTCAATGTCACTTTAGCAACACTTGATAAATGGTAAGCTGCATGACTAGTGTAGATCAGTGGTGACATGGGAAACAAGTAAGAAAGGGCACAAGTTATGTGTGACAGAGATTAATAGGTGTGATATTGATGAGGAGGTGGTGTTGGGGAACACAAATTAATGCACTCATCACTATCGCTTTAAATAATTTGCAAACACATGTCCATTTGTGTACAGTGTGCCTGTGCAGTACCAATGTTTTTTGCCTAGGAGGGCATCCTACAGATGTGTTTTGGATGATTGTTGAGAAACAATCCCAGCCAGAGTCCCTGTGTACGTGCAATTTACTTAGGGACCCCACCTCCTTAACCTGGTCCAAGATGGGACATCGTTTTGCTAGGGAGTCAATGGCAACAGGTAGTTGTATGACTTAGCGCTGATTTAATCCGCATCAGACTGGGTTTTGAAGGTGGTTGAGGAGGTAGAGCAGTGGCAGGGTGTGCATGATGGAATCCATGTTGCTAGAAGACGAGTAGAGGTGAGTTTCAGCAATTTATCACTCACTTTTTGCCATCTCAGATGTGGTGGTTGGACCACCACGGTCACGCCGACTGAAAAGCAACTCGTAATTGGGCGAGCGGTTTCACTGGTGGTCCAAACCTCCCACCCACTCATAGGCCCACTACACAGCTGCCGCGCTCGGTGTGGGTCGGCGGTGTCAGCGGTTCGGCAGCAGTCTTTGGAAAGCCAATAAGCCCATCTCGTAATACGGCGTTTGGACCACCGAGCTCACCGCGCTCGAACCGCCACCGCCGGTACAACGGTCCATGGGACCGCCAAACTCGTAATAAGCCCCTTAGTGTCTTAACACAGTAATTGTATTCCCTGAATCATCTAATAGAGCTCTAATACGGATTACTCTGGAAAGAAACCTGGCAACCCTATAGTATACTGTCACGTCCCCTAGTTCATGCAAAAGTTTAAAGGCCACCTGATGATGAGTAATAGGTACTTATGCTGTGCATTATTGGTTCGGTACAATTTACATCCAGGGACTATAAGTCAAACAAAATACCTATATATGTAAAATGAAACATCAACATATAAAATAATGTGTTGATCACTACTTAAAAATATTTTTTTTATTATTTATTGATATTCCTAAATTTTGACACATAACATAAAACATTAATACATAAACCAAATTTAAAAAATCATTGAATATATAAAAACACATAAACAAGTTTTATAATTATACAATAAATTTAAATTAGATTACATTTAAATTGATAAATGTTAGAATTTATACTCCCAACAAAAGTTTTTATTCCAATAATATAAATAATAAAATTGTCATCATTATTTTTTTATCATTGAAATAAATAAACCTAGAACATATAAATATACAAATAAATCTTAGTAGTGCATCATAATACATATTTATTCTATTTTCATTATTTAATTATACATCATTTTGAATATTTTATTGTTAAATGTAAATTTAAAATAAAATGAAACAACTTATGAATAATGACAGTATCCTTTTCAAGATTAAAAGAACAAAAACAATTATAAAATCTCCGAGAAAAATGTAATAACAATAAATGCATTAAATTACAAATATGTAATAAAAGTAAATTGAAAAATTATTAACAGTATTCAATTTAAAATTAATATTTTATGTTTTTCCAAAATGTATATAATTAGAATAATTCTTTTAATATGTACAATAAAATACCAATATCTTAAGATCAGTGGTGAATTAATTTAGTTTATCAATACATTAAATTATGTATGAAATATTTTAAAAACAATAACTTATATGTTCTAATTTTACAATATTAATTTGCATATCATAAAAATATACATTACATTTCAATTAAAATATTCACTTTTTAAACGTTTCCCCTCCCTTATCCCCTAAAACCCTGCTACTAAAATAAATGACATATACATTAATTTTACACATTAATACAACTGAAAATAAAAAATTCAAAAATATCTAAACTAATAAATAATCTTACTAAACAAACAAATTAAAATATATTGCTAAACACATAAAATCAAACACTCTACAATACAGCAATATTAAAAATAACCCTTAAAATGATATTCTTAACTTTGATATTCCTGCCCACAATTTTTTATTTAAAACCCAATATTGTTGACACAATATTTTTGTATCACAATACAAACACCCTCAAAATGCTTGCAGATTGATCATCCTGCTTCAAATGGTTTGAATCCTTTCTATAAGACATGGGAGCCTGAAACCCCTGCTGAAAAGCTTGTCACTAATATCCTTATTACAGGCGAACTGTGATGCTCCTAGTCACCTGTAATGAAGAAATGATGTAGACACTCAACTGTAAACGCTCAACTGTAAACCCTTATTACAGTTGAGTTCTGATGTCATAATGCCTTTTTTCAGAGCCAGCAGCCCAGGGATAACCCATACTTTAAAAAAACACAAACGAAATGTGTCTTTTCCTTCTCCTGCTCTGTTTTTGTAGATGAACACTGATGAGCATAAAGAGTTTTTATGGCAACATGTTTATTTTTTCTATGGTTTACATAATTACAGGAATGACAGAATCTCTCTGTACGTTTCTATTCTTCTGAGCTACAGAATTTTTTTAATGTGACTAATACTAAACTGATTCTAATATATGTTTGCAACAAATATCTAACTGCTTTTAGTGTGTTTAATTTTGCACTAAAGATTCTAATTTATTTTTCATGTTTACAAACATCTTAAGAGCACCACACCAAGGCTATAAGTGGTTTGTGGGAAGGGTCATGCTGTGACCATGTATTATAAGGAATAAAGTAACCCCTGCCGTACATTATAAGGATATTACAATCTACATCAGAGTTCCATGACCTTAGAAAGGAACTCTGCATTGATAGCACAAGGTGGATGAAAAAGGTTGATCCTGTCCTACCAGGTTGAGAAAAGGTGCAGCAACAGACATCTCGCTACAATTGCTGGTTTGGTATAGGATATTCAACAGAAAAGGACACCCCATTCATGCCCCCCACAAGTCAGCACTTGCAGGTGAGTTTTGACAGTACTCCCAACCCAAACAAACCCTCTTGCTTTGAAGGGAAACCTACAATGAAAGAGACAAATTATTCTAAAAGCGTGAGAAAATGAAGCAGTTTCCCATGAACGATCAACAGGACCATACCGCTTCCAATCAAATTAATTCTGCAACTGCCCACAAACGCAGTTTTCACCTCATAATTGATGTTATCTACTGCAGGTGAAAAAAATAATGGAGTGGTGAGCCAGGATATGTCTGTAACAAAGAAATGGGAGAAAGGCGATGGACTATCTAGTGTACAGGCAAGTCCAGGCAAGCTGCTGAAGGATTACCTATTGCATTGACACGAAAAGAGCTGATGCAATGAGGAGTGAATTTTGGATGGTAGCCTGGGACATCAAAAAACAAGTGGAATGCTAGACAAAATCACGTATTTTACATACGGGTGCTGGCTGACATTTCTTATCAGTGAAACTTTTCTATGTTGTTTTTGTATTGTTTAGGTCCAAGGTTTGTAGATAAAAATTGTGAACACTAAAGAGACCTATGGATTTATTTTTTGTTTATGAATTCAGTAAGAAAAATCCACTTTACCCAATCTTTGTGTTACTGAGTTAGAAAACATTGTAAGTATTGCTCTTTACTTGGTCTGGTCATCCGTTTGAGTACAATAACTGCTAGATTTTTTATAAGGTACTCCAAGAGATGTCAAAAGATCTTTCCAGAATTTAAGGGCATATTTACAAGCCCCTATCGCCACCAGAACATCACTCTCAGTGACGTTCTGGTGGCGATACGGGCTTCGCCTTATTTACAAGGCAGTGTTAAGCCACTAAAAAGTGGCTTAACACTGCCTTGTAAATAAGGCACCCTTTCATGCTAAACTTAGCATGAAAGGGGAGGGCAATGGGTGTTGCTGTGGGCGTTCCACCGCAACACCCATTGATTTTGACACTATCCCATATTTACAAGGGTGGCGTAAATATGGGGCAGCGCCAAAACCTGGTCTTACCCTGGCGAAAGGAGGAGAAATGCTTTATTTCTCCTTGTTTTTGCTGTTTCTATGTGTACTGCATTATGCAGCACACATAGAAACAGCAAAACGCCAGTGATTGTTAATATGCAGGAAGGTGTGCCTTCCTGCACATAAACAATCTTTTTTTTTTTTAAATGACGCATTGCAACTTCTATGTGTGCTGCATTCTGCAGCACACATAGAAGTTACAAAACGCCATTGGTGATTGTTTATGTGCAGGAAGGGACACCTTCCTGCACATAAACAATCTTTCCCTGCAACGCAGGCACCCTTACCCAATGCTACAGGAGTGCCAGCTTAGGAGCTAGGCAGCTGCAAATAGCGCCAGCGCAGGGTGAAACGCAGAGCTGCACTGTATCCTTGAAAATACAGTGCAGCCCTGCGTTTCTGAAGTGGTGAAGCGAAGAGTTAAGCCAACAAGGCTAACACCGATATCTGCCACTTCATTGTGAATATGCCCCTAAGTGTTATATTCCCAGGTTAGGCCCATGTAGCGAAGCAGCTTATTTTCTTACATTGTCCTATTTTTCAGCAGTGACCTTTTGCGCATATTTGCGTGTGTGACAATGTTGGATTAATTTCTCTGAAACTAACCTTGTTTACACATCTAGCTTCGTACAACATAATCACAATGCCCTGAACATCATGTACAAGGTCTCTTCTCGCACTGTATACAAATGTATCTACATATCCATAACATCACTAATCTATACTCACATCCCAAGGCTGCTTTTTATTATAAAAAGATGAGCATCCTGATAGATTAGGAGAGGAGGCACTTCAGTTGACACCGAGGGTCCTTGCATGCTGAGAATTTACCACGCAGCGGTCTGACATCTCGTGAGGGGTGTCCAGTTCGTGACCAAGACGGGGTCCTTTGTTCTCTCCCATCTAGTAATGGGGTTGGATCGTCCCTAGGGGGGATTCTTGGCTCCACACCGACACACACTCTAGGTACACTTAGGAGCTTATTTTGTCGGGCGGACACACCTTCGTGGAAACGGGACCGACCTCCGGTCGGCGATCCCAACCGCCTAATCACAATGCGACTGCACATGGTGTGGTAGCATACTCCCATTCCTCTATGGGAGCTCGTGTTACAGCCGTAAACCAGCCATAACACAAGCTCCCATAGAGGAATGGGAGTCTGTGTTCATCCCTGCACCCCGTGGCAGGCACCTCATGGTGCCTGCCACAAGGTGCAGGGATCAACAAGGGGGTACCTATTGTGCCCCCCTCGGCCCCCAACTGGATGCCAAAAACAGAAGGAAGCCCTGCTAGGGGCCCCTAAACACGCTTTCTGACAGGCTTCCATGTTGGAAAGGCCAGCATGGAAACCCTGCCAGAAACCATGCATCATAATCCAGAAGGTGGAAATGCCTTCCATTTGGATTACGGGCCGGTTTCCGACTGGCAGACGGGCTCCTGGAGCCCGTCGGAAGCCGGACGGAATGACCGGCCGGTTTCAATTCCGACCGGCTGTAACATAATCAGCCGGTCGGAATTGAAACCGACGATGAGTGTCGGAAAGCCTTCTACCTGAGGTCAGAGGCTTTCCGACAGTCATAGTAATCGGCCCCTTAGAGTAGGGTTCGCATAGTAGGAGTACGTTCGATTACTGCCTAGTTTTGTATGCCTGCATATATACATTGTTTTAGCACCATAGTAGAACTATATCTACTATTTATGCTTTTGTTACTTGTAATCACTTTTATCTGCTTCTGTCTATTATTCATTGCAGCACACGTATTTTATACAAGAATAACATCACACTGTGTATTCTCTGTATACCTCTCTGAGAATACGTGAGCACGAGTGACTGAGCGAAAGGTTCTGTACTGTTTCCACGATACCTGACAAGGAAAAAGATGACGATGATTAAGAGGGTGAAGTAGACAGCGATGAAGCAGCTGGAAAAAAGAAGAAAAAGAAGGTTGTGAGGTTCAGGGGTTGCCAGAAACCATTTGCTTCCTGGTAAGGTTAGGGGGGCTTACGGTGGCACTGTGAGCTAGCTAGTTTCTAGGCTAACATATCCTGCAATGATACAACAAAAAACATTATGAAATGATGACGTAATATAGGACCAGATTTATGTACATTGGATTTTCCAAAAGTGGTTGCTATTTGGGCACCGACTTTTAGTGAATCCAGTGGTATTTTATGAACCGACCTATGTACAAATATGCCTGTTCACAAAGTACTGTTTTGCAGTGGGATGCAATTCAACCTAGCTCATTTTTATCAATGAGGTTGGTCGCAAACTGTGACCCACTCTAAATCACTGCCATCACTGTTATGTGATTGCTTTTAAATAAAGCATTTTTCGAAAACATGCATTTTTCTTAAGGGAAAGCAGGATGTGTTTACAAAATAAAGAAATGTGTGTAAAACTTTTTTTTAAGCGCGGACATTGGTCCCATGGGCCACTTACTACTCATATAAAAAGTGTTTTTGGACCATTCACAAAGAAGACCCCCTACCTATTAGCGAACAGGTTAATATCTCCTTTGAGGTGTCTGTAAAATATTAATGTTTTGAGACCGTATTTCAGTTGTAAAACATTAATACTTATTGTGGGCATGGGTACCCTACAATTTTGACACCCCAAAATTTACCTCAACAAAACACCCACAGTTTTGATGAATTGGAGATGGTATTAAACCCTAATTTCAGGAGGCAATCTGTCCCCGAGTTAAGGCACCACAAAACACAAGTCTTAAGTGGGCAGCAAAATCAAGGAAAAAATGGACAGCATCCCTAATAGAATAGGAAAGGTCAGTGGGTTATCCCCCAATTCAGAGGTTTTTATAAATTATTTTCGCATAGGAAATTAACAGAACTACAAAATCACAGAAATAATAAACTTTATATTGCCTTAATACCTAAGCACTACATGAATATTTATTCTGGCTTCTCCATGCCATCCCAAGATGGTGATACAAACTAGATACATGAACAACAGCAAACTATTAAGAATGAACACGGTACAGTAAACTAACAAAAGAACCTTGAAAATGTTGCTACAGTTTGAGCTGGGTAAAGTTAATCGAATTCAGCATGAACAATGTCGTGAGCTCTGCTTGAACGTGAGCTGCAGAAGTAATAAACAGCAAGATGTGCAGGGGGGAGAACAAGAGTGCCAAGGGTGCCATCCATTTTGATTAACATGGCTGCTAGGACCAAACCGAGGCCTACTTAACAAGAATCAGGACAACACACTTCTACACAACATAGGAAAAAAGTTTAGAAAATAACAGTAGTATTTAAAGTGTATATGTGTATTTGAGTGGGAAAATGCATTCTGCACATTGTTAATAATGCACAAAAATATAAACGCACAAAAATCTCTAAAAATACCATAAAGAATCCCTATTTGGAAGGGACGCCCTAAACATGCCCCTTCTAGTAGGGATTCCTTATGGTTTCTAAACCCATTTACCGATTCAATAACATGTTACTGAATCGCTAAATGGGTTTAGTACAGTCGAAAACCACATTTTCTTGTTGCAAACTCTGCAATTTACTGACTCGCAAACCTGGCTCATAGAATCCTGTCTTCACTGCATTCTGTTCCAGTTTGCTTCAAGGACTTCATTCAAAATCCAGTAGATTAGTAGTCGAGATATTCCGGCAACCATTATTCTTTTTATTGGAAAGACACAGTTGCAAAAAATGTGACCAATGGAGGTGCAGCGGTTTTGCTATTGTTGCATGATTCGAGGTCTGAATTAATACACTGGAATATTTCTAAATAACCTGTTCCAAAGTCATTTTAAACAGGTTAGCTTGTGACCTGTGGATTCTCTCTTTTCACCCTCCTCTCTTGTGTCCCACCATTACTTTGCAGAAGTCTGTTTTCACTTCTCTTGATGCACATGCAAATTTATCTGTCAACTGCAACGCACCACAGCAACATTATGTCTTTAATTAATTACACGTTTTAGTACTAATGTGTCATAAACACATTCTAGATGTCGTAAACCGCCTTAAGCAATAGAAGATCGAAACCGTTATTCAATTTCAAAATGAACCTTATCGCCATTGTAACAGAAATTGGCAAATGCATTTGGTGTAAAATGCGGAAACGTTGGTATACAATAGGAAACGTGATGAAACTATAGACTATAATGCAATACACACCCAGTGTTAGGGCACTGGGAACATTTGTGTCAGGACACAGGGAGAAAGAAACTGATTCTAAGATGCACATCTCTTCATACGCAAAACAAAGAAAAGTAGACATCTGAGCCAAAGAAGGAGATGTTCTAGCATGACTGATTGTGGGGTCGTTTAATAACATTAGTTATTTCTCCATAACTGATTTATGGGCGTCATTGTCTGATAAGGGTGCATATGGATATAAGGACCAATAACTAGCATTATTGATTGCTATCTAGGGCAATAGTGTTATTAACACAGCTACATACCAGCTCTGTCACCACTGCCTTCTCTTGTGCCTCTACAAATTCAAGGAGCCTTCTATTTTATATTTCTATTTGTATTTATAAAGTGCACCATCGCTCAAGGGTCTCTTGGCGCTAGGCTGCAACAAGTAACTTAAACAATGGAAACAAACATGTTTTAAAGCCCTGTCTAAACTGTAGGAAGTTTGTAGTACTTTAAATCTTGTGTGGTAGGAAGTTCCAGATGTGAGGGGCTTGCACAGAGAATGCTCTGCCACAAAGCAAGGAATTCTTAAAAGAATTGAAGATGTGGAGCAGACATATCTGTATCTGAGAAGTCTGCCTGAGATGGAATTAGGGACTTTCCCATAAAGTGAACAGTGCACTATGCAGAGAGACCCTTAAGCCTGTAGTTAGGAAGAGCATTCTCAGAAATGTGATTGGGCGACCCTCCCCCTCCATACCATAAAAGAGTTAGGGGCAATTTGCAATAAACTGGCGGAGCGTGGTGTTATTCCAAAATTGGTAATGCCACGCTCCAACAGTTTAAAAATGCAGGGATGCGCCGTATTTACAAAAATACAGCGCACCCCTGCATTTCCCCTAGCACTGGCGCTACAAAAAGCTGCATAGCACCAGCACAGGCACCCTAGCACCATTTTGCTAGGGTGCCTGTGCTGCAGGGGGGATTATTTATTTGCAGGAAGGGACAACTTCCTGCACATAAACCATCTTAACCGGCGATTTGCACTATGCATGTGTGCTGCAAAATGCAGCACACATGGAAAGAGCAATATACGAGGAGAAATAAAACATACCTCCTCGTATCGCCTGTTTAAGACTAGGTATTTCCTGGTCTTATTTTTGGCGCTGCCCCATACCTTGTAAATATGGGGCAGTGTCAAGAAGCAATGGGTGTTGCGGCAGAACCCCCAATGCAACACGCATTGCATACCCCTTTCACGCTAAGTACTGCGTGAATAGAGGCACTGGGCCATATGTACAAGGAAGTGGCAGAGCGCGGCGTTAGCCTCCTTGGCTTAACACCTCTATCCGCCACTTCTGAAACGCAAGGCTGCACCATATTTACAAGAATGTGGTGCAGCCTTGCGTTTCCCCCTGCGATGACGCTAAGTTAAGCAACTTAGCGCCAATGCAGGCACCCTTGCACCATAGTGCAAGGGTGTCTGCGTGCAGTGGAGGATTGTTTATGTGTAGGAAGGTGCCCCTTCCTGCACATAAACAATCCTAAAATGCCATTCTGTCACTTTCATGTGTGCTGCTTCATGCAGCACACATGAAAGTGACAAAATGGCATTTTTTTTAAAAGATTGTTTATGTACAGAAAGGGACACCTTCCTGTACATAAACAAACCATGGCAATTTGCTTTTTCCATGTGTGCTGCACAAGGCAGCACACATGGAAAAAGCAAAAACGAGGAGAAATAATGCATTTCTCCTCGTTTCGCCAACTTAAGACCAGGATTTACCTGGTCTTCATTTTGGCGCTGCCACCTATGTACGCCACCCTTGTACATAGGAGGCAGCATCAAAATGAATGGGTGTTGTGGTGGAACACCCAACGCAACACCCAGTGCCCACCCCTTTCATGCTAACATAGCGTGAAAGGGGGCCTTATTTACAAGGCAGCGTTAAGCCACGTTAAGTGGCTTAACGCTGCCTTGTAAATAAGGCGCAGCCCATATCGCCACCACAACGTCGGTAATGGTGACGTTGTGGTGGCAATAGGGGCTTGTACATATGCCCCACTATTTACAAGGCGGCGTTAAGCCACGTTAAGTGGCTTAAAGCCACCTTGTAAATAAGGCGAAGGACTTAACGCCACCAGAATGTCGCAAAAAGTGTTGTTCTGGTGTCGTAACTCCTTGTAAATATGCCCCTTAAATCTTCAGTACTGAATCTGAGTAGGTCTTCCTGCACGGCTCTGGGCCAGCCATGGTAATATTGCATTTGTTGACCTTGGAAATAACCTTCACCAAGTGTGAGAAAGCAGAACACCACAAAGCAGAAATAGCTGGGTATTAATTCCGGCTAAGGGAAATAGCAGTTAGGTCTGTACTAACACGTACTTGTGGTGTTTTAAATTCACTTCTTCTTTGCCTCTTTAGCGATAAGCCCAGAGTGACGCCGCCAGACTCTGGCTTCTTGTTTGTGCAACCCTTAATGCTGGTGTAATTAAAGGACTGCCCGTGAGCCCTACAGATACCTAATGAGATAGTGTCATGTAAGTGGTGGGTTGAAAGGTCATGTGGAGCATTATCGAGTTCACAGAACTTCAGTCGACACACTTCTTTGGATCGCATGCTGGCACTTGAGTTTTCTTCCTCCATTACATTTTTCGTGAAACTTTGAAAATAGCACTTTAACAGCTGCATTCTGAATAGATTGTAATCTTTCTGTGAAGTGTCCTGGAAACACCAAATAGTCTCTGAGGCCCAAATCCAGTCGGAAAGATAGAAAGGGGTTAACTTCTTTGCTTTGTGAGAGGACGACAGAAATGGAAGAATTCACCTTAATTGTTTTATTTGAAAGAAAAACAGCTTTTAGTAGGTGCTGCAATTCAGTGGTGCCGATTAATTGTCGCGTCCACAGAAATGCAAAGGTTCCAAATCACTGTAGATGGAGGGGGGGGCGCACAGTAGGATAGAAGATTGCCATCTTTGGGATCCCCCCCTTATGAGTTAGAAGAATCTCTGCTGTGGTAGGGTTTGGTTTAAGAAAGTTTCTAGTTAGCCAATTAAGAACTGTGAACAGTGTTGCATAATGTTTGCTGATAAAACCCCAGCTCGAACCCTTAAACTAAAGATGCTCTAGATGCTATTAGGATGAATAAAACATGTTCATAAGTATGAAGCAGAGAAGACATTGGTCGAAGATAATAATGAATGAGGATTGCCTCGCACCAAGCCCTGAAGGACTCCCCATCACACTTACTCTGCGGGGACCAGTGTCAAACAATGACAAACGTGTGCCTACCTTGACTTCTCACTTCCAATAATGATGGTACTGGACCGGTGGCAGATCTGCAAGTATAATATGGCAGGTGCTGGGCAAATTCTTAGATGCCTCCAGCGAGTCTGATGGCTCATTTCAGTATTGGATTGAGGAATCGGCAAATCTGCTAATTTCGACAAACAGAAAATATGTCTGTAGAGGCATTTGCCCTCTCTTTTGAGTGACTTCTAATAGCCTGCTGGGTGGATTTACAACATTCCAAAAAACGGCTTTAAGTTAGAGCAACCCCTGACTGTTTGCGAAATTTGCTGTTGAACTGTTTATGCAGTTTTTCTTTAGGTATTAGTTGGCAAAAAAAAGATCTGAGGAAAGACCCATCAGGTCTATTTTCCCACCATATACTTTGGCCAACTTGTCTGATCTTCAGCAAACACAGCATAAACATTGGGGCATATTAGCAAGGGCTTTATCGCCGCTTTAGCTGCACTTTTTGTTGCTAAAGCGGCGATTTTTTTTATCGCCCTATCAGCAAGCTGTCGCTAACAGGCGTTAGAGACAGCTTTCTGGCGATAGCGGCCGGTTTTCCCATCGCCTTGCATGCCAGCGATAATTATCGCTAATGACATGCAAGGTAGGCGTTCCCAACTAAAAGCGACTGAAAACAGTCGCTAACACAACTTCCCCCTATTAGCAACGCAGGCGAAGCAATAAAAAAAGTCGCACTAAGCGCGATTATCGCTAGAATTTAACACCTGCTAAAAACATGACTTACCTGTTTCTTCAATGGGAGGTGGATTGTCAGGCTAAGTCCACCATGGCGTTAATGCGTGAATATCACTGGATTTCCAGCGATATTCACGCATTTCGCCGCTATCGCTGGATATTTTATCGCATTGGAGATAAACGTTGCTAATAGCGTGTTATCTCCGCGATAATATCCAGCGATAGGCGGCGATAAAAAAAAACGCGCTAAGCGCGGTTTGCGATAATTATCGCAAGTTGTTGCTAATATCCCCCATTGTTTTTTGGCCATTTTCGCTCAGGGTGTTAAAGAAGGGGCAAAAGTAACAAATACTTAGTTAAAATGTGGCTTTCAATACCAGACGTAGCTTAGTCAAGAATGTATGTAGTAGAACAAAGGCACCTCATGGACAGGCTTGCTTCTCTGTAGAACCTCAGGAGAAGATGCTACAGACATTTGACAGATGTTGTCTCGAGTGCCTGAATGATTGACTACATTCTGATGATCAAGACTAAGCAAAGACTTCTCTGGCTGCTAAGATGGGGAACAAGCACTCATCTGGATAATAATAACCTGTTTTCATATTATCTGAGATGCAAATTAGAAACAAAGTGCCTAGGAAACTGAGATTGACTTCATATTTATTGAAATATCTGGAGTCTGTGGATGACCTAGAGAGGCAAATAATTAAATATGTGTCTGTCACTGTGCAGCCTGTTACAAGGTTCCCATTGTCTGGCTGGTTTAGAAGGCATTTTGAGGGGTAAATTGATAGCTTATTCAGCAAGGAAAGATAGAGACAGTCAGAGATAGACACGCTAAATGTTGAATTTGTTGGACTTGACCGGAAATATGCCTCTAATGACAAACAGAGAGGTTGAAGTTCGAAATAAGCAGACACTAAAACAACAAAGCAGGAAGAGCCCTCTTTCAGATGAGACATACATATTGGGATTCAAGGGATCTGTGTGCTTCTTGCTCCTTGGGTACAATAAAGAAAAACAACAAGGAATTCTGTCTTCGCCATATTGAATGAAGAGAATACTGTACCTGTTTCACAGATAATGTGATCATATGCACTATTATCAAGAGTATTAAAGAAAATGTATTTGTTGGCCATGTTTGTGGCAAGAAGAGTTGTCCGCAATTGTGAGGCTATTGATGCATGATGATGTGTTAAGTTCATGTCACTGGCCTTATTTGTAATCCTTGTCTGTAAAGAGAGACATGAACAAGGGCTTTTAGTCAGGCAGGTAAAACATTTCCATTGTGTTTTCTAAATTGAAAAAAAAAACTGACACTATTTTTCAGCAGCTACAGGCCTTTATTGCTTATTTTAACAATTCACAAGATTATTTCTGAAGTGTGGGATTTTAAACTGAGACAGGAGCTGGTAAATATGTTGAGAAATAACAGTGAGGTTTTATTAAAAGCAGAATAGGATCTCCGGATGATGCATGATGAAATTCCATTGGCATGGTGAAATGGGATCTTGATGCCAGACAGCTATTGCTAATGTTGTATATTATTTTAATATGTGTTGCCATTACGTTTGTAACTATTCTTACGATGACTTACTCTGACATACTCCAGCAAGGGGGTTTCACCTAATCAGGGTCCTTCTTCGGTTTGTTCTCCTTTTTACTTTGAATCCTTGTTTTCTCCCTTTCTACTGAAAGGGCGTCTAAATCATCCTTCCTTCCTTCAATCTGGGTTGAGGAACATAGCAGGCTTGATGCAAGCCAACCTGCTCAAACTCAATGGTGAAAAGACGGAGGTGCTGATTCTGGGTAAGAACAAAGACCTGTGGGGACCTCAACACTGGCCGCCTGAAATGGGCGCTCTGCCCCAGCCTAATCATCAGGTCCGGAAATTAGGTGTCATAATCGATGACCAGTTATCAATGAAGCAACAATCGGTGAAAGTGTCTTCGACTTGCTTCACTATCCT
The DNA here is from genome assembly GCA_963921515.1 of Calotriton arnoldi. Taxonomy (NCBI): domain Eukaryota; kingdom Metazoa; phylum Chordata; class Amphibia; order Caudata; family Salamandridae; genus Calotriton; species Calotriton arnoldi. The sequence goes on from CAWUFW010015950.1 coordinate 138,248, forward strand.
CAAATGGCTCAGGAAAATCCTTTGGATGCTGCCTTTGTCCACTCAACGAACCGTGGTCCAGGCTCTTGTCACCTCTAGACTGGACTACGGCAATATTCTGTATCTAGGAGTCAATAAGGACGTGTTACGTAAACTGCAGATGGTGCAGAATGCGGTGGCTAGGTTACTTTGCAAGGTTCCTAAAACAGTTTCCATTTCAGGCTCTCTTCAGGATCTTCATTGGCTCCGGGTTGAGAATCGTATTAAATTCAAAGCCCTGAGCTACATGTTCAAAATAAAATTTGGTAAGGCACCCCAATATCTGAATGCCTTTGTTCACCCTTACCTCCCATCACGTCCTTTACGTTCCGCCACTCAGGCTAAATTCACGGTGCCTAGGACCAGATTGTCGCGAATGGGCGGTCGGTCCTTCTCTTGTCTAGGTCCCTCTTTGTGGAACTCCCTCCCTATGTCACTTCGGACTGAAACTATATATGAGAATCTTCGTAAGTGTCTAAAAACCTGGCTGTTTAATATGTAGAGCACTCTTTTTTTCTCTTCTGTTCCTGGCAGGCGGGGCCGGGAAACCCTTGGGTAGCTGTGTGCCTTATAAGATTAAAATAACATAACATAACAAGTACAACTCAGAATTCTGAGCCAGTGCCTAGTTCTGACACCTCCCCGTCTGTTGCCTCACACAGCCTAATGTGTGAACTTACTGATGTGTTTGTGGTCTATCTACACCAACTTATCTACATCCTCTCAGGGTCTGCATTTCCTTACGTTAGTCTCTGCGTAGCGATTCCTTAATCCCTAACAGTACCAATTTTCTTATGGGCCAGCCAAACATGTCAATGTTCTCATCATTGCATAGCCTCAGTGAAATGGACTTTGTCCCAGTGACTGCAAACAGGCACAAGAATATTCCGAGTGCGTGGACCCCTACAAGAAAATATTGATCACCTTTAGGAACACTGCAATAATATGGCAGCCAGTAAGCAGACAGCCAGGCCCACTGAGACACCTGTGCTTCATTTCCCTCTTGTTCTAAGGCTTCTTCTACATCCACTAATACTTGCCTCACATTTACAATAATGGTATCAGTGACTCTTTTTCTGGGCACTAATTTCCACCACTGCAGTTTTCCCTCTGTAGAACATGAGGCCCACACCCTTTCGCTGTCAGTTGCTTTCTGGAAATCATGGACGTACAAAGTATTTTTCAGTCTGACCACGGGATTGTAGCACAACCGACAATATCAAATTTAATGTGGAATTGATGTCCAGATATGGCCGTGGATACTGTTCTTTTCATGGACTCAGCAACACCATGTTAAGGTGTGTGGAACCCCCAATAAAACTACCAGATCTCGTTCCACGATCCCTCTAACCTCAGGGGACATGTAACCGATATTTATGTAGTTGTTCCGACACACAACAGTACAAGAAGGGTGCTGACTCATAATTACTGCCATGTCCCTCGTGTGTGAGTTGTTTGGAACTACCATAGTACATCTGTTCATTGTCAAATCCATCCTTCTCTGCCGTTCCTACAATGCCAAAGATCGTCCTTTGCAACAATGGATACGGTGTTCACCTCCACACCGTCTGCATCTGTTCTTACACTTGAACTCATCCATCATAGATCATTGCAATACTATTTAACCTGTGGTCGATGCATTTACCTCCCTTTACATCACCTTGTCCACAGATTGCTTCCAGTTCAAAGGCCAGGATGCTTTAATGACAGTATGAATCACCCGCTGTTCTTAGAAGAGCATTATAAGTTCTCCAATTTTCATCCACCTGCAAGTAGGCATTTGGATGTCTTTACTCCACTCTTAGCCCCATCATCCACTATTAACAATCTTCTTTTACTGTTTCTGAGCAGGCATTTGAATAACAGACTAATTGTGCATAGGACAATCCTGAAATGTTCCCATTGTCTCGCCTGAACCCCTAGTTACATGGCAACAAGTGGCAGAATCCACATCTGGAAGGATTACTGTTTGTGATATCTTCTCACTCTGCCCTGCATGCTATCGCTCTCTCATTACCAGCTTATCATGCTATTATATCGTAATCGGGTACTGTGCAGGGAATAATCCTAATCACCCATCCTCATAACTTTGGAGAGACTGTAGGAACACTAACATTGACCTCTTTTTGTTCATCCCAACCCAAAAAGAACCACTAGTTGTACAGTGCGGCCTCTGTTACCACTACCACCTGATAATTATTAGCTACCATGATGACTATTTGTGTGTGTATCATGTGCTTTCAGATGTCATTAATGGAAGAGTTGTAAATTCTGCTCCCCCACCCTTATCCAGTTAATGTTACTGTAGTAATGTCTTTAAAATGTAGAACCGTGCAAATGTGCAATGTGAAAATTTATTTTTGAAATTTGGGGGGTTTAATGATGCATAGAGTCATAACTGATGAAATATTGATATACTTGCAACTAGTTTACTGAGTCATTTAGAAATGTATTTAACACAATGAAATAGTTGGGCCACATTTTTATTATGAGATGCCATTTCTTTAGTATCAATGCAGTTTTAAGGTGTTCTGCTCATTCTGTTCAACTTTCTCCTGTTCATTTCCCCTCCCAATCAGTGTCCCCCCGTAGGCCATCTCTCCTCTTCTTTCTGTGAACATCGAGTGAATGGCATCAAAGGTTCAAATGAAGCTTCCATCGTGTACCCAAAGTATCATATTCAAGGACTTCCACTGGAAGTTCCGCTGAAAAAGTGTTGGTGTTAATACTATGAGCTATTGTTTTAAGAAATGTTCCATTTTGTGCTGATCATGTCCGAAGAACCACTGCTGTAAGAGTAAATAGAAGATTTCTCTTGATGATACACACAAAGAGGAGTAGAGAGTAATTATCTCGGTGGTGGCGTGTGCTAAGTGTGAAAATACTGCCCTCACTCACAAGGTTGTGACATGCTTCATCATTGGACTTGCTTCAGTACACCCCCGCGCAGACCAACGCCTGGGGTGGAGCAAAAGGGAGGGGAAGACATTACAAACATGTAAAATATACAAATATTTCTTGCCAAATTATAATGGGATCACCGAAAGAAAAGTGCAGTGAAGGTTAAAACTAGCTCGGCGGTGTTACTACACAATCTTTTATTCCTGGACCCTCCGGCCAGAGCTAAAAACGTGAAGGATGGTGGTGAAAGGAGAGAATTAAGAATGCCTACACCTCTCCTTACTGCCAAATCGTCTACATGCTTCTGCCATGTTCGTGGTGCTCGCAATCTTGGGTCACACCGGCATTCTTCAGGACCTTTCTGATCCCAATAGTGTTTACGCCCTCGATACCAGGATATGGTGTCCCTAGGAACCAGTTGTTCCCACCAGGAGGGTATCCCTATGTAACAAACTCTCGTAGTACTATAGGGGATAATAACAAGCAGAGAGTCTTGTTATTCGTGCGTGAAATATAACCATTATTCACACAGTGCTGTATTTCAGCTCGCTTGCGCCATCATGCATTTGGTGTCTGGCCATAGTCGGTCCTGCACACTATATGCATATCCATATTCAGACATGTCATCCATACCCTGGGTAAGTTTACCCTAAAAATATATCCGCAGGTAGTTATACGTCACTGGACCAGTGTCCATCTTCTTGCAGCTCTACTCATTCACACTATGAAGCAGAAAGCTCAACTCACTGAGTTTCTCAAGTAATATGCTAAAACTGGCAAGAATGAGGGAGAGCCCCCCTGTAGTCACACACTGGGGGAGACAGATAAAAAACAAGGAAGCAAATGATTAGTAAATAGCTCATAATATTGCAATTGTAAAAAGGACCCCTTAGCTGGATGTCATTCAAGTTGTTTGTAGGGAGCCCCATGGTGCTTTTAAATGGGTGGGAAACCGTCAGAGATTTTATCGTTGTGCTTATAATCATGCCCCTGTAATCTTAGACTGTAAATATTTGTCTTGTTGCAACATCGCCTCTGGTATCGGTGTAGTTGCTTCATGGAACACGACATGTTAAAAGAGGACCATCGCCCGCTATATCGGTATTTTTGGTGCGTTGGTCTAGCTGGCAGCGTGAGAATATCTCAAGGACCCATGCGTCCGTTAGATATTCCAGACCCCCTCCCCCCTGCTCCTTACTTCATCAAGGTGGGTGCTCTGCCCCGAGGATTCCCCGATTCCGACCATGTAGGTAGCCGGGGAGTTGGTTGGGACTGCCTTAAGCCATGTCTGCAGTTCCTGTTACGTGTGGGGGTGTGGCCTCATCACGTCGACGTCTCCTACGAGCGCGTAGGCGTCTATGCGTTGCCCCGGAGACCGGGTTAAAAAACCATGAAGGCTTTTTTTCACGGACAAACTTTATTTGTTCTCGTGGAAGAAGGCTTATAGCGGCCATTGTTCTTACTACCATTTAAACAGTCTATGAGCAGGGTATGTTATTGTCAATCACAGGATTAACATCAATTTGTCTTACACCCATGGTGTGCAATAGTTGTGTGTGGAAATGGTTGGGCATCACTAATATATATAATGCGGCAGTGAAAAATAGCAGGGACCTCTATCTACATAAATAGTTTACTGAGTCATTTAGAAATGTATTTAACACAATGAAATAGTTGGCCCACATTTCTATTATGAGATGCCATTTGCTTTAGTATCAATGCAGTTTTAAGGTGTTCTGCTCATTCTGTTCAACTTTCTCCTGTTCATCTCCCCCTCCCAATCAGTGTCCCCCGTAGGCCATCTCTCCTCTTCTTTCTGTAAACATCGAGTGAATGACATCAAAGGTTCAAATGAAGCTTCCGTCGTGTACCCAAAGTATCATATTCAAGGACTTCCACTGGAAGTTCCGCTGAAAAAGTGTTGGTGTTAATACTATGAGCTATTGTTTTAAGAAATGTTCCATTTTGTGCTGATCATGTCCGAAGAACCACTGCTGTAAGAGTAAATAGAAGATTTCTCTTGATGATACACACAAAGAGGAGTAGAGAGTAATTATCTCGGTGGTGGCACGTGCTAAGTGTGGAAATACTGCCCTCACTCACAAGGTTGTGACATGCTTCATCATTGGACTTGCTTCAGTACACCCCCGCACACCAACGCCTGGGGGAGGGCAAAAGGGAGGGGAAGACAATACAAACATGTAAAATATACAAATATTTCTTGCCAAATTATAATGGGATCACCGAAAGAAAAGTGCAGTGAAGGTTAAAACTAGCTCGGAGGTGTTACTACACAAACATTTATTCCTGGACCCTCCGGCCAGAGCTAAAAACGTGAAGGATGGTGGTGAAAGGAGAGAATTAAGAATTCCTACACCCCTCCTTACTGCCAAATCGTCTACATGCTTCTGCCGTGTTCGTGGTGCCCGCAATCTTGGGTCACACCGGCATTCTTCAGGACCTTTCTGATCCCAATAGTGTTTACGCCCTCAATACCAGGATATGGTTTCCCTAGGAACCAGTTGTTCCCACCAGGAGGGTATCCCTATGTAACAAACTCTCGTAGTACTATAGGGGATAATAACAAGCAGAGAGTCTTGTTATTCGTGCGTGAAAAATAACCATTATTTACACAGTGCTGTATTTCAGCTTGCTTGCACCACCATGCATTTGGTGTCTGGCCATAGTCGGTCCTGCACACTATATGCATATCCATACTCAGACATGTCATCCATACCCTGGGTAAGTTTACCCTAAAAATATATCCGCAGGTAGTTATACGTCACTGGACCAGTGTCCATCTTCTTGCAGCTCTACTCATTCACACTATGAAGCAGAAAGCTCAACTCACTGAGTTTCTCAAGTAATATGCTAAAACTGGCAAGAATGAGGGAGAGCCCCCCTGTAGTCACACACTGGGGGAGACAGATAAAAAACAAGGAAGCAAATGATTAGTAAATAGCTCATAATATTGCAATTGTAAAAAGGACCCCTTAGCTGGATGTCACTCAAGTTGTTTGTAGGGAGCCCCATGGTGCTTTTAAATGGGTGGGAAACCGTCAGAGATTTTATCGTTATGCTTATAATCATGCCCCTGTAATCTTAGACTGTAAATATTTGTCTTGTTGCAACATCGCCTCTGGTATCGGTGTAGTTGCTTCATGGAACACGACATGTTAAAAGAGGACCATCGCCAGCTATATCGGTATTTTTGGTGCGTTGGTCTAGCTGGCAGCGTGAGAATATCTCAAGAATCCTAAAGCGTCCGTTAGATATTCCAGACCCCCTCCCCCCTGCTCCTTACTTCATCAAGGTGGGTGCTCTGCCCTGAGGATTCCCCGATTCCGCCGTGTAAGTAGCCGGGGAGTTGGTTGGGACTGCCTTAATCCGTGTCTGCAGTTCCTGTCACGTGTGGGGGTGTGGCCTCATCACGTCGACGTCGCCTACGAGCACGTAGGCATCTATGCGTTGCCCCGGAGACCGGGTTAAAAAACCATGAAGGCTTTTTTTCACGGACAAACTTTATTTGTTCTCGTGGAAGAAGGCTTATAGCGGCCATTGTTCTTACTACCATTTAAACAGTCTATGAGCAGGGTATGTTATTGTCAATCACAGGATTAACATCAATTTGTCTTACACCCATGGTGTGCAATAGTTGTGTGTGTATATGGTTGGGCATCACTAATATATATAATGCGGCAGTGAAAAATAGCAGGGACCTCTACCTACATAAATAGTGTGACACAGCTATGTAAATATTGCATCTTTGTAAGCAATGGGGGTAAATGCTAGTGACTCCATAGCTGCAGTATTGCAGTACTGAATATAGGTCGCGATTATGTCAGGGTTGACTCTTTATCATAACCCATATTCCAGCAGATGAGTACACACAGGTGTCAGGACACCTCTCTTAAGTGTAGTGTGGCATGTATTTATGCACGTTAAGGCCCTTGTTCATAATTCGTTGTTTATCATTTGTAAACACCTAAACAATGACCTGAACACCAACGTGGTGGTTCTCTGGTTATAAAATGCCCACCCTATTACCCACTGGTCTGCTGTTACTTTTCTAACGCAATTGGTCATAGGTTGAGAGGGATGTAATCTCAGGTGTAAATGCATGACCGTCACAGCAGATCGTTCATAGAATCTATAATAGATTCGATCGACACCAAAGTGATAAGGTTCTATCTGTTGAGGGGGTTCCAAGGTATATCATCGTTGAGCTCCAACATATGGCTTTTGAGTATATAGACCCACTTCTGTTCCCTTAATAGGAGTGACCTCGTTTTTTCGCCTCCATTTGGATTTAGTCTAGGTTTTTCCACCACAGTCCATACTATGTCGTCTATTGTATGTTGTTTTTCCAAGTAGTGTGCTGTCAGTTTAGTATTAGACTTCTGACACCTCATGGTGCTCCTGTGTTCCATTATACGTGTTTTAACTTTTCTGGTAGTCATGCCAATATATTGTCTATTGCATGGGCACGTGATGAGGTAAATGACATACTCAGAGTTGCAATTAGTATGTGTCATTTGCTCCCATGGGTTAGACCCACATCAATCGTTTTGGTGTTCTTAGTGAGATGGCATACATTGCATGAGCCACATCTAGAGTGTCCCTGGAGTGGAGGGAGACTTTTCGGGTATTCCGAAGCCCCGGGTGCGTTGTTAATGGGTCTGGTACCAGGATGTCTCTCAGATTTGCACTCCTTTTTAAAGAGAATAAGGGCTTTTCCACATTCAGTCCATTAGAGTTGAGTATACGCCAATTTTTCAATATCAGTTGTTTGATATGGTGTGAGGCAGTATTAAAGGTAGTGACACATACTGGCTTGTTACTTGTAGGTTTTTCCACCTTCTCTAGTAGGTTGTCCCTGTTCGTGTTAACAGCTCTTTTCTTGGCCTTTTTTACTTTCCTTTCCGGGTACCCTCTATGGTGTAATTTCTCCGTCAGGAGGTCCGCTTCTTTGTTGAAGGAAGTCCTGTCTGTGCAGTTGCGTCTGTGTCTGAAGAACTGCCCTACTGGAAGGTTTTCCCTCGGAGCTTTCGGATGGAAGCTATCAAAGGCCAGTTGGGAGTTTTTATCAGTAGGTTTATGGTAGACCCTGGTAGAGAGTTTTCCATCTCTGGGTTCTATGATCAGGTCCATGAATGGTAACTCGATTGTGGTAACCATTGAGGTGAAATGTAGAAGAGGGTTCCTGTTGTTGAGCCATTGCAGGAACGAGGTGACTGAGTGTTCATCCCACCTCCATATTACCAGGACATCATCTATGAATCTCCGCCATAGTCGGATGTTATTTGACCATGGGTTTCCTTCATTGTCGATCATAGTTTTTTCGAAAGCTCCTACGTACAGCCCCGACAAACTTGGGGCAAACGTGCTCCCCATGGAAGTACCGTGGGTCTGTAGGTACAGCGTTTCTTCAAATTTGGAGAAGTTCCTGGTTAATGCAATATCGGCCAAATTGAGGTAAAGGCTCTGGGGGTCTGGTATGACCATACTGCTTCAAATAAGATGTCTTCCAACACCCGCAGGGTTTTCCTTTGGGGTATGTTCGTATATAGGGCCTCGATATCCAGTCCCAAAAGGAACTCTCTGTTAGGGTCAAAATCAATGTCTGTTAAGAGTTTCAGGACATCCCGTGTGTCCTGAAGATAGACTGACATTTTTTGTACGAGTGGTTTTAGGTAAAAATCACGAAATTGTGAGAGGGGTTCCAGAAGATTTCTCTTACCATAAGAAATGGGTTAGTGTAAATAATTACGTAGTTTTTAATTATTACATTGCTGTTTCTGATTTGTCAATTTGTCCTAAGCCATGACAATACCATGCTAAAATGGCAGACGCTATTAATAGAAATATGATTTGGGTATAAAAGCTCTTTGGTCTTGGTAGGCTTATGCTTTTTATGTTTTTGGAGCTTATTCTGCTACTCTGGGATCATTATATGTTTATGGGGCTCATTCAATTTCTCTGGGGCATTTGCTACCTGTTTTGGACTCAACAGTTATTCTGCTGCTGCTGAGTTTATTTTCTGAGACTTTGTCCATTTATCTTAGATTATTCCTAGACTTGATTAATTGGGCTTTTACTATTCTGTATTTCTGTATTTGAACCTTCATGGCTTTTCCATATGTTTTCCTCTGTGCCACATTTACTAAACTTTCTGCAACAAATCTATTTTGCCCTATTTTTTATCTTCAACTCCGTTATTAGAATTTCTCTTATTTATTATGTTTTACTCTGCTAAACTATATGTGTTTTCATGAGGAGTGTAGTCTGTAACCGCTAGATCTATTGGAGAAACTGGAGCCGGACTAATTAGGTAAAAATCGAGGTGATCAAAATATTGGGGTTCAAATGATTATTTGGGTTCGGCTCCCACATTACCACTGGTTCTTTAACCTTTAATATCTCTAACTTTTTTATTGAGGTGCATAAGATTTGTGGCATCACCCCTTTTCCGTTACCCTACATTCTTCACTGGGAGTTTGGAAAACCTTTAAAATGACTCAAATGGTCCCATCAAGCATGTTAAATGGGGACTCTGATACCAGACTAAAAAGAAGCCTTCCTTCCCCGCCATACCCTTGAATGGGACATTTTGGGCATCAAAGCTTCTTCATTCACTGGTTACTGCTATGAATAATACACCTACAATGCACCATCATAGCCAGTGAAGTGTGTTCCTATCCACACCTGTGCAACCCACAGCTCTAAGTCAGATGTTCTTTCCATCTTATCTCCTTTGTTCATAAGAACGCTGTAGCCTGCAAAAGGATAGAAAGGGCAGTTGGATTAACATGTCTGAGTCTACTTTTTTAATTTCTTACCAACCCTTTAATGCCTTTTCTAGCCATTCCACATTTGAATTCTTCCCATTAGCAGTTAGGGCCCTCTGCTGCCCAATCAGCATCCACCTCACACTTTTTATCCTAGCATGAATATTTCATATGCTGTTAATGATCTCATAGTGCTCCCCATCGCCTCTGCGGCCATGGGATGGATTTGTAAGAGGGGTATGCCATCACCCTGTCCCCATTTGCAATTATCTAGTGACTCCTTTCCTTTCTTCCTTCACCTTCTACCTCCATTCCTTCTTGAATGATGTCAAAATCTTATGGATATCCCAGGGTGTCTTGCCGAGGACGAGAACATACTCCTCGTTGGTAACTCACAGTCTTTGGGGCACCGCTCATCCAAACACAATGAATGAATGAATGAATACTTTATTTGTGCGGTTAATCAAAACCATTACAAAATGCAACATATTTAAAATGTAAGAGAGCAGCATTTCGAAGTATAAAACAATAAATATTGGATCAAAACATTATTAAAATCTCCACTTGTTTTTGTTTATAAGATAAGACGGTAATTATAAAAAACCTTGATGGGCAGAGCAAGTCAGAGGTTCGATATTGGGCAAGCATCCACGGCCCAGGCCTTCCCTTTTAAAGTACCCCGAAGGGAGCGCCCCCCCCTCGGCGTATGGAGAATTTCCCTTCAATAATATGCGGGTATGGTAAACAAATTTCCCAAAGCTGTCCATGTGCTTTACAATGTCCAAAGTGTAAAGTTGTTGGACTGCCTCTTTTGCTGTACGAGTGCCCAATTGGAGGAGGATCGGTCTAAGGTAGATTCTGCGAACTGACTGAAGGGCTGGACAGCAAAATAGAATATGGGCCATGGATTTTCGTTTGTAATTGCAGAAGCGGCACTCCCTAATGCCCGGCCTTATATTCACAGTTGGATATAGTTCTTTTAAAGGGAGAGGATGTAGTCTGGCCACTAAAATCCTGTGTAGGGCTTGCCTCCCCACGGCCTGCATGAGATGAAGTTTCCGACTGGTCCGTGTATGTGGGAGACTTTGAGTCTCATCAAAGCCTCTTGCCGCCAAGGATTCCATATCCAGAGTGCGAGAGCGTAGACGCAATTGCTTTTTTATTGTTGCTTTAATAATAGCGTAGTTGGTTATGCTAGGGTCCCAGTTCTCTGTAGCTAGCTGCAGAAGATCTTTGGCTAAAGCAAGACAGGCAGACCATGGGTTGCTGGATTGTAGAAAAATCGATTTTAAGACAGCCTTCATAGAGTTTGTAGGGGCCACCGTTGTTAAAAAGAAGTATTTCGAGAGAGTCGCCAACTCTTCTAGCTTTTGTTGGTTAAGATCAAATTCCAAACGAATTAAGGTATTCCTGGTGCAGGCTGGTAAACGGAATAGCTTTTTGTAGGCGGTACAATGTATTTTTTCCAGCTCCTGCGCAAATTTCCCTGGGAATGCCTGTTGCGCATAATTGAGGGACGGTAAGAGTTTAGCCCTCAAGACTCTTTGAATGGCCATTGTTGATGGACTGTCCAAAGTCGCGTATAGTTTGCAAAGTGCGTAGGTGACCATTTTCCCCTTCTGCTGCAGTTTGTGGAGGTGCACCCGTGGGCGGCCCGATTCGCTGATCCAAACCCCAAGGTAATTATAAGAATGGACACAGTCCAGGGTCAGCGTGCCCAACCGCCACTTTGCCACTTTTTTTCGGATAGTGGCCGAAGATCACTATTTTGGACTTGGTTGGATTGGCGACCAGCTTGTTCTGAGCATTGTATACAGAAAGGGCCGTAAGTGCTTTTTGGAGGCCTATTTTGGTATGATCAAGGAGGACCAGGTCATCGGCATACTGCAGCAGCTGTATCTTTGTGAGGCCAATACTGGGCATAGCTAAAGTGGCTCCATACAGAGCCCGGCCCATGTCCGCAGTGTACAAATTGAAGAGCATCGGGGCCAGGACGCATCCCTGTTTTAGCCCCCGATCCGTGGTAATTTTCTCTGTGGCGAACTGTCTGGTAAGTTTGACCCTTACCCAAGTTCGCGAATATAGTGATTTAATGGCTTGTAGTAAGGGTGGACTGATGTTCCAACGTGCCAGTTTCTGCCAAAGGATGGAACGGTCTACCCCATCGAAGGCTGCTGAGTAATCGAAAAAGCAGGCAAAGAGCGGCGGGGTACAGTGGGACACCGCTTGATGGACTAGATATGACAGGGCGACAATGTTATCCACGGTAGAGCCCCCTGGTCTGAACCCGGTCTGATAAAAGGGCAGGAGACCTTCCGTCTTGACCCAGTCCACTAATTCGCCAAAAGTGAACTTGCATAGGCCTTGCCCTTGATGTCCAACAGGGCGATCATTCGGATGTTCCTAGGGTCAGTGTTTGGCCCTTTTTTAGGTCTCGCCTACACAGCGCGCATGCGCTGCTAGGCAAAAAGACCTTTTGGAATCGCTTCGGCTTTTCAGCCAAAAACGTGCACACGTTCCATTGCCTTCAATGGCAACGCGTGCACGTTTGGCGATTCACTTGCGGGAGTGAGCGGCGCCATATGGTAGCAATCATCGCTCCTGGCGCTGCTCGCTCCCGCAAGGGAAACGCTTTCACTTTTGCCGGCAGGTTTTTTTTTTTTACTTGAGGCGCGCACGCTTGTTTTTGTTTCCCTCTTGTTTTTTTTGCTTGCAATTATACATGGTTTTAAAGCGTCTTAGATTTGTTCTGAGGTTACTTGAGATGGAGGGTTAGACTTTAGTCCCTGATGAAATTGTGAGTATTTAAACAGAACTCCTGAATTTCTCATTACACATTTTGCGCTGTTTTCTGCGAAGTTTACACCTAACGACATTCTCTGTTGAAGTCACGTTCCTGGTGTTAATCTCAGTTATTTAATACAAGTGATACCAATAGACCGCATTTAATTATGGGACTATAATTTGCGAAATCAGAATTGTGTTTTTTTTTTTTTTTTAAACGTTACACTTTTTTTTTTCTCTCGCACCCGTGTTTTCCTCTCAATTGATACTTAGTTATTTCTCTAGCTTGTCCGTGTCCCCATCAGTTCTGTTAAACCAGAAGGACTCAGATTGGTCACAGATTAGATGTTTCTGTGTTCCAGCAGAGTACTAGTAGCTTCGTCCATTACCAGTGTTGCGAAGCTATAGGTGATTGACACATGGCTGTTGGAAAAAATAATCCACTGACGCGCAAGTGAGATTTCTCTACTGCAATACTATGTCGCCGATGTTCTGATATGCAGACAGGATTCCCTCCTTGCATGCCCGAATTTAGTTACTGCTTAAGTCCCTAGATGCTGCACCTGTAGTTTCAAAGGGTAGTAAGCAGCTGATTGTTGGCACAGCCTCAGAAGAACATAAGCAAAACCGGAGTATTCTTTTTTTTCACTGACATGTTTGGTTCCTCTCTATGCAAAGTGGGTCGAAGGGGGTTGTTTCATGACTAACTTGCTCATAAACTCACCTTTTCTACCCCTTGTCATCAGCATGTTGTGGGTGTGAAAAACCATTGTGTAGATCTACGATGAATCACAAAGTTAAGCTTTGTAAGTTTTCGTTACCTTTCTGTGGAGCATCCCTTTTTACTCTTCTTTGATCACCAGTGTTCACTAGCATGGGCCTGCACTTAGGACTGGGGGAATCTGCCCTAGTGCAGATGCTGTGGGGTTGTATTTATCTTTGGTAAGAAATGCCCACTAATTCTACAATACAGCATCTGCCATTGGCGTCGACTCAAGGCACTATTTGCACATCTCAGTTGAACTTGGGTGTCAAAAACGTTTTGTGAACCGGGCTCGTTGTAACATGCACTTATTTTTTTTTAAATGTGTTGTGCTAAACAGTGTCTTGTAGACATCATTCATTGTGCTCGGTTGTATTTGTCTCGAGTTTGTCATGAATGGTTCATTTAAAACAAGCATTGGCATAGCCAATAGGTCTCGCCTTTGGGACCTTATAAGTGTTTAGCCATGCAACAGTTGAAGTTGTTGCACCAAGGATATTGTGCTGCATAACTAAATACTTATAAGGTCCCAAAAGCGAGACCTATTGGCTATGCCAATGCTTGTTATATATTGGTTGCAGCAGTGAACCCCTCCAAGAGTCTGGGACGTCCCCCAGGAGCCTGCATTCTGCATATAGCTGCGCCAGGGTGTCAGACCAGAAGTCTGTATCAACCCTGAAAAGGGAGCCTGGTAGACCACTGGGGCCGGGGGCTCCATTCCGTCGTATCTTTTTTAGGATTAAACAGACCTCGCCTTTACCTGGGAGAATTGAAGCGGCTGGAGGGCCAACGGGCTCTACCGTGAAATTTCCATGTCCCTCCCCGGGTGTTATAGCACTGTTTTGCGAAGTGCCATTCGGATCCTCAGTATACAGACCTTTAACATGGGCTACCCAGGTAGCTGTGTCGAGAGGGTTCTCTCTGTTAGAGGTCCCATGGAATAGTTGGTTTAGATATTGCCAAAATTCTTGGGATTTGCGCGGCCCCAACAGGTCAAAGATCTTCACCCATTTCGCCTCTGTGAGTTCACGTTTTGCCTTCCAAACCTGTTGTGAATGGTTTTTTGCTGCTAATTTAAGTTCCTTCTTGGCGGTCTCTGACCTGGTTTTTTGATAGGCCCTTCCTTTGGCCTTTAGATGTTTTGCGCATTGCTTTATCACTGGAGCTTGACCCAGAGCGTATGTTGGGTTTGGGGGGATACTGCATATGGTGTTCCCCCGCAACAGTGTGGCTAGTGCATATGCGAGTTTGTCCCATTCCCCTATACGACCCCAGTTATTATGTCCGGTCTGCCATCTGATCCATGTTGTTTTCCATGAGGCAAATTTGTTGATTGTCTTTGCCCCCCATTTGATCCTTCTGAGGAGCCTGTGCTGTTCTTCACCCTGGGACGCTCCGATGCAGCGGGGGGTATAGAGGATGTCTGCTGTGATGGTTAAATGTAGAATTAAGGCGGCGTGGTCACTTTCACTCCGTGGAAGCACTTCGAAGTTTAGCATATGTTTTTGTAGCCTCTCACCTAGTAAAATATAGTCTATAGTGGTCTGATTGTTATAGGTGGGTGTGTAAGATACCCATGGCTTGGACTTTGTAGATAGAAAGTGCGTAGTGGCCAGATTGTATGCCCGCATGAAGGCGTTAAATCTCCCAGCGCACCCAGCGGAATGACTGTCTGGTACATCCTCTCCTATTTTATGCATGTTAAGATCCCCAAGGATAATGGGTTCCATAGGAGTGAACTGTATAAGCAAAGACTCAATCTGAGCAATCAGCCGAATGAGCTTGTCCTTGGGGGCCGGCCCGTGAGGGTTGTAATATATGTTGATTAAGAGTAGGGATAGTGGGCCCTTGCCCGTATTAAGGCCTTTCAAGGTCCCGGCCAGGAACATGTCCGAGACATTCTTTATCTCGGTAAAATGGACTTTCAAGGCATGTTTGATGTATATGGAGATGCCCCCCGCAGGTCTCCCGAATATAGTGCCTTGGTTGCAGGTTTAAAGTATTCCGCATAACCTCCTATTGGAATGGACGTGGTTGTCCCCGTTTCTTGAACGCAGATTAAATCAGCCCCTGCAAGGAGCGTGGTCGCCGAAGTACTTTGCAGAACCTTGGTCATCCCTGCGACGTTCCAGGTCATAATGTTTAATGATTGGATGTTATCAGAAGGGTGTCTGGGCTGAGCAGGGCTGTTGCTTGAGGCGAGCCGGGCCTTTGACGATCCGGACCCCTTACTTGATAAGGCCCTAAGATTTATTGGCCAATTTGGCAGCGACCCAGCCCCAATAGGCCGAGTTTGGGGAGGGTGGGGGACAAAAGGGGGGGGGATATTAGATGTAGAAATAACCTGTCTCCCCCCACAAGGCCCGTCGACCCTCCACTGAATGTTCAAGTTTGCTTGTGCAAGGGAGCCCTCCCCACCACGAATCCCCTTCAGTATGCTAACCGTAGGAGGGTTCTTTGTAGGAGCCTGGAGGATAAATGGATACTTTTCCTGTTCCAACCTCCGCACGTCGATCCCCCATTCTGCAAATTGTTCTTTTTCCATGAGGACTCTGTCGGCGGTGTCCGCATTGGCCCAAGTTACAATTGTTTGTTCCTTCCCAGGTTGTGAAGGCAGGGAGGCAAATTGGACCCTGACAATGTCCCTGGTTGTGATATGGGATAGTGTCTGTGTGTGATGGAGAAGTGTCAAAATGTTTGTTCTATTAAGAGAATCATGATTGCCCTTTGAGGTATAGCTTGGAATCATACTTGTTTTTGGCAAATGGCCCCCTCCCAAAGTTCCCATAGGGGGCCTGAGTGTCCCAGCATTGTGGGAGGGCCGTTGTGTGATGAGAGTTGTGCACACGTGGATCGACCTGGGTTGGGGGGGTTGCAGGAGGCCTGGAAGGTCAAATTCCGTCCCTTGTTTTATTCTTGGGGGCTCAATTCTGGTAGGGGCGGCGTTGGGCTGATGAAAACTACCCGTTGGTTGGCCTTGAGAATTGCCCAGGCAAGTTGTTAAATTTCCCCCATGCCTGGTGTCGTTCTGGGTGCTAGTGGGGGAGGTTGGAGTCCAGCCGTTGGGCTGGAGGGGATGACCCATTGGCTGGCCTTGTGCGTTGCCCGGGCAAGTTGTTAAATGTCCTCCATGCCTGATATGGTTCTGGATGTCGTTCTGGGCTCTAGTAGGAGAGATTGGAGACCAGGTAGGGGGCCAGATGGTTGCGATGTTCCCGGTCAACAACCTCCCTGCTGGATCGGCGCTATGTGCGCCGGACATCCCATCGTTGCTGGCTTTTAAAGTGGAGGGTACGGGCTGTCTGCGCTGGTTCAATGTTGGCGCAAGCCCTACTGTGTCTGGCCCCCCAAGCGTGTGGCTCCTCGACTTCTTAGAACCGTCCCCTGCCGCTACATCCACTACTGAGGGCTGGTTGATTAATTGCGTGTTCGATAAAATTAGGGCAGGTGAGGATTTGCTGTTGAACTTCTTCCAAATATTTGAAACAAAGGCTGGTTGTTACCCGGCTCAATTGTCTGCTGCATTTGTTTGTTCGGTGGCCGTAATATTGCGGTGGCGATTTCTTAGTGCTAGACTCCTGGCTTGCTTCTTTTGTTTTTTGAGGCGTTTCTTCTCTCTCCGTGTTATTGGCGGAGCGGCCTGGGCAACTTCCAACTGACTGGTGGACCCTGAATTAATGGGGGTGGTGTCCCCTATAGGGTTACCCCCCCCCCATCGAGCCCTCTAGAGGTGCAGGAGGGGAGGGCTGAGTTGCCATTGTTGTTGGCCGCTGATGTAATTGTATGGGCTCCAGATTTTCGTCCCTGACCACTGGGGTGTGGCTCCTGGTACACAGCTCCGTGCTAGCTGCGACTGGGCGTGTACTTATACTGAGCTTTAGTTCCTCCACCAGCAAGGTGAGTACCATCGGGAGCGAAGCCAGTTTGTCAATTAGGACTGGGCATCGGCAATCGGGGAGAGGGGAGGGAAGACGGGGGTTGTCACTAATTGCGGCCAACTTGTCAATTTTATGGGCCATCTCTGCCATTTTAGATGCCATGATTTGCAGGGTATCCATTTGCAGTTCGAGTTTCTCTGATTGCCATGATAACACGTTTATGGCAGTGGAGAGGGATGTGCTGACTGATCTTAGCAAGTTGTCCTGAGCACATGAGAGCTCGAATGGCAGGAGCGATGGTGATCTATGTAAAGAGTCCCTTATCTCCGGGTCAAGCTCAGGGGAAGATCCTATGGTAATGCATGACCCTCCTTTGCTAATATAAGCTAAGATACCCGGGGTTGGAGCGGCGATGGCCATGTCTTCTTTTAGCAGGTGACCGTCGAGATTATTGGAGTATTGTGCAGGCTACTGGTGCCGGTCAAAGTCCCCCCAGCTGCTCCCAAGCCCAAGCCCTCTTCCTGGTCTGCTGCCTGTTTTGTCGTATGTGGATCAAATAAAGCTGGAGAGGCTCCCAAGTTGTGCCAAGACAAAGATCTTTTCGTCCACCCCCTGAGCAGTGTGGATGAGAGCCGACGAGAGGATGACTCTGTCCCCATTGGTGGGGGGGCTGGATCTATTAGCCCTCCACCTGTTGTTATACTGGCCCTTGGGGATTCGCCTTTTACGGTTGTAGCTCCAAGAAGCGTTTTGACTGTGGAAGGCTCTAGGCCCTTAAAAGCATCTTCATCATCATGTATAAATATAGGAGATGTGTCCATGGAGGAATCGAAACGCTCTGAGGGCTGGTCGGCCCTGTGTCCAGCGCCCGGATTTGTCCACTCTGGGCTGCCGGCTGCGGAGACGGGGACCTTGGCCCTTGCCCAACTACGCAGGTCGTACGTATTCCCATCCTTGGGGTGGCCCTTAGACTGGACCTTCGACCGATCGGGCGCCCCCCCCTTGGCGGCCCTGTTGATGGACATGTCCACAGCTGTGGACAGGCACCGGGCGGGAGCAGATTCCAGGCCCGGTTACAGGGAGGCACGAGAGCAGGGCTCACTGGGGTGCCGCAAGCCTCACCCAACCTAGTTGGGCCGCCTCTGCGGACACTCCCGGGCACTTCACTCCGTGGCCGCCGCTAAGAGAGGCTGCGCTCTCATGCTTCCGCTCCAAACGCCCCCGCTTGAAACCTTCGCGCTTGCCTGCCGAGGCCTGTCTTCGGCGTCCTGCCTCGCCGCTCTACCGGGCTCTCATGCAGGGCCCCCGCAGTCACTGCTTCCGGCTGATTAAAATGTAACCCCCTGGTGATTTTCTCCGGGCCGGGTCAGGTCAAAATTGGAGCCGGGTCCGGGCCGCGGTGATCCGTCGCTCCCCCGCTCCGGCAACTCGCTCGCCTCACCTCGCCTTGCCATGACCACACAGGATCTGATTCGAGCTCAGGTGGCTGGAGTGGACATCAGCTGTGGGCACCTTGTTGTTGGCGACAATAGCAGTGGAGACGGTGGCGGTAGCTGCGGTGATGGCGGTGGCTGAGGTAGACAGCAGGTAGAGAACAGCTAGTGATAGCGGCGGGAGCAGACAAACAACCCCGAGGGAGATATGGGGAAGTGCGAATGGCGGGTGGGAGGCAAGCGGGGCACACAAGTCAGAATCGCAGGCTGCACCCGATCTAATCGGGCCGCCTCCGTGATCTGCCTAGGGCACACTCTCACTGCAGCCGCCAACTGATGGCGGCCGCGCTTGCTGCGGGAGCTCCGGTTACCGCAGGAGCTCCGGTCTCATCTGATCACAGGTGAATACCACGCTCCGCTGGCGCCCGCCCCCCACTGTCAAGGGGTGTCTCCAAGGTCTCCAAGATACTGGCTCCCGGTAGCTCCGCTGCTCACTCAGCCGCTCCGCTGCTCCGCCGCTCGGGTGCACTCCGCTGCCAAACACGCCCCTTCCTGTCAGCTGACCGGAAATGTCATCCAAACACAATGCAAAATTCTGCCATCTTTGAATTTCCCAAATGAACTAATCTTTATAGAGAATCACAGAAGGACGTGCTAATGGGACAGTATTTCTGCAATCTCAGCTCTTTTACCACAAATTACACCCCTTGTATTATGTAATCAATCATTTTTTTAATTTCCTAATTCAAATCATGATTTAACCTTTCCAGAGAAATGTGACTGGTATGCAAGGTACTGCTTTAGGTCAGTTTACAGAGCCAAACAGAGTTCATCCATCAATCTGTTGAGAAAGTTATTATGTTATGTTATTTTAATTTATTACGCAATCGAATCACCCCCGAAGGGATATCTCGGCGCTCAGAGAATACCATATCTCATGAAGATATCATTCACCAGCACATAGTTCATGACCAAAACAGAATATCTCTTAGTAGCAAATGCCTCAAGTGACCTAGGAAACATCATTTCCCATCTCCCGCATATATATTTGCCAATGCTAGCCTGTGCAGGGTAATTAAATCAAATCAAACTTTATTCGGCTGAGATAACACCCATAAAAATGCACGTCAAACACAATACATTAAAAGAAAACACCCATTAAGATTAAAAACACAATTAACATGTGCAAAGACTGCTTTCTTTTAAATAAAATAGGCAGTTAAAATAATCATAGAAGCATCAGAAATTAATTAATCGATATCAACATCACTTTCTAGTGATTAGTGAGCATTTAATAAAATTGATCATGGCATAGCACACCTCGGGGCTCCCTAATTGTTGTAAAAAGAAAAAAGCTTCCTTATGAGATCTGATATTAGTTCTGCGTAATATTGGGATCGGGTAGCGTTTTCGATGGGCAGTGTAAAGTGTGTGGAAGAAAATGTAAAGTGCATAGTCCTCTGTCCGGACCTGTCATCACAGGGGCATATGGCAAGGGATTTAAACCACAACCCTTGGGGAGGGAAGGCCAACATGAAGTGGACAAGATTAAAGCACAGCCTTATAAGGGGGAATCTATTTTGTTGCACTCAAATGTATAATATGGCAAGATAGCAGACAATGGACATGTGTTGCAATATCTTCTCCATACCTGTTTCTCCCTTTGAATGAGTGTTCCTGCATACTACATGGACTGAGTCACCACTCCCACCGGTCTCCTCTCTCTCAGAGGTATACATTCTCCCAATTGTCAACACTTGAGGTGTCCAGAAATTGTCCCATGCCACCTTCCACCCACTCAGGAAATTCTCCTTGAGCTGCCCTTTCTGCTTCATCTGCCTTTCTATGCTCATGTACCCATGGTTTGTGCTTCTGGTATGCTCTAATCTTCAACAAGGAGACCTGCTTCATTCTTGGAACCTTTTTTTCCATTGTCTACCATAAAGGTGTGACTTTTACTTCACTCCCATTAAAACATTGTAAACTGTTCTGTGCAATCTGTTTTGAGTGATGTACTGGGGATGGCTTGAGAGAAATATTCAAAACATAACACAAGATTGATCCTCAAGAGTATCTCCTTGTCATTTTTGAGGGAACTTCTATTCCTACCTACTCCTCATATGGATCTGATTTATTTTCTGCAGTTACTCCATCCATCAAGTGGGTGACTTGGCATCTTGGCACTTTATCTTGGGCACGTGTTTGAACAGTGGGTGTATTCAGTTAGACATGGCAATCTGATAGCATGTGCTGTTCAGCCCAAAGTCTATTGAGGCATTATTGATTATTCGCAAGAGCTTTTTCCTGCTCTGAAATTGTGCTCCCTCTGCAACTGCATGGCATTTGGTTAACCCCGAGCCTCTCGCATTATAGATGTTCAACTGCAACGTTCAACATTTTTGTGGTAGTGTGTGGTAAGCTTTTATGATCTTCACCTCCAGGTATAGGCACTTTTTGAGGACTCATACCAACAATAGGCTTACACAGAATGTACATTTTGAACCTTAGGCCTTAACTATGACACGAAAACCACTATCATATGTGTGGGGTCAAGCAGTTTTGAACATGAGCCCAGCTATAGAAAAGTCAGTGACCAAGGGCCACAGGTACAAGGGCACTGGCATAACAGAACTCATGACTGATGGTGCCTGGACCACTGCCTTTTTGAGGTGGTGAAATACTGCAGTGGACTTTTCCCTCCACCACCAGTGCCACAAAGGCACAAAAGATCTACTGAAACCTAGAACTCCCAGTGCACTTTAAAGGTCAGCTACATTTTGTGGTATGGGTAGGTTCATCATCAGATGTCCCTCAGAATTACTTTCAAGCCTAGCAATGAAACATCTTCTTGTTAGCTGTACCTTCACACTGTTGAACTTTAGCTCTCTTTCATCTAAGTCCTGGAGAACATTGTATAATAACTGCATGCTCAGTCATGTACCCCCAGGACACTAGTGCATCAATTATTGTCTAGTTTTGGCTAACGTGTGATCCCCTTTCTTGAGTCTTTCTTAGCCCTTCCTTCGTACCTGAAAGGGAGTTTATGGTCGAATATCAAGCTAATTTAATCAGAGTAAAACTAAAACTAGCTTGCCCTCTCTCATTTATTTTATTTACCTTATATAATGGGCCTGGTAAGAATACTATTTTCTTTACTTTTATTGCAAGCATGTGCAATAAAAATAACAAGAAAAAAAGAAAACGTGCTGATACTTTAACAGGAGGTCATATTTTGAATTAAAACATTTAGCCATTGTAAATATTTTTATAGAATAGAAAGGGTGTATGCTTGCAGGCAGATGTACTTGGAACAGGTAGAGAGACCATTTTTAATTGTAATGCACATTATAGGAAAAGATGAGTCTTGATGGTGCAAAGAAAATCTACAATTTGCTTTGAATTACTGTAACCTGAAGACATACTTTAAATAAACAAGGATGACGAAAAAATGTGAAAGATAAAGAATGGAAATATTATTGAAGTTATTATTCATATTCATAGGAAATGCCAAAGTAGCTCAGCAAATTAAATAATTGCTCCTGGGATGTGAATGAAATGCCAGATCACCGTTTTGAATACTGGAAGGCCTGACTCACACCTTATCCTTCCTGTGTGTTGGAATTTTGAGTTTCATCGAATTGGGTAAAAGTAAGAACTGTCGCAAATAGCTATGAATCTGCATTAATAAGCGCTATATTAAAACAAGTTATAATATGTTTGCAATTTTATTTTGCTTTTACATTTAAAAAACTCATTCTGTGCCCAATGGTTGTGCATGGCTGTCCCAGCCTGTGTCATCATAAGGGTTTTGGGCCCCCCAGGCAAGACATATGTTGCGGGCCCTTGTTTGGAACACCTTTGAATTTTGTAAACCATTTTATGCTAATTCAGGCAAACAATACTAAATAATATGTTAAACTTTCAGCAATATGGTCTCACAAAAACAGCCGAAATATGTCTTTCTAGGTACTCCAAAAATCCTTAAGATGACACTGGGTAGCGAGAGACAGAGGGGCCGATTCCGATTCCGGCCGGAAATCTCTCCGACCGAGCCGGACCCGGAGAGAATTCCGACCGAATCGGACCCTAGCAGTCCGACCGGACGAGTACGATGCATTCGCATGCTATCGGACTCGATTCGGTCGGACTCCCATTGAAGTCAATGGGAGCCGGTCGTACAACGCGTACGCGGGCTCCCATTGACTCAATGGGTGCGAGGCGAACAGGGCGCCCCTACAGCGGGTACGCGTCCATGCGCATCGTGGCGTACATGCACAGGTAGGGGGGACCCATGGTTCCCCCCTGTGTGCGACTCGCGCGCCTACGCATACAGGGGGGTCCGACGCGGACCCCCAAAGTCCGTCTCCGACAGCTCTTTCGAGCCGGACGGCGCGAGTCGGTCGGACTGCTCGCGGCGCGCATCGTACTTACCCGGCCGGGAAACGTCTCCATAGCGCGGTGCGAGTCGAGTCCGAGCGAGTCGGTCGGTGCGGTTCGGACCCGTGAACGAGTCGGTGGGCGATTTCGCGTGCGCTCGCATCGTACTCGCTCGGCCGGACCCGCGTACGATTCGGTCGGGAAACAGGGCTCCGAATCGGATCCGGTAAATCCGAATCCGATTCGGAGCACTACCGGCCGAGATCGGAATCGGCCCCAGAGTCAGAGGTAGAGGCAGGCTGAGAGAGGGAGAGAGAGGTTTAGGTAGAGAAATAGACAGAATAGACAGAGGTCAAATAGAATGTTCACTTTCCCAGGGGCGCCCTTGGAAGGCGGGGCCCTGGGCAATTGCCCAATTTGCCCCAGTCTTAAAAAGTCTCTGGTCCCAGCATTCATTTTCTATATATTAAAGTGCTCCTTTACCCAGAGGGAATCCCTATTGGCTTACTTTAGAGTGATATTCAATTAAACACAGCAGAGGTCCTATGTGTCTACCGCAGCATTCTCCCTCATCATTTAGAATGCGGTGCATGATGAGTGTTCCCCAATGCCACAGCCTCTGCTGGATCTCACATCAGAAACTCCCTTTAGACTTGCACTGGCAGCAATTGCACTGGAGGGCCAACCCAAGACCACCCTCCCCCACACATGATTCGCACTGGCAACTCTTCTGTCCGGGGCTGCCATTGAACCCATATGGTACAAGAAAAAAGGTCACAGTGGAAATCTGATTACAAAATCATGTACGTAGAGCTCAATTCAAATGCATTAAATGATTCAAAACGTCACTGCACAAACGGATGATTTCTTGTGATTTAATTTGCATCACAGAAATAGATTTAATCAAAACATATGGATATGAAATTAATCAACATTGGTACACATTGGTGCTCAGAAAGAGAGGGAGGGAGTGAGTGCTCAGGAAGAGTTGAGTGATTGTGCATAGGAACGGAAAGGTAATGTGGTTCAAATACATCCAAGCTTTTTAGAACCAATCCGGTCTCTTACTTGACAAAACAATGTAAAAATAAACATAACACTGCAACGATGACAGACAAAACTAAATAAGGCTCTCCTGGCAGCCTCTTGAGTGACAGAGGCAATGCCCACCACGTCAGATCGAAGGTTGGTCTGACCGCCAAACCAGAGTGAAACCCAAAGTGAATACAAATGCATAGCCCCCTCTCCAAAAAATGTACCAGGCCACATCTTTTACCACTGTATATGTCTGGATGTAGAGTGATAAGTCATTTTACCGGCTCAGGTAAAAGGAACAGTGAAAGAATGTGTTTATTTGTTTATTTACCATTTTCCTATAGCGCTGCTAGGCATAGTGACATTAGCATGTCTTCCAGAGAACAATACAATGTTACAATTGATAATTCACACCAGCTTGGCATTGGGAAAGATGCAGCTCATATGTTCTAACTTTGAAATCTAACGAAAATAGAGAACAGAAAAAAACCAAAAATGTTAAAGAGTTTGGGGTTCATGTCAGGTGAACACTGACGCGATGTGTCAGCAATTTCCAGAAAGAAAAGAGGTTCTACTGGTTTCTTTCTTGGAGAGGGAGTACGTTTCAAAGGTTGGCTGCAGCATCAGTGAAGTATTGTTTCAATGCTAAGGATGTTTTCATTTTAGGGTCTTCAGGTATAAAGTGTCTTTAACCCCCACTGCCCCCCAAGGCATGAACATGAATTTGTCCAGGTAAGGTGGATTTCCCAGAGGAAGAGCCTTGCGAGTATGACAACAGATTTTTGGGGGTTTAAATCTGTTAAGTGGATATATCAAAAACAGAGGGATCCATAGAGACATAAACATCAACAACATCAAAATAGTCTAACCTCACTGCTTGTCAAGCAAACTCAGAAAAGGCCATGGTTTCAGACGAAAGCACCACATCCCTCTTCAGTGCTCAGTCAGTGACACTCCCAACTCTACATACACCCACGTGAGGAAAATGAGGGGCACGGGGGAGGTGGCGAGAAGCGAAAGGAATCCATCATGTCAGTATCAGCTCTAAACACCCGATCACCACAGGTCTTGATATACACAGCAGGGTCATTTTGGATTCGATCTTCTCTGAACTTCAAGAGTAAGAAAATTGAGGATCACTGAGCGCTTACCAAGCTCCCAGGTATCTCACTCAATTTCATTCTGGTTGAGCAGCGCTTCCCCTTTGACATGAGAAGTTCTTGTGATGCCTGTGGACCAGGCGCGCAACGCCCATTGGGCTAAAAGGGCCCCACCCCCTTTCATGTGTCCTACCTCGGGCTGCCGCAGCTTCCCAGATACAAACCTGTTGTCTGCTGGGCTGAGCTGGTAATGGGGCCTCAGTGAAGGCCTCAAAGAAATTGCTTCACAGGTAATCAAGAAGGTGAGGTGCATAAATGGGCAACTGAGATCCTGAGTAAAGTGGTGGCTGAAAAAGAACAATACATTCTGCAAATCAGGGATGTCGCCTAATGGCCAGAGCTGTAGCGTTTAGAACTGGGCATCCTAGTACGGTTCTCTTGCTGCTTATTTGTTTGCTCTAATGCACTTCGCCCAACTTTGAGCTGAATAAAAACAGCAAAAAAAATGTTTGTTGGTCTTTCGCGTTCAAATACATACATATTGAAAATATAGCGCATTTAAAGCAATCTGGGGAAATTCATTTTTTAATGTTAAGACATCTCAATTGGCTAATGAGATCCTTGAGCATGACTCTGTGTGTAACTGGGCAGTCTCAGAACTGAATTCTGGTTTGTGCCCTGGGGAATAGTGACGTGTGTATAGGGCTATGAGGTCCCAGCCTATGACAGAAAGCACTGTGCATATGCAATTCGTTATTTTACAATTGTATTACATGCAGTATGAGATAGGCAGTCACAAAGTATGCAGAGATTTAGGGGTACAATTTAAGTTTTAAGTTTTCATGCAACACACCAACCAAAGTTTCTGTGCTGCGTTTCATGAAAGTGAGAGAGCAAGGCAACACCATATCTCCAAATATATGGTACTTTTGCTCTCTTCCTATGCACCGGTGCACAAACTGGCTGCCTAGTACCACAAACACATCTTTGCACCATAGCGCAAACATAGGTGCATGATATCTAGCAAATGTTACTCTTGCAGAACAAAATACTATGGGCCTTATTTATGAAAACTGTTGCATCGCTGCGACAAAACAACGATGCAACAGTTTTCACTGCGCCTTCCTTGGGACACGATGAATGTGCTGTATTGAATGTACGGCGCTCCATGTCGCTCCATGTCGCAAGGAAAGACAGATACGTCAGGAATCCTGACGTATCTGTCAGCGCAAAAGTCATGCATTGCTGGAGTTGTGTTGCAAGCATGATGCAACTCCAGCAATGCCTGGGGGAGGCCTATACTTAATGCACTGCGTCACCCTTACGCCTGCCATGAGGCAGGCGTAAGGTTTTGATGCAATGGCATCCTAGTAGTGGCGCACTGAAATCTTATAGATTTCAATGCGCCACTTCTACGAGGCTATGCGGAGGAACACCCACCCTGCATACATTATACCTGACATAGGTATAATGTGGCGCAGGGCTTTACAAGGTGACGCATCTGCCTAGATGCGTCACTTTGTAACTATGGCGCAATGTGGCACATTGTTTACACCGCCGCTGCGTCACGAACAGTGACGCAACGGTGGCGTAAAAGTGTTGCAAGACCTTATAAATAAGGCCCTGTGTTGAGGCCTACTTTAAAACTTTTCTCATACATGTGCTGTACAGT
This sequence comes from Calotriton arnoldi, assembly GCA_963921515.1. Lineage (NCBI taxonomy): Eukaryota > Metazoa > Chordata > Amphibia > Caudata > Salamandridae > Calotriton > Calotriton arnoldi. The sequence goes on from CAWUFW010015950.1 coordinate 164,997, forward strand.
GTAACACAAATGCAATATGGGAAAAGCTTGGAGAAATAAAAATGTTTGTCTTTTTTAATGCCTGCCACGAGATAGTGTGATTTCTTGGCACAAGGCCCTGACTACCATTGTTAGTAGTTAGGGCATTGTGTCAAAAACAAAGGGTGTTTGCATGGGAAAGCCCACGAACCAGCCATAGGACACCGCCTTGATTCAAAGCAGCACAAGAACTACTCTGCATAACTTTAGGGCTTTCTAAGCTTTTCATTGCACAATATTTTGGTAATTAGGCCCCATGTAGGGGCAGATTTATCATTTCGATTACCACAGCACAGCACATCACATCAAGCCACCTTGCTGTGCTGCATGGAAGGTAAAGGGCAGGAATGCACCATATTTAGCATGATACGTCCCATTCTTGTCCTTTCCTTGCGCTGGCACACAATGTGCTGCCTAGCGCCAACGCAGGCACCCTTGTGCTGTGGTGCAAGGGTGCCTGCGTTGCAGACAGGAATGTTTTTGTGCAGGAATGCACATCTTCCTTGTCAAAAACAATCCTCTGAGAAATTTTCCCTCTATCTATGTGTGCTAGAGGATGCAGATCACATAGAAAGAGGAAAAAACGAGGAGACAAAAGATATTTCTCCATATTACACCTCACCTGGGGAAGCGTAGCATTTTGACGCATTCCCATGTCTACAAGTAATGGTAAATCTGGGAATGTGTCAAAATCCAGGGGTGGGTGCATGGGAACACCTGCGCTACACTCATGGAACACATCACTAGGGCAGAGTAACGCAACACGGCGATTTGCGCTGCGTTGCGTTACTATAGATTTATCAAGCTATGCAAGGTGGCCTTGCGTGGCTTGATAAATGTGGCTTAGTAGTTGCGTTTCTATTGCGCCCCCCTTGTGTGGCGCAAGGGTGACACAACTCAATGATAAATCTGTACCCTTAATGTTTAAGATAAAAAAAGTGTGTTAACAATATATATTTTTAGTAAGCTGCAATCAGACTGTAACTAGTGCAAACCCTTTTTTTTTTTACAGTTCCATTAAAGGGACAAGCTACTGTACTCAGTTGATAACACCCTTGCATTACTTCTCAAAAGGAATGACTCTTTATCACCATGAAGCCTCAATTTACCCATTAAGCAAAGACATATACTGGCTCCCAAGCAGCCTTTAAAATGACCAACTAACCAAATATAAGGCACTTTGCTCACAAAGCCTAGTATGAAACAGAGCCCATGCTGTTTATATGTTTTCTTCCAAGGCCAAGGGACTCATTCCGATGCCAGTAGGACTGACCGTCTGACCATCATGGCCGTGATCTGATTCCAACCGCCGATGCCAGGAAAGTCCCCCGCCGTTTTACGATGCAACTGCGGCTACTGCGTCGGTCTCATCTATGGCGGTGCACATATCCCTTAATATGTTGCTGCAAGTGCATACAAAATCACCGAAAACATGTGAATTGTACACACATGCATGACATATGTGGGTAAATCACAAAATGAGGGAGCGGGGCCCCTTAACCACCAAAGGAGTAGGGCACCAAAAGACCGTAGTCAAAAATAAAATCCCCTTTGGGCGATTCAGTACAACCACAAACTTGCACTCTTACAACATATTTATCACCATAACACAACCATCAAAAGCCAAGTGTCTATATTTATAAAAATATTTATTTCAATTCATTTAAAAATTATATCATACATTTTTTTTTTCACATTACCATATACATACAAAATTTATTAAAATCATCAAAATACAACAAAGTAAAAACATATATGACAAAGATAGAAGGGAGAAACAGCTAGAAAGATAGTTTCTAATCAATAATAGAGGCTAATACATTAGACCCAGATCATTGGTTTGATATATATTTCATATATATAACGTCTTTGTACCAAATGTCAACCCAATCTATAGTACGCCTCTCCAAATTTGCATCGACGCGTTTCGGTGGATATTGTTGCTTAAAACACCACCTTCCTCAGGACAGGAATAAATATCTCCCAAACGGAAATGTAGCTCTATACATAATCACAATAACAAAAAAAGAATACAATAAAAAATAGATTAAAAATACATTCAAAAATGCATATAATCACAGAGTATATATATACACATATACAAATGTATACAACAGTTAGCCAATGATGGATGTGCAAACAAGCATACACTGGTGAACCCACATACAGCAGCCAACTCAAACCCTCATTCAACACTCAATAATAGAAGCCATAAAGATATCCCTCAAGGGTTGATAAAAAAGAAGAAGAGCTGAAAAACTCTCTCATTGGGGTACAGATCTAAAAATACTCCACCCTTAGTCCCCCATACTCATAGGCTACCAAATAGCTCTATGACCAATACACAGGATTGAATGGTTCCATTTAATATTCCAAAGATTACCTGTATTGGTAAAAGCACCCAAAGATGGCCGCCGCGTTTTTAGGATGATGAGGGAATGAATTATATTTGGTTCCTTCTAGTAACAATGATGAATTTGAAATATTTTGTTGTATACATTTGTATATGTGTATATATATACTCTGTGATTATATGCATTTTTGAATGTATTTTTAATCTATTTTTTATTGTATTCTTTTTTTGTTATTGTGAATATGTATAGAGCTACATTTTCGTTTGGGAGATATTTATTCCTGTCCTGAGGAAGGTGGTGTTTTAAGCAACAATATCCACCGAAACGCGTCGACGCAAATTTGGAGAGGCGTACTATAGATTGGGTTGACATTTGGTTTGATTTCTACAAAGACGTTATATATATGAAATATATATCAAACCAATGATCTGGGTCTAATGTATTAGCCTCTATTATTGATTAGAAACTATCTTTCTAGCTGTTTCTCCCTTCTATCTTTGTCATATATGTTTTTACTTTGTTGTATTTGATGATTTTAATAAATTTTGTATGTATATGGTAATGTGAAGAAAAAGAATTTATGATATAATTTTTAAATGAATTGAAATAAATATTTTTATAAATATAGACACTTGGCTTTTGATGGTTGTGTTATGGTGATAAATATGTTGTAAGAGTGCAAGTTTGTGGTTGTACTGAATCGCCCAAAGGGGATTATATGTGGGTAAATGCCTTGTGTTCCATGTACCCCATTGCTGAAGTGTGGCGAAATGTGCACAGTCCATTTAATTGGGATACAGACTGCAGAAGAACTTACCTGGATTCCCGCTCCCACAGGGTCATAGACATCGGGGTTCAGCTGCTCAGGTGGGACCTGGAGAAATGGTCCATGGCTGAGACTGCTGGGGAGAAGTGGAATTTGGTGAGAATGCACCCCAAAACTTTAGTTTCCGATGACTCGAGCCAGTCGGTCGGCCCGCCATGGTTGGGTCTTCGGAAACCCACATCATAATCCGGATGGTGGTCAGAGATCCCTGCACTGCCCTATGGCTGCTGTTTCTCTCTGTCCGTCATCTCGGCGGTCGGTGAAAGAATGTCGGAGTCGGCGGTCTGTCAGTGGACGGTGTCGAAATACATGATGCATGCATCGTTATCCGGTGGTCGGACCGACCAATTCCGACGAGACCGTAGCGGTCCGACCATCTCTGAAAGTACAGCAGAAGCCGGTCCGACCGGCTTTGTAAAGCAGCCCTAAGCCATTCCTTTATTTGGGTCTTCCCTCCTCTTATCAGTTCCGAGATTTAGAAAGACTCAGTTCGGATGGGGGGGAGGCAGGGATTTTTTTCTCTATGGTTGGTAAATATATTTGGAATGCACTCCATCATGGCCTGCACAAAATAGAGGTCAATTCTATGATCTACTTTATTGAATATTTTCATCTCTTTTATGATGTTGTTAGTTCAACACCAAGACTCCTTAGGAATTTTGTTGAACTTTATAAGTAACACTTCAACTTAATTTATATCCTGGATATATAGGTTTTCAGCATATTTAATCGGTGCACTCAGACACTTAGGGGCATATTTATTGGAGGGTTGCATCATGTTTGGACCAGGCAATGTTACATGTTTGTGGCAAACCTCTAAGTTAGACTTTTGACGCATTCCCAGATTTACAAGACCCTGTAAATCTGGGAATGCGCCAAACAGATATGCTTCCCCAGGAGAGGTGTAACAATGAGAAATATCTTTACTTGCATCCTGCAGCACACACACATAGATAGAGGAATATGCACCCCAGGATTTGTTTTGTTCAGGAATGTGTCCCTTCCTGCACAAAAACAATCCTGCATGCAATGCAGGCACCCTTGCACCATGGTGAAAGGTGCCTGTGTTGGCGCTAGGCAGCCCATTGTGTGCCAGCGCAGGGGGAAAAATCAGGAATGTTCCGTATGCCTTAATTGCGGCACATTCCTGCCCTTTCCCAGTGATGCAGTGCAGCACAGCAAGGTGACTTACTGCGCTGCGCCACTTTTTCATAAATTTACCCCTAATGCAGAGCTGGAGGCAATTTTAGAACAAATCGAGCAGATATGATGGGTTGTAGCTCTTTTCCTTTGGTAATGGAGCATTGACACCTGAGGGATCACTCACAGGTCTGGCACCTTACCTTATGGGTAGACTGAGAGATAGCTCAGCTATGTGAAGCCTGAATGTAATTATTCTAATCAGAGGCATACTTCTGACACCTATAACAAACGCCTCCATGACCAGTTTCTCAGAGTGCACTGTAAGACAAATGTAGAATTTGCATTAATGTATGCCTTGTGTTGTTTTACTCCATGATGGCGACTATGCAAAGTCAATACACCTGCACTTCCCTTATCAAGGCATTGCGCAACTGTGTCCTGCCTCTTCACAATAGTGTAGTTTGGCAGAAAAATGCTTGTGAAACTTTAATCCACGGTCAAACTAAGCCTGAGTCTGTCAAAAGCAGCTAAACTCTGATATTGTGTATAATAGGTTTCCAATGCAAGTGCACTGCAGAATAAAAAGACTAGTTTGTGCACTACTTGTTCCAGTGTTGCTGTGACAAACTGCTAACCTTGTTGTTAATATGGTTTTTCTCTTGGCTTCATTCGGGGTTGCCCCTTTCTCAACGTAAGCCAGGCTAATTTCTATAATTAGTACAGACATAAAGGAACGTTATAGTGAACATGGTCACTCTTCTCAAAATCATTTTGGAGAAATTCATAAGTAATGTTGCATTTTATGATACACAATGCCACTGCAGGATTTAAAACAACACTTATTTTTAGCGGATTTTACACTTTATGTGCTGTGGGCTTCAGGACAGAATTGAAAGCATGGTTGTAGTTATGATTACATATACTATTAAGAGGCACTATAGCTGTTTCTGTTGAAGTTAGCTCTTTATTCTAGATTGCCCATCACATTCTATAGGTTCTGGATCTTGCAGGAACATTTGTATCCTTTGCATGTTAGAACACAATTCATTGCAAAGGTATTTCAAGGCAACTACCTTTTTTGCTAGTTCTTTAGGCCGGGTGGCTTCTTGTTTGTATGTGACTCAGCAATCTCATATGATAACTGCTCAATGTGGGGCAGGCGGTAATACTGCCAGCTGATGGCACTCACTTATTCAATCTCAGGAGGAATGCAAAGATTTTTTAGAAATAAAACTGAAGGCTTGCAGTCACACGTCCCAAAATCAGGTACTTTTACCCACTAAATTCAATATTCTGAGACATGTACACATGTGCGGCCTCAAGCAAGCATTCGTTGCAACTTCCTGATGAACAGAATGGAAAGGCACCTTTGGTCAACATTAGGTATTACAAAACTTGAAGGGGTAATGGATTCAGTTATTTTGCCCAACCTGCGTGCTAATGAGGATGATTGTAAGGCCACTTGTCCTCGGTAGTGGGAAACCCCTTACCCATTCGTTCAGTAGCAGAAAGGTGTACCAGGACAAGTCAAAATATTCATAATAATTAGGAAGAATCCTTATAATGAATCCAGTATTTATTCTGCACGATCGAAAACAGAGAATCTTCAACCATCAGGTTCCGCGTACTTGTCTATAGAACTTTTGATTAAAGTAAAGATGTTATGAGTCAAGCAAAGTTCAAGCATGTCAAGAAACATTTCATTCGAATCAAGAAAATTAGCTGATCGAGTCCCAAGAGAGCGTTTGACAGCTGCTAAACCATCTTGATGTTCAATAGAGGTGTACAGACTCACAATATCAATAGTCACTTGAAAGAAATCAGATTCCTAACAGATATTACATAGCTTGGTAAGGATATCTTTGTTGTATTGAATGAATGATGGTATGTCCTTCATAAATGTTTGTAATTTCTTGTCGCTATATTCTCCCAGTCTTGAGCAGGGTGAGTTAAATCCTGCTATTATAGGTCTTCCTGGTGGTGGAGTCACTCCTTTGTGTATTTTAGGAAGTAAATAAAAGGTCGGCATTGTTGGGTAAGGGATAAAAAGATACGTTTTTTCTTCAAAACTCAATAAGTCATGTGTATACCACTCCTCCAATTTAGTTTTATTCATGTTTTGCATTTCTAGAGTTGGATCCTGTGTCAACAGTTGGTAGCATGTTTTGTCGGATAGTTGTCGTTGTGCTTCAAGAAAATAATCGCCGACAGGTATTGCCCCCTTTGTCTGCCTCTTTGAAAATCAAATCATTGCGGTCTTGGGGATTTTTTATTGCCAGGCGTTCTCCCGAAGTGATGTTTTGTGGCAAGAATTTCCTTCTTTTCATGTGCTTGTCATATGGGCATTGTCTTCCTTTTTCTTCCCTGTTTTATTATTTCATTATATTTTTTTATTTTCCCTTTTTTTCAATTCCTTTTATTGTTTTGATGACCGTTATCATATGAAATATTGTCTGCATTCATTCAAAACCTTTTTCCTTTATTTTTAAAAATGGTTTGTACATACTGGGCATGATGTTTTGTACTACATGTTTGTTTCGTTTCGCATATATACATTTTTTTGTGATCTCGTATTATTAATACTACAGCCTTGAGGCCGACAGGGGGCGAAACACGTGTTGGCTGTGCCTCAAAAATCTTTTTCGTTTTATTCCTTTTCTGAATAACTCTGATGGTTGAAGAGTCTCTGTTTTCATCTTCGATCGTGCGAAATAAATACTGGATTAATTTTAAGGATTCTTCCTAATTATTATGAATATTTTTACTTGTCCTGGTACACCTTTCTACCTCTGGTCAACAGTCACACAGGAGCATCATTCTGGAGACAGAATAAACAAGCATTGGCATAGCCAATAGGTCTCGCCTTGGGGACCTTATAAGTGTTTAGCCATGCAACGGTTGATGTTGTTGCACCAAGGATATTGTGCTGCATAACTAAATACTTATAAGGTCCCAAAAGCGAGACCTATTGGCTATGCCAATGCTTGTTTACATAGTAACTGCTGAGTATCAGCTACGTCCTACTCCCAAATAGACAGCTAGCATGTCAACCGACCAGAGTGAGAGAGAGAGATTTAGAGAGAGAGAGAGAGAGATTTAGAGAGAGAGATTTAGAGAGAGAGAGAGAGAGAGATTTAGAGAGATAGAGATTTAGAGAGAGAGAGAGAGAGAGAGAGAGAGATTTAGAGAGAGATTTAGAGACAGAGAGAGAGAGAGAGATTTAGAGAGAGAGACCTGAAGGTTTGCTACATTTTTTAAACACAATAATGTGACAAGAGTACATTGACAACGGTTAAATACTGTTTTCATTCTCTTCATTCCACATTGCTTTGAAAAATGGAAATGGAAACTTTAGAACTTCAAAGCAGGTGGTGGTTTGACATGTGTTTACGTCAATGAAAGCAGTACTATCGTGGAAAGAGTAAGGACTTTGTTGCTTCCCTACATGAAGAACAGACCAGTAGCAGTGGTAGGCATTTAAGCCGTGTGTGTGACATACACTGAATAGAAGACCATCTCACTTTAGATCTGGAAAGCAGCAACTACATTCTGATTGAAAACAATCCTCCTTTTCGCCCAAACAACAACTGTTTTGTGCTAACTGATAGATGTTGTTGGAAGGATCTTTAGTAAGATGTTTATAGCGCATGTCTGGAAGACATGCATTACATAGATGTTAAAGGCATCAGAGCTTCAGACAGGTTTTTATACAATGTATACAGCCATTGCCTAGACCAAAAATATGCATGAGAGGAGTGAAGATATTTCAACCAGACCCTCACTTGGAGGAAAGAAATATATGGAAAGAGAGACGGGGAGATACAGAGGGAAAGAGGGGAGAAAGGGCGAGAAAATGTTTTACGTTCACTATTCATGATATTTGTGTTGTAATTTCTACATTGTGTCGGACGTCGCAGAGAAAGACAGTTATATATGTCAATTTGTAATTCATGTCATGGACAGTACTATGAAATAGTGTGTATCTGTAAAAGAATGTAAATATTTCTTGCTTGACTAAGAAAAATAAAAACAAAAAACAAAAAAAAAAAACTTTATTGTTGGGGAAGCTGCCGGGCCCATGTCAATGTAAATAAAAAATAAAACAAATATATATTTTTACGGTCTCAAACAGCACACATTGTCATCATAGTACTCCCTGATACCGAAGGGAATTGCTAGGTGTGTGGATGTGCTCCTTGAAAAAGGCCAGAATGCAGTCAATCACAGTGAGGTTAGCTAATGTGGGCTGATATACTACACCCTGCTGTAGGGTGAGGAATAAAATGTGAATAACACAATAACAGATAAATGGATGAATAGGGGTGGATGAAACACCCTAGCTATTATATATGATTGATTTTAGTGAAATCAAGAGGCCTTGGTTAACGCCACAGCTAAAAATAGTTGGTACTCACACTTCCTCAATCAATAGCATGCAAGCAAGACACTGTGGGCATAATACCACTGAACCCACTCCCATAACGCAGAATAAGCCTCAGGGACTTGCTTTCCTAGAGGGTTTTATCCGAAACAGCTGTAAAAAAAAAACAGCATGTCCCCTGCAGAACCCACGTTTGAGGAGTCTATTGGGGTCTCTTATAAGATTACCACTTTTGTGGATGGGCATGCCAACTCCTTACCTAGGCCTTTGGCACCAGTCATGGTCGTCTAGTAACACACAAGCCTACAGGCTCATTTCCACTGCTCGAGTATGTAGGCAGCCTTAACTGGGTAAACCCCCAGGTTAAAAAAAAAAAAATCTAATTGTAGGGTTGTCACAGTGTCATACACTTAATCCCACGAACTGTTTCCTATTTAAAACAAATGCCCTAGCACTCTTTAGCGCTGGACAATAATACTAGGTGTTGAGTGGGTTGTCTAGCGTTGGCTCCACATCGCCATCTGCAAGTAAACTCGTTGTGAAATACTGGCAATCCCAGGCTCAGACTTTTAATCATTCAGCATACACAGATGAGCAATTAAGATGGGGTATAAAAAAACACGTTACTTTCACCGCAATGAAGACCCACGATTGAGGGTGGCATTTAGGGGCTGCATTAAAAACAAGCATTGGCATAGCCATTAGGTCTCGCTTTTGGGACCTTATAAGTATTTAGTTATGCAGCACAATATCCTTGGTGCAACAACATCAACTGTTGCATGGCTAAACACTTATAAGGTCCAAAAGCGAGACCTATTGGCTATGCCAATGCTTGTTTTGGCTATGTTGTCGATATTTATTTGCCGATTAATTATCCCTTCCTAACATAAGTCTATGGGTGTTGTAGTTAAAACGTGTCTGTTTATCCTTAATGTAGGGTAAACTTTTGAAATTCAGTTTTACAGAGCGCAAAGCGGACACAAAGGTATTGGAGCGCTTTCCTGTTCACCAGTAAAACAATTTTTTTATTTTTATGAGGAATGCACATGTGCATTAAGGATGTATTTGTGAAAACGTAAATATTTGTAGCAATTGTTCCAAGCCTTAACGTTTAAATTGACGATTTGTTAAAGGTACACTAGAAGGGCTCACTCAGCCATTAGTTATCTATTGTACATTAATATATCCATGCACTCGCTAAGGCATCCAACGGCTGAGCTTTCCTCACAGTCAGCTATTCACCCGGAGAGAGAGAGACAGTCAAACACATACGCACACACACGCACACACACACACACATACACTCGTCAATGAAGAAGCAGGTTCGCTTATAAAAACAGCCCGTTCCATTGACTTTGTCAATTTTTATTTAAATGGGAGTTCAAGCCAGAGCACGCAGACAACAAATTGCCTGAAAGATAGAAATGCCTTACAAGCAAACAAAACCAGCACGTGTGTGGCGTGCGCTTGGAAATATTTCCATTTTCGATTCACTCGTGCACGTCTATGTCTGGAATATGTCTTAGTTACAAGCATTTTTCCTTGTCCTGTGCACGAATAAATAAACAAAATAAAAAAACGGACCGATAGCGCTAAATTTATAGTTAATTAGGCTGTAAAGAACAATATAACACAAATAGCAATAAAATAACTAATAAAACACAATCAAGACATAGCCGTGCACGAGTGAAACAAAAATGGCAATATTTCCAAGCATTATCCATAACATTTAGGTAAGGCTAAGGCTTTTAAAGCAAAGCGGACATAAAAGCGCACAAAAATGACATAAAAAAAAGTCGTGCTAAGGCTTTCAAAGCAAAGTGGAAGGCTTTGAAAGCAAAGTAGATAAAAAGCACATTTAGGTAAGGCGAAGGCTTTTAAAGCAAAGCGGACATAAAAGCGCATTGACTGATGGCGATATTTCAAAACACGCATTCACTAATGCTGATAAGTGCGTGCGTGTATGCGTGCGTGGGGAAGAAGTACGAGTCATTCTGCTGCAATCCGAGTACAAAAAAAAATGTCGGTCACGTATTCTTTTGTTTAGCGATTGAAGAGGGAGGGCTATTGAAAAAAAAAACATGAATGCACAACGAGCAAAATTAAGAAAAAAACATAAATGCACAACGAGCAAAATTTTGCGATTGCGTGGATGAAATAGCAATTGCTATATTACTGTTATAAAAACCCTTGTTCATTCCGAATAGAAGTACGAGTCATTCAGCTGCAATGCGAGTACAAAAATGTCGGTCATATATTCTTTTGTTTAGCGATTGAAGAGGGAGGGAAAACAGTGTTCATTACGAATAAAAGTACTAGTCATTCTGCTGCAATGCGAGTACAAAAAAATGTCGGTCATGTATTCTTTTGTTTAGCAATTAAAAAGGGAGGGCTATTAAAAGAAAAAAACATGAATGCACAACGAGCAAAATTTTGCGATTGCGTGGTAAGAGTTAGCTGGAAAGCAGAGTCCAGTGAAATAAATGCTTTCAGTTTCCAGCCTCAGAGAAGTGCGTTTCTATAGCAACACGGTGGTTCAGGGCCGATCACCATGAAAGTGAGGCAGATGGCAGCTGCGCGCGTGCACGCACGCGTAACCGCAAGCTGGTGGCCGGCAAAAGTAGCACTTTCAAAAGCCCCTTACTAAATGTCTCGCAGAGCAGCGCATGCGCGCTGGCTCAGCGAGACCTAAAAAGTTAGGTCACCCATTTCAAGTGGCCTCTAGCAACAACAAAAAAACGTAAATACCAAAAAAGTCACATTAAATGTGGGCAGCATTTCCTACTCAGTCAGTGTAACGATAATAGAGAAAAAGTCAGCACGAGTAAGCAAGAAAGACTTTATGGGCACTGCTATAAACAGCATTCGTTCGAGGGAAGAAAGGAAAAAGGAAATGTGATATCCGACGCTCCGTATAAGGATATAGAATGACATCTAGTGCCAAGATAATCTGTCGTCATTAAATGTATTCCCCAAATCTTTTTCAGGACGAAAAGCAAAGACTGTAGATTTAGTAAACATACTTTAGTTTATGCGGATTAAAGACATCAAAAAGGCGAGGGACACTTGGATTCCATGTGACGAAGAGGGCCAATTCCAGTGTTATCAGTGGGGTGCGTGACATGGATTTATTACAGACGTCTTAATCCTGCCTATTAAACTCATATCCTATCATATCCTGATACGCGTAGCTTTCATTGCTTAATCACAAGTGGGAGATTACAAGTACAACAAATGAAGTCACCGAGATAAAAACTTCTAACACTCTTTACTGTGCGACAATGTGTGATCAATAGAAAGGACTCCCCACATTTAGCCCTACCGCCCCTTCCCAGCCGTCCTACCTTGAGGGCGTACTTTTCTCTGGTGCTCTTGCTAAAGATCTCCAGCACTTTACCGTTGATGCCCAGCCCGAGGTCCTGCGTGGTGACCTTGTAATCGTCAGTGATTGCGTTTTTGTTGATCTGAAAGGCCGACTTGACATTGAACTGGGGGAACTGGGAGAGCTGGGGGGCTTGCTGCTGCATGGGAATGGGTGGCAGGGCCCCCTGGGGGTTCTGGTTTTGAGAGTTGGACAGCATGCTTCAACAGTGCCAGTAATCCATTGCGGAGTCCTTTGTTGACCCTCTCGGGCCCCTGGAAGCCAGACGCAATGGTTGGCTTGGCCCACCAACATACACAACAAGCGCGCGTGCCTCGCGCTGACGAGGAGAGGCGGCGGCAGCAGGGGGAGGGGAGAGAGGAGGGGGCCTGCGCCTGTTTCCCTTGCGGGAGCGAGCTTTGAAACCATCTGTTAATTACAAACAGATGGTTTCAAAGCTCGCTCCCGCAAGGGAATCGCCAAACGTGCATGCATTGCCATTGAAAGCAATGCAACGCGTGCACGTTTTTAGGGCGAAAAGCGAATCGATTCCAAAAGGTCTTTTTCCTATGCAGCGCATGCGCGCTGCGTAGGCGAGACCTAAAAATATTTAATGAGCATTGTCATTTCACAGAAGGAATTTTTGGAGAAATGGAATAAAAGCATTGCCATCTTGAAAGAACTTTGGAAAAACTGGTTATAGAATGCTTTGTACTAGAATTTGTAGGAGCTGCTTTTTAGTTGTCAAATCACTCATTCCCCTTTTTAAAGATCTCGGTCAGTAGCCTATAGGCATTGTCAATCCACTAAAACATGTTTCTTGTCAATCGTACTGGGCTTTGCCAAAATGTTTAAAATATACAATTTATCACTATATTTTCTTGTATTGGTGCTAAGGATAGCTCTGCCCCATTGGTTGAAGTATTAGCCCCTCCTCCGTTGATTGACTTGTTAGCCCTCCCAAAGTTCGAGTCTAGTTTCGCCCCTGCTCTGGATTAACAAACATGTAGATCTTCTCATTCTCTTGGACCTGCAGCATCGCTTGGAACCATAAACTCTTTATCGTCTGCAGGTCTTGCCTGCATCTCAAAGTAACAAAGCTTAGCTCCAGAATATATGCACTTTCACACCACTCCCCATATTCTTCCCCTTCTGCTCATGCAGACAAGCGTTGGTCATCTCAGCTAACAAGGTGCCCATGCCTGCTGTCTTAGCTGGCAAACAGTAGACCTGCAACACTGACACTATGACTGATGCCTTACCTTTAAAACAATATCCCTAAGAAACTGATGTACCTCCTTTGCCAGGTCCCCTGTCTCGGCTGTAAAGACAAACCCCCGGATTCAAATCTTCCTGGATTTGGCATCATTTTTCAAACAATCCTTTTTGGATTCCAGGTTCTAGATCTACCTCACATTAGATGCAACAGAGCAACCCAAATTTCTCCACTGTATTGTGTGAAAGGGAGAGAGCAGGACAGCGCTATATCTACTAATATACGGATCTGTGTCTTTCTCCCTGCACTGGCATATTTTAAGCAGCCTTTCACCATACACATACACTTGCACCATGGTGCAAAGGTGTGTGCATGATGTCTAGCATACATTTTTTACTATAACTCTACTACTATTCATAGACGTACTTTACAACTTTTTCAATACTGAGGGGCCGATTCCGATTCGGGTCGGAAATCTCACCGACCGAGCCGGACCCGGAGAGATTTCCGACCGAATCGGACCCGTGCAGTCCGACCGAACGAGTACGATGCGCACGTATGCCATCGGACTCGAGTCGATCGGACTCCCATTGAAGTCAATGGGAGCCTGTCGTACAACGCGTACGCGGGCTCCCATTGACTCAATGGGTGCGATGCGGACAAGTGCGCCCCCTACAGCGTGTACGCGGCGAAGCGATTCGCGCCGTACATGCACAGGTAGGGGGGACCCATGGGTCCCCCCTGTGTGCGACTCGCGTGGCTACGCGTACAGGGGGGTCCGACACGGAACCCCAAAGTACGGCTACGACAGCTCTTTCGAGCCGGAGTGCGCGGCTCGGTCGGACTGCTCGCGGCGCGCATCGTACTTACCCGGCCGGGGAACGTCTCCATTGCGCGGTGCGAGTCGTGTCCGTGCGAGTCGGTCGGTGCGGTTCGACCCGGGATCGAGTCGGTCGGAGCGGTCGGGACGCCCGGACGAGTCGGTCGGCGAATACGCATCGTACTCGCTCGCCCGGACGCGCGTACGGATCGGTTGGGAAATAGGGCTCCGAATCGGATCCGGTTAAGCCGAATCCGATTCGGAGCCCTACCGGCCGAGATCGGAATCGGCCCCTGTATGTGTGTGTTAGAACTGGGATTTCTGGTTGTCAGAGTATGCACCCTGTACAAGCAGGAACCACCACTCTAATCAGTGAAAAGATAACCTGTGCTCTTTTTCTGGTAGCTTGGCACAGAGCAGTCAGGGTTATCTAAAGAGGCATTGTTTAAAATATTAGTGCAACACACAAACACAGTAATACAATGAAAACAACACAAAAATACTCCACACAGGGTTAGAAAAATAGATTATATTTTTATGAGTAAGACCAAAATGACAAAAATCCAATAAGTAGAACCGGAGTTATAAACTTTTAAAGAACAAATCAAAAAGTAGTGCTTAGAAGCAAATAGCGCTTAGGGGTTACTTTAGGTCGCACTTGATCGGGGTAAATCCAAAGTTCAAGCAGTCCGCGATGGAGGGCAGGTCGGCTACAGGACTCATGCAGGTTCCTCTGAAAAAATATCCTGGATGGTGCAAGCTTCGACGACGAAGACTCAATGCATCAGTTCTGATCCGCACAGGCGATGAAGGCTTTGTTGACGAACCCCTTTAGGATGTAGGCGCTGTGTCTTTGTCGGGCCGTGCTGGCTGTTGTCGTCAAGCTGCGCATTCCGTCAAAGCGATGTCGTTGATTCGCTCCTATGACTGCTTCAAGAGGCAATCTGTCGGGTCCTATCAGGGCAAAGTCGTCACTGCGTCCATTTTGATGTTTGTGTACAGCAGAAGTCAAGTTTCAAAGACCCAGGACTGGATTGGTGCCACTTGGCAGGGCAGGGCTCACAGATGTGGGGTCCTATCGGCGCACAGTCGTCACTGTGTTGATTTTGATGGTTCTGTACAGCAGAAGTCACCTTTCAAAGGCCCAGGACTGGATTGGCACCACTTGGCAGGGCAGGACTCAGAGATGGTAGAGTCTAGGTGCTATTGCAGGTTTGAAGGAAGTAGTTGATGGCTCTGAGACTTCAGAGAAGAGGGCAAGCCAGCAAGCCCTTGGAGTCACTCTGGGTTCAAATGAGATGGGTCTAGTCCTTGACCTCAGAAGGGCAGCACAGCAAAGCAAAAAATCAGTTCTTCCAGAGCAGCAGTCAAGCAGAGTGGCAACCCTTGTAGCACAGTAGTCTTTACTCCTAGCAGAGTTCTTCACATGTCTAGTAGTGTACTGGCTTGGTAGGATCAGCGTACTTATACCCAGTTGTGCCTTTGAAATGGGGGTGACTTTAAAGAAGGCCCTTGAAGTGCACAGGTCCCCCTTTCACTCCAGCCCTGGCCCCAGAGTATCAGAAGGGTGTAATCAGCCCTTTTTGTGGAAAACAGGACACTGCCAAGTCAGGTGAGAATGTCAGCTCTTCCTCCCTCATCCTACCCAGGAAGAGATATCAGAATGCAGATGAGTTCTCTGTCATACCCACCCTTCCTGTGTTTGTGGCTGTCTAGCGGGAATGCACAAAGTGTAGCTGCCACCCACTTCAGATGTGTATTGGAGACAGGCTGCAAGGCACACAGAGCAGTAAGAGCAGAGAAATGTCCACTTTCTAAAAGTGGCATTTCTAAAACAGTAATTGTTAGAAATAGGGGTCTCTATTTGGCAATGGTTGGCACCTTTGTCCAAGTAGGCACCCTTGCTTCTAGTCAGGGTAAGGGAGTTACGTCCTTAGACAACCCCTGCTCACCCCCTTGGCAGCTTGGCACAAGCACACAGGCTTATCTCAGAGGCCGTGTGAAAAGCATTATGGCACACATACAGTAATACAGTGATCAAGGTATGACTTTTAAAAGGTAAAAACAGTTATGTCCATAGCAAACTATAGAAGCGGCTCTTTCAACATAAAGTACCTTGGATGTGACAAAATCATAAACAAAAACAGCCGCAGGGAAGGTGATGCGTTGGTTCCTTACACGCAGAGAAGGTGATGCGTTGGCTCCTTGCTCCAGGGGAGGTGATGCGTTGGTTCCTTACTGCCACGCAGGGGAGGTGACATGTCAGTTCCTTACTGAAGAAGAGGTGATGCATCAGTTTCTTACTGTGTGGGGAGGTGATGCTTTGCTTTCTTATGTGGGCCCAGCGTTGTTGTTGACTTGGCGCCTCAGTGCGATGCATGGGGATTCGGGGATGCGTTGGTTCTCGATGCAGCGGCGGCAATGGCGCTGCGTTGATTTATCCAGCCGCGGTGTCCCATGATGCGTTGGTTCTTGCAGTCGCATAGCAGGGCCTACCTCAGAATTGGGGCGGTGATCTCGGACTTCAGAGATTGGTGCACGAGACTCAGTGTGTGGCAATATCTCCAGCCACGGGCAGGCGCTGCGTCGGTTTCTTCAGCGACACAATGGCGATACATGGGAATTCTTCCTGCACGTCGGTGTTGCGTCAGAACCGGGTGCGGATGTGTCACACTTCTTTAGTTGCTTCTCTTTTCCCAGCTCCCAGCAGCAGAAACAACCTCCAGAGGCCCAACACAGGAATAGGCACCTCTTGGCAGGTCAGAACTCCCAGCAAGGAAGTTCAGGGGAGCTGGTGGTGAAGTCTTTATGTCCCTGAGACTTCAGAACAGGAGGCAAGCTCTACTTCAAGCCCTTGGAGATCTTCTTCAAGCGGGATACACAGCACACAGCAAAGTCTATGTCCTCTCCTTGGCAGAAACAGCCACTGCAGGCCAACCCCAGACAGCACACAGCAAAGGGACAGTACTTCTCCTTCAGCTTTACCAGCTCTTCTCCTTGGCAGAGGTTTCTCTTGAGTCCAGAAGTATTCTACAGTTCTGGGGTCTGGGCCCCAATATTTACACCACATTTTCCTTCATTCTGCTGTGGCAGAGAGACTCTTAGCTCAGTCCAAATCAGTTCCGTCCTCTCTGGCCCAGCTTCCTAGCAGGAGGTGGAGACAGCATTGTCCAAGGCAGACCAGGCCTATTCAGGTGCAGGGAAATCTCCCCCCACTACTCTAAATGCAGCCCAGGTCTATTCGGCCCAGCCCTGACTCATTCAGGAAAGGCAGGAAACACCTCAACCCTCCCCCAGTGGCTGTCTGAAGAGAATGCACATCCCCAGCCCCTGTCACTCCAAAGCCAGACAGTCATCATCATCATCATCAAAATAAACTTTATTCGGCTTTTCAGATAAAAACCATAAAAGTTACACTTAAAACAATACAAACAGGTATAAAAAGCAATGAAGAGCCCCCAACCAGTTAATATAAGCAGACAGCAGAAAGCATGCAAAATCTCACAAATGTTGTAAGTTAACAGGATAAAAAAAAAGGTTCTAGCAGCCGAATGGGCATAAAATTCTAATCACAACTCGATCTGAGCCTTAACTGCCGCCTTTAAAAAGCTAAGAACATGCCATAAAGTGGACCCTGAGAGTAAAGCTAAAAATGTAAAAGAGGGACGTACCTGATTAAAATTTAAGGATTTTAAAAGTGGGATTATGAAAGTCTTCCTCGGTACCTCGTAAAAACTGCAAAACATTACAAAATGAAGCATGTCCTGCGGGGACCTATTATCGCAACCGCATAAAGGCAAGGTCTGACCTTTGTTGCACCCTCGGGGATGGTCAGGGAGAAGATAAAATGAATCGAAATGGAACCTTGTCAATAAAAAACGATCATACGTGTTTGGGAACCCAAGGAGATACGGTTCCGTTGATTGTACTGTTTTTAAGATATTGTATCTCCGTACGCTGGGCTTCATTAATTCTAACTCCTCTCTTTTTACTGCCTGCAAGCTAAAAAAGTGCTCCTTAGCCCAAGCCCAATCTTTCCTAGTGATGGATTCCGGGTCACTATAGAGTACAGCCCTCCCAAGGGTCCTGAACCCATCCCCGATATATTTTAACCAGGGAATACGGTGTGCGTGATCGAGAGCCATGCAGTCCCTTATGATATCTTTGTGCAGCGAGGTCCCCTTATTCCCCCACACTTTAAGCCAGTAGAGTAAAGGGCGAGACGTCAATAGGTCTGACAAGTAGGGCATGCCCAATTCTTCATGTGCTAAAAAGGTAGGGGTTCCCTGAGGCACACATAGTAGTCATCTTAAAAATCTATTTTCAATTCTTTGTAACTCCTCGGCTTTAGAGTAACCCCAAATTTCACTACTATATGATGCCTGCGCTAAGCACTTGGCTCTATATATCTCTAGTATTGCACCTATTGGTTTTCTGCCCAACCGTGAGGCAAAGTTAAAAATTGCCGCATTGGCTCTTAAAAAGTCCCCTTTCTTCTTTCTTCTTAGAGGGCCCCAATTTAGTTTTGCATCCAACATGACCCCCAAATAGGAAAAAGCCACGGTTTTGGGAACCGATGTGGACCCCACCTTAAAATTAAAGGACTTCCCTGTACAAGGACCCACCTCCATCACGTAGGATTTGGAGTTGTTGAATAATAGGTCCCGGTCCTCCATAAATTTCACAAAGGAATTGAGGAGTATTTGCAGTCCTCTTGCTTTCCTAGACATGAGGACGGCGTCGTCTGCGTACAATAGTACAGGCAATCCACGCCGACCCACATGAGGGGCATCTACCTGGGTGGCAGTCAGGGCCTTCTCCAAATCATTAATATAAAGATTAAATAAAAAAGGGGCCAGGATACAGCCCTTGCGCACCCCTCTCTGGATAGGGAATTGCTGTGTAACCTGTCCCTCTTTCGTAAACCGTACCACAGCTTTGGTATCCCTGTGCAGCTCTCGGAGAAAAAGGACGATCTCTTTGTCCACACCCATGCACTGTAAACACTCCCATAACTTATTTCGGTTGACACAATCGAATGCGGACGACAAGTCCATAAATGCAAGATATATCCTGCCTGAACGAGCAACTGTGTATTTATTGATGAGCTTATACACGTTCAGGCATTGGTCGATTGTGGACCTCCCTGGGCGAAAGCCATATTGTATATCTGTCAAGATATTGTTAGCATCAGCCCATGTGGACAACCTTTCCAACAGGACCTGTCCCAACACCTTGACAGATGAATCCAAAAGGGATATGGGCCTATAGCATAGGGTGCTAGCTCTATTTCCTTTCTTAAAAACCGGAACTATGGTCGATAGGGACCAAGTACTAGGCAATTCCTTGCTAATAGCAGCATTTATAACCGTAGTGAGGATTGGCACCCATAGTTGGGGTTTAGATAAAAAAAGATCCAGAGGGATGCCATCAGGGCCAGGTGCTTTGTTCTTGGACAACCCAGCTATACCTTTACTGACTTCTTCAGCTGTAATAAGAAGGTACGACTTCCCTCCCACTCCAGATTGATGTATGTCTGCTTGCTGGCAGAACATTTCCTGAAAGTGACAGACCCAATCCTCCAGTAATGTGTGCATCTAGGAGCTCTGAATTTTCCCCTGACAGAAAGGGGCAGTTGACAATACTCCAAAACTGGGTACTGTTTTTCTGGCGGCAGGCCTCATTAAGATTGCTCCAAGCCTCCTCTTTTAGCTCATTCTTCCGCCTTGCTATTTCAGTTTTGTATATCCCTCGACACACCCTTATCGCGGCGGGATTCCTTGGAAGGGTACTCAATGCCGCCCTCAGATTCCTAGCTGCCCTTGCGCAGCCATGATCAAACCATCCCAAGGCGCGTCCCTTCCGGGACGTGGGTGGGGCCTCGAGAAGGAGTCCAATTGTACGTGAGATGGTTGAGAATGCCTCCAACGCGGCATCTGCCTCCCCACGTCCAGTTGTGCACATATCAATTTCCCTCTTGCATCTTGCCATAAGGGTCTCATAAAAAGAGTCCCGGGATATCTGCTCCCACCTAAGTCTTCTGCCCTGATCCACTACCCTTAGTGAGCCACTAGGGACAACGCTGGGGGAATTCCCTACCTTGGGCCAGGTGGTCGAGATGCACAGCGGGTTATGGTCGCTATGAATGCTATCCTCAACCGAAAAATCCAAAAGAAATTAGAAAAAGGGGCTAGAAACAAAGATATAATCTATTAGCGTTGAACACCCCCTCCCAGTGAAAGTCGGGAGTAAGTACTTCCTACTGTGGGCCACCCTGGTCCTTGACATAGTTAAGTCAAACTCGTCAGCTAGTGCATTAAGACTATCTCCCTGGGCGGTGGGTTCAACATGCAGCCCCGCTAACCGAGGGCAACCCATCCTGGATTTGGAGCCTACCTCTGGATCCCCACAAAGATGAATGTTAAAGTCTCCTGCGATCACAAGGTGACCTATCAGGGAACCCTTTGTGTCCAAATTCCTTAAGAAAGTACCCAGTCTAGTGATATTACAAAGGGTTTGATGCCCAACATTAGCGTTGTAAAAATTTAACAGCACCATATTTGTCGACCCTTGAGAAAATGAAATGGCCTGCAAGTAAACATTATCGGTGGGTATTTCTTTCAATCGGCATGGAATATCCAAAGAAACATATATTAACAGACCCCCCCTTCGGTCTACCTATATGTGAAGCAGTAGCTGGAACAAAAAAGGTCTTAAAACCCTCGAGGAAGAAAGTGTTCGATGTAGCCCACGTCTCCTGTAAACAAATAATGCTAAATCCTTTAATGAAAGTGATCCATCCAGGGTCAGTTTTCTTGTTTGCCAGCCCAGCTATATTCCACGAAATAAGTTTGCAGGTTTTGTCTTGATCCAACCCAACTGGGGGAGGCACCGCGATAACTTCTTGTTGCGGTACTGACTCTACTGACTCATCGACCGTGAGTCAATCACAAGCGTCCAAAGATTCCAAAGGAGCAAAGGGGTTGAATGTAGGAATGTCTTGAGTTACCAGCTGTCGAGCCTGTCGAACCTGTTCCGGACGACCTGGATTGATTGGATATTTCCGGATACCTACCAGTTAGGCCTTGGGGTGTCTGGGGGAAGGCTGTAGAAGTAACCTGGGTGGAGAGGCATTATGGTTGAAGCTGGACCCCCCCAATTGTTCTGGGACACCGAGTATAAGATTCTCTCTGCTAGGTGGGGTCTGTTGAAGTTAACGATTACGCAGTCCCCTGCCCAGGATTTGGTTGACCTACCCACCCATGAAACTCTACGCACCATGATGATATGTTTCTCCACCCTTAGACCAAGAGTAGTATTCCGATCCAGCCAATGCAAAACCTTATTCTTGAGCTGGTCGAATTCCTCAACAGCACCTGGGGAAGTGCTGGGACGTTGCCAAGAACCACCACATAAGGAAGACATTCTGGGGGGAGATGTATCGTTGGAAGCAACTGCCGTGAATTCTCCCCCTTAGGGTCTGGTACGATGGAATCTGAGCGGCCATCCCCACCTCTTACAGCTATTCCTACTGTAGGATTAGCTGGGCCGGGACGAGCTATAGGGCACTGTAACTTTGACTTTGACACCCCTACTCCATCTTTTGGGATCTCGGTGAGCTGTGTAGAGACGATGTTACAATTGTTCACTGGTGCAACCAAAGGATAAAGTCCACTCGGGCCAGCTGACCCCCGCTCTTCAGATAGGGTGGCAGCTACACCATGACCGGAGGGGGTCCCTGGAGTGGGTCCCTGTGGTGATATGATGCTGGTAGAGATCAGCTAGAACACTGTGATGTCATCTAGAGTGTTGATGAGCATCATGCCCTGAGTGTTCCCTGAGTGGCAGTTACAGCTTGTGTCTTGGCTGTGCCAGCTGGGACGGCTCTCTGTACCCTGCAATAAATACTTCTTGTGGAAAACTTCTACAGCGTCAGTTACACCTCATTTCAGTGGCGACAGAAGACGAGATTTTCCACCCACGGCCATCTTCACTTGCTGATGACCTTCGTGAACTGTGTCACAGGTATTCCTTGCCTGAATTATGGGAGTACAGCTGTGAGTACAATTTTTTCTTTACTATCTCCCCATCTAAGGCACTACTGCGCTACTTGGTACAGAGAGCCGTGCCCGTTTGTATTCATTTTCAAGTGCCTGCCCTGTTTTGTATTGCCAACTACTGCTGCTTTGCTTTGCCTCAGCTTCGCATCTTTAAAGATACTGCTTATCTGTGCCTGCGTTTTCCACTGTTTGTGCCGTGTTTTGGAGGGACCCCCGGGACATTTCAAGCATTCTTTGGGACTCTTGTTTGGGCCTACCGGCAAAGTACTTTGCTCGCGCTGTCTCTGCCATTCTGTCCTGGAGCCCTGTGCGCACACCAGTGTTGTTCTGGTTGCTGGGCAACGGCGTCTCTTCACGGAACTGCACAAGTGAAGACCCGTTTCTTTTCTCGCGCTTATGCGCACAGTGATTTTTGAACTGTTCTACGCATCAAGCACTGCACACGCTCGGATCTGCGAACTCCGTTCAATTACAGCATCTCAGCATTGTTTGCTGAGCAACGAAGTCCCAACACGGAGCTCATTGTTTGAAGACCTCCTCTTCACGCGGTCATGCGCACGGCGATTTTCCACATTCTTCTTTTGTCACGCTGACACGCACAGCAATTATCATCACGTGTCAGCGCCATCCAGCGTTTTCGAAGGCAGCTGCCTTACTTCAGCAAACTCCATACTTCATCTGATGTTCCGCTCCTCACCGCCTGCTATTCTTCAATTGGCTGATTGGGATTTCACTTTTCGCGTTTGTTATGTCTCAATGGAATCCAAGGCTGCCATCTAGTGGCCAAAATTGAGATCAACATTACATTTGGAATTTAGAATTTCTCTTGTGTGTTACTTCTATGATACACACACACATTTTTTGTTTTAATTACCTGGTTCTCTTCTAATACAGAGAGATTTCATTTTCTGTTCTAAACAAGACATTAAGCACGAGTGTATTCTCTGTACAAAACAAAGCATTAAGCAGTTTTGTTAAATTTTTAGACGCTTTGTTTTCTTTCTTCTCCTCTTCTTTTCTTTTTCATTTTTTTTTATATACATTTAACTATTTTTATTCCACAGGTACTCTTACAACATGCAAAGTGTCACTCCGCCAGCACCTTTTCTGCAAGTACCCGGTGATCCACGATTAGAATGAAAATTATGGGTTAGATCGTTTATGGCGTACTTAGGTGCAATTGATGGCCAAAGATATAGACCTGAGAGGAAAAAGAATCTCTTGTATTATCATCTGGGGGTCGAAGGTCAAAATGTATTTGACCATTTACCTCCATATGACCCTCCTGATGGTGAAGATCCCGACGAGTTTGAAATAGCTGTGGCACAATTAGATAAGTACTTCACCAAAACAAAGAATATTGTGGTGCACAGATACAAGTTTTTCACAAGGATGCAGAAATCTGATGAGAGTATAAATAGTTTCATCACAGCTTTAAAAATTTTAGCCTCAAAATGTGAGTTTGATAACTTCACATCTCAACTCGTGAGAGATCAACTTGTTGCACGATGCTACTGTAAAAAGATTCAAGAGAGATTACTTACCTGCAAAGATCCTACTTTAGATAAAGCAATCGACATTGCCAAGAGCATCGAAAGTTCAATGGAGGATGCAAAGCAACTCGAAACTACTCTATCCAATACCACCATTTCTGGTGCTGTCTCTACCAAACCTCCTATTGTCAAACCTCCTTTTATCACACTTGATAATATCAGAAGACCAAGCATGCCTAGAGGTGGAAGAATTTTCACACAAAGTAGACAATTCAATCCCAGAATCTATTGTTATAGATGTGGCTCATCCTTGCATGTCTCATCTTTTAAAAATTGTCCAGCCATCAACCAACAATGTGGCCAGTGCGGCAAAATGGGCCATTTTACCAAAGTCTGTATGAGTGGCAGAAGAAGAAATGTAAGATGTGTTATTAATGAAAGTGATAATTTCTATGATGAAGATGTCACTAGTCAAGAATATATTGTAGTAGTTAAAAACTGCAATGAAAAACGAAATTTACTACATATTCCTGACCCTGAGGTTGATGTCACTATTGAAAAGAATCAAATTCAACTGCTAGTAGACACAGGAGCACGCATTACTATTGTATCACAAGATAAGTATATTAGATTTTGGTCTGAAAAGAGCCTATTGCCTCCGAATATTCTCACTGTAGCCTTTGAAGGTAGTAGAATTGAATTGTTGGGCTATTTTTGGGCTACTATAGGTGTTTTAGGGGAATCCATCAAAGGTAAAGTGTATGTTGCAAGACGTGGGATCAATGTTCTTGGTCTTCTTCATCAAGCTGAATTTGGATTGACTATCAAACCTGGTCTAGCTAATCCTGTTTTCATTGACAGACAACCTAATCAAAGCTTTTCTTTCACTTGTGTCACTGATTCCCTGTCCACCATTCAAATGAGCAGTAATTGGGAATGCAAGTTCAGCAAAATTTTTGAAGACCGTCTTGGTAAGATCACCAATTTTCAACACTCTATTAGAGTTAAGGATAATGCCATCCCAGTCAAACATAGATTACGCAATGTTCCCTTAAGCATTAGAGGTGATCTGTCCAAACATTTACAAACATTGTGCGATCAAGGTATTATTGAAAAAGTCGAGTCTACCCTTTGGCTTTCTCCCATTGTTTTGGCCAAGAAAAGGTCTGGGGATTTGAGGATGTGTGTTGACTTGAGGAGCCTCAATGAAGCCATCTGGGTAGACGGTTTTCCCCTTCCACGCATTGAGGATCTCATCGCTAAAGTAGGGTCATCTTCATGGTTTACTAAGCTGGACCTTAAAGCCGCTTATCACCAAGTCGAATTACATCCTCAGTCCCGACACCTTACAGCTTTTGTTACCCCTGATGGTGTCTTTCAATTTTGCCGTCTTCCCTTTGGTCTGGCCTGTGCGGCCACTGTTTTTCAGAGACTCATGACTGAAATGTTTAATCATAACCCTCATGTAGTGGTCTTCCAAGACAACATTCTTATTTTCACAAAAACTGAAACTGAGCATGATTCAGTGATTGATCAAGTCTTCAGTGTGTTAGAAAGCAGAGGAGTGACGCTACAGAAAAGCAAATGCACCTTCAAAGTAAAAGAGATTGAATACTTAGGTCATATCATCTCAGAACATGGTATAAAACCTAGACCAGGCTTGGTCAAGAGTATTGTTGAGGCGCCCGCTCCTCAGAACAAGGAGCAACTCATGTCCTTCCTTGGTCTTTGTGAGTTCTATGCAAAGTTTATGAAGGATTTTGCAAAAACCACTGAATGTTTCAGAACACTACTAAAGAAAGGGGCTACTTTTAAATGGTCAGAAGAGTGTGAGAAAGGTTTCCAATTCATCAAAGATCATATTGTTAAAGTTCCGGCTCTACAAGCCTTTGTCGAAGGTAGGCAAACTATTGTCACGGTTGATGTTTGTGAGTATGGTCTAGGAGCTGTGCTGTCGCAACATTTTGAGGGAAAGGAGCACACGGTGGGATTTGCCTCCAGGACTCTTCGTCCTGTTGAATGGAAGTACTCCGTTATTGAAAAAGAGCTCCTGGCTTGTGTCTGGAGAATCGAGAGATTCAAGCCATATTTGTGGGGTGGATCTTTTATTCTCAAGACCGATCATCGACCTTTGGTTGACATTCTGTCTGGGAAAAATATTAAACGCACCACTGCTCGCTTGGCCAGGTTGTCTACCAAACTACTTGAGTACACTTTCAGTGTAGAATATATTCCTGGGGGAAGGAATAGCAGAGCAGATTGCCTTTCCAGGCTTCCCATCTCCGATACTGATGAGCAAGACTGGGAGACTGAAGTAGAAGAGTGTTTTGTGGCAAATGTTAATGAGGAGTTCTTATCCTTTGTAGAAGATGACTGGATAACTGAAGTTGACAGGGATGTTGTGCTCAGGGAAGTTGCTTTACTTATCAAAAAAGGTTGGCCAAAAGAGAAATGTCTTTCTTCTGATCTCCAGATGTTCTGGAAGGTTAGTAATGAGCTTTCGGTTGAGAGTGGAAAAGTAGTCAGAGGCGACAAACTGGTACCTCCCATGTGCTACCGAGAGAAAATTATTTCAGCCGCTCATTCAGGTCACCTTGGTGCTACCATTACTAAAAGAAAAGTCAGGTCTGATTTTTGGTGGCCTAGGATGGACACCCAGGTTGATGAGTTGGTTAAACAACGTGAACGAAGCAACGCCAGTGACAAAGTTCTTGTCTTAGAGGGTATTGTTGAATCCCCTGTACCTCCTCCTGGTAGAGCCTGGCAGAAGTTAGGCATGGACTTTCTTGGACCTTTTCATGTTCTTCCTGCCAATTCAAGATATTTTTGGGTTCTTATTGATCATCTGTCCAGGTGGGTTGAGGTTGAACCCATTAGTGTACCCAACTCCAAGGGTGTCAGTGACTGCTTGAATAGAATTTTTCTCAGGGAAGGTTATCCTGAGGAAATTCTTACAGACAACGGTGTCCAATTCGTCTCGCACGAGATGAATTCCTTTTTACAAGTCTGTGGTATTAAACACACCAGAACCCCTCTTTATCACCCGCAGAGCAACGTCAAAACTGAGAGATTTAACAGAGTTGTTGTGGAGTGTGTTCAAGCAGCTTTCAGATCCAAGTGTTGTATTTTTCAAGCTGTGAAGGATCTAGTTTGGTCATACCGTACATCGCCTCATGTTGCCACCAATTTTAGTCCATTCGAACTTATGAGAGGGAGAAAAGCTTCTTCACAGGTCTATCCCTTTTGGATGGTAAAATCTTTCCATTATGGTGGTGACATGAGGAGCATGTGGGAATCCGCCAACAAAAAATCATCTGAGACATGTGTTAAAAACATTGAACCTACTGTCCAAAAAGAAATCCACAAGATTCGTGTGGGAGATTGGGTTAGAGTAAAAAACCCCGTCTCAGTAAGAAAAGGTCTTTCTAAATTTCTAGATTCTCAGCAGGTTGTAGATATTCGCAAGAATGCTGTGAAATTGGCTAATGGAAATTGGTGGAGCACCTCACGTGTTGCTAAGGATCCTTGTTCTTCTCCCAGAAATGTGAAATCTGACAATAATGTTTCGGGGGGGAGATGGTGTCAGGAAGAGTACCAGGGTTCTTGCCAGGCCAAGTAGATTACGAGATTATGTATAAGTTTATGCATAAGGTTAAATGTGTTTTACTTACATTGACCTTCAGTTTTATTTCCCCTCTTTCATCATGCCCTGAGTGTTCCCTGAGTGGCAGTTATAGCTTGTGTCTTGGCTGTGCCAGCTGGGACGGCTCTCTATACCCTGCAATAAATACTTCTTGTGGAAAACGTCTACAGCGTCAGTTACACCTCATTTCAGTCCCCCCACGAGGATCCAGACCCCCTACTAGCCTCCATCGGTTGATCTCCATTAACTCTTGCTCAATTGCGCCTAAACGTGTCCTAATGGGATCTAATTTACACTCGATTTAGTCATTAGTGAGCCCATCCAGACGTCCATTAAAGCTTCCAAATCCACCTTGGTTAATGGGGTATGTTTGCTCACACAATGTCCATTCCCTTTATCCCTTGGACGTTTGGCTTTTGCACCTGTAGCTGGACCTTTCCTTTTTACCCCTGTTTTTCCTCCCGCTGTTGGCATCCCTGGATTGACTGGGGCGAGGCTGATAGAGCTGGATCTTGCTACCTCTGGCCCATGCGATCCCTCTCGCTGGCCTCCCTCGGTCACGTCCCCCAAAACCGATAAACTAGTTTGACCAGACAGAGTTCTGGTTGCAGGATTGCTTACTTGGGTGCAGTGCAAGGTACTAACCCCCACTGCACCTGGGGGGCTGGAGGCAAGGCAAGGTATAGGCGAGCGGGAGAGCCGACGAGACACCAGTTCGATTTCTTTCTCAATAATCCCTGCTGCCCGCGTTAAAAAGGCGCCCATCATGGTGTGTGGAGAACCCGAGGGACCCGGAGGAACCAGTGCCGCACCTTTGCGTCTTCCCATCTACCCAACTCAGAAAAACCAGCTTGCAGTGCCAGAGAGGATAGTGAAAAGGATCAGGATCAGCAGCTAAATATTCAGTCACAACTGTGCTACTCCTGCTTCGAGCGAATAGTACACAAGAGGATCTCCTACCTCACAAGTTTCACGTCCGGTGGCAGTCTGGAATATCCTTTGGGCCCTTTCACGATCCTTGTGTACCAGGCCTGCGCAGAAGTCCAATCCGCCAAACACCAAGCCAAGAGAGGGGGCCCAGCCGATGACGTGAGCGGCTCCTGCCGCGCTGCGATGTGGGCAATGAAGTCCGGCTGCGTGCCCCAGCGGGAAAAACAAAGAAACAAGCCAGACAGTCAATCCACAAACCAGCAGAGGCACATAGAATGGCTAAGCAAGAAAAAACCCACTTTCTAAAAGTGGTATTTTCAAACACACAATATAAAAATCATCTTTGTTAAAAGATGTTTTTTTATGTTCTGAGTTCAGGCATACTAAACTCCATCTTTCTATCTTGTCCCAATGTGAAGTTATACTTATAAGATGTAATAATTAAACTGCCATTCTATCCTATGGACAGATAGGCTTTCCATAGTGAAAAACGAAATACACTGTATTTCACTATCAGGACATGTCACACACACAGTACATGTCATACCTTTCACATACACTGCACCCTACCCACAGGGGGTACCTTGGGCCTACCTTAGGAGTGACTCACATGTAATAAAAGGGAAGGTTAGGGCCTGGCAAGTGGATACACTTGCCCGGTCGACAGGGCAGTAGAGACTGCGTGCAGACACTGCAGTGGCAGGTCTGAGAAAGGCTGCTTGTGTGGGTGGTACTATCAGTGCTGCAGGCCCACTAGCAGCATTTTACTTACAGGCCCTGGACACACACAGTGTACGGCACTAGGGACTAAGTAGTAAGGCAAACAAGCCAATCATGGAAACAGCAATCCATATTCACAATTTACACAGAGAGCATATGTACTTTAGCACTGATCAGCAGTGCCCAGAGTCATAAAACCAACACAACAGGGTCAAAAACAGGAGGCCCAAAAGCAAAATGTCTGGGGATAAACCCGCTGGAAAAGCCAGGTCTAACACAAACCCTTCCATCCTAAAGCCAGGGTAGACTAATCAATCCCTTTATGGACTTCCCTGCTTGGGCCGATAGATCCTAGACCTAGCCTACAACAGCAGGGCACGTTCTGGTTCTACACCTTGCTGAACCCAGTTGGATCCCTCTGTCCATACTCTCAGGGCCCACTAAGTTAACCCATGGGGAACCCTCCTTCTCACCTGGGGACCCCATCTGTGCAGCACCTAACCTTAGCTTGCTCACAGGTGTGTCCCAGCAGGCAGATAGAACCCACATGGCCAACAAAGTGGTGTGGCCCAATCCACCCTCGGGGTGTGACTCCCGTCCGTCCGTCCCCCGGGGGCAACTCTGTCCACCAGGACAGGAAGTCACAGTGGTCACTGACAGTTGTCAGTGACGAAACCCAGGCCATGTGCCTCTCAGGGCTCTTCAACCTCTGTGGCATCAGAGAGTGGGGGGCGGTAGCCCCTGGTGCCTGGCACCCATTGTCCACTCTCTCTCCTGCCAGGTCAGGTATGGTATTCTGACACTGACCGAACAGCCCAGGGTCTGTACCCGGTGGCTGGACAGGAGACTGGGGTGGGCTGTCCCACACCCGGTCCTCCTCCCTGGGGCTCTGCCCCCCCCCCACCTGGAGCAGTACCCCCAGGCTCCAGAATTCTCAGGGAACCTTAGGCAGGTGTCCTGCACAATTCACCCACCAGTTCAGGTGTGCTATCCTGCAACTGGTATCCCAGCCTAGGGTCTGTACCCTTAGGCTGGGCAGGGGTCAGGGGTGAGGCTGCCCTCTCCCCGCCCCCCCTACTGGGGGCCCTTCACACTCCCACCTGGAGTGGTGCCCCCAGAAGACAAACCGGTAGGGGCAGTGTTAGCAGTCGCCCCTTCCTCCAGGTCAGGGGGGACACCCTGAACCTGGCCCTCCTACCCAGGGTCTGCATCCTTAGGCTGGACCTGTGCCTGGCAACCCAGGACTTCCGGGGGAGTACACCAACCCCCCTCCAAGGGAAACATACTCCTCAGGAGTTGTCCAAGAGTCTTCCTGATGCAGGTCTCCAGCCTCCTGTCCACCTGACAGTGCATGAAGATCCCCCAGGCCAGAAGTGGCCTCACCAGGGTCAGTTCTGGGGTGATCATACCTCAGAGCTGGCAACCCCTGACCCACTGGTCCTTATACTGGGGACTGCATCACCCCTCACCCCACTCTCTGGACTCATGCACCCTCCCAGCTGAAGAGGTGCTGCCAGACCCCAGAACTGGTGGGACACTTGTTACAGCCCCCCCCCCGCCCCCCCCCAGCTCACCTGACACCTAGGGATTCCCCTCAGGGGTTTGCCTCCCGTTACAGACCACGCCACCCCTCATGGTGTTCCTTCATGGAACCAACCAGGACTTGGGACCGGGTTTTGGGGAACCTCGGGACACAGCCCACTCCCACTACTTTGGGACCTATTTTGGCTTCCACAACCCTCTCCTACCTCACTTGGTTGGGGAAATCCTGAGCCACGTCCTTCAGGATCACCCCCAGATGCTTTTTCAGACCCTCTGGAATCCACCAAAAGGTCTGCCTCTGGTGCGAGCTCCCTGGGCTAATACTAAGGAGATCAACCTGCCTATATACAGGATATATATAGTGCCCTGATAGGGTCACCAGATAATAGACAACACTGGGCTAGCATAGGAACATGCCGGAGAAACTGACTGAAGGGGATACTCTCCTTTTGGCAGCGAGGATGATAGCTGCTGAACTGCAAAAGAGTGTTTCTGGCAGTAGGTTTGGTGTATAAGGAGACAAAGATTTCATGGTCTTTATGCTCAATCCAGACATCGAGAAATTCAAGTTTACGATTACTTGATTGAGCAGTGAATTTCAAATTTACGTCAGCGGCATTGATCCATTTGATGAATTCATCTAGAGATATCTGGTCCCCCTCCCAGATGAAAAAAATTTCGCCAATAAAACGGGACCAGGAACGAACATTCTCGTAGAAGGGGGCCATCTCATTGTATATATTCATTTTGTCAAAATGTCCCATATATAGTCAAGCTATGCTGGGGGCACAAGCTGCCCCCATGCTAACTCCCTGTATTTGTTGGTAATAACTGTTGTTGAACTCGAAATTGTTCTCACTCAGGACAATTTCTAGGCATTGAAGAATGAACGGGGCATTCGTGATCTCAGATTCAGTGAGAAGGATTTCTCGGAGCACTGCCATTGCTCCTTTTTGGGGGATGTTTGTATATAGGGACTCCAAGTCCAAGGTGACCAGGAGTTCCCTATCGCAGTGATACTGCATCTTCTCAATTTTAGAAATTAAGTGCCCCGTGTCTTTGACATAAGATTCAAGGTTACTCACAGGTGGTTTCAAGAACCGGTCCACGTACTTAGAGATGGGCTCAGTGGCCGATCCAATGGTGGACACAATGGGTCTCAGCGGTGGATTAAGCACATTTTTGTGAGTTTTAGGGACTCCGTAGATGATGGGCATACGGGTGAGAGAAGGAGTAAGGTATTCAGCCTCCTTAGAACATATGTATCCATCATCAACGGCAGTCTTCACCATCGTCAAAATTCGATGTTTTAGGTCAGGTTCAGGATTCTTAGTGATGCGTCTATAATGCCTGGTGACCGAGAGAAGGTTGTTCATTTTTTCAATATATGAGGGAGTGTCAAAGATAACAATACCCCCTCCTTTATCGCAAGGTTTGATTGTTAAGTGTTTGTTTTCTCTTAATGATATGAGGGCAGTATTTTCTCCTTTGGGTAGATTGCTGGAAGGTTTCGGGACATATTTAATGATCTTTTGTATTTTAGAGGTGACCGCTTTTTCAAAGATCTCAACCTCGGGTCCCACCGAGTCCAAGTTGGGGGTGAACTCAGATGGAGGCTTGAGACCTGATAAATTGTCCGAAGTGTCAATAGAGGGTCTAGTCAAAAAGAATTTTTTTAGTCTTATTTTCCGAAAAAATAAGTGGAGATCCTTCATTAGTTCAAATTTATTGAAATTGACAGTAGGGACAAAGGAAAGGCTCCCTGGGGTCAGAGAACTCACACTCCACCAGGTGATGGCATAGCTCTGGAAAACAGGGACTTAAAATATGCCCTTCAACAATTGAATCACACAGCCCCACACAGGTGTTAACCAAGCTACTCTTTGTCTCACCATCCAGTGCCTCACACAAGTACCCCACATCACTCTCCTGAGACTGGCAAGACAGTGTCTGACTATCTCTGTCGCTCAACCCACACTCTTCCGAGCGGTCTCCACACTCACATACCAGGACTTCTACCCTCTCCCTGCACCTCTCATCTAGAGTCGGTAGAGTGTCCCTCCCACCACTAGGAATATGATCCCCTGTGCCAGTTCCCCAATCTGCCTCAGGGACACTGTGTACCACTGGAGCCACCTCATAAATCTGAACCCCATGGTGTATGTTAACCCCCTCCTTCAAGTCAGGCTCCACATCTCTGGGTGTGTGTACTTCTCCCCCAGCAGTAGATAACACCTTTTTGCTGCCACCATCTGAGCTGGACTCCCCCTCCAGCCCAGCCAGGCTAACTTCCTAAGCAACACACATTTCTTTTTCAGCTAAGGCTCACTCTATCTCTTTGCATTTCCGATGTAGCTGCCTCAGCCTCCGGCCACGAGCCTGAATCTGATTCCTCTCCTCACAAGCCAATCTTTCCCATAATGTTTCCTCCTCAGGGCCACTGCCCTCTTGGTATTCTGGCTGGGGATCCTCCCCCTCAGATTACTCCTCAGAGTCATCTGATAGTGTTGCTTCCCAGCGTAGTACCTCATAGCTATGCAGGACTGCCTTAAGATCCTGCCTTGTGGATCTCCTTTTTACAGGTAGACCCCTTTCCTTGCAAAATACTTAGGGCCTTATTATCAAGAACGGCGATAACATTATCGCCGCTTTAGTGGCAGGAAACTGCCGCTAAAGCGGCAATAAGGGGCTTGATAATATGCCCTATAGAATTCCAATAGAAGCCCAGGTTTGATGTCCTTCACACCAGAACCTGGGCTTCTATTGGAATTCTATAGGGCATATTATCAAGCACCTTATCGCCGCTTTAGCGGCAGTTTCCTGCCGCTAAAGCGGCAATAATGTTATCGCCGTTCTTGATAATATGGCCCTTAGTTCCCTCATCTTGTAGATGTGCAGGTGCCAAAAGTTGATTTCCATTTTGACAAGGCCCCATAGGTGCAACAACTAACCAGAGTTCCAACAACCAAATTCCGAAGGGAAACAGGGAAAAATAGTATGTGGTTGCGTAATGGTCTGCACTATACTAGTAGTGTACGCCAATTACCGCATGATAGGCACAAAAGCAAGTCCTAATCCTCACCGCTGACCACCAATGTTAGAAATGGGGGTCTTTAATTGGCAATGATATGCACCTTTGTCCAAGTAGGGACCCTTCTTCCTAGTCAGGGTAAGGGGGATACAGCAGTAGTAAAGTCCCCAGTCATAGAAACAACACAACAAGGTCAAAAACAGGAGGCCCAAAAGCAAAAAGTCTGGGGATACACCGGCTGGAAAACCTAGGTCTAACAGTAATGTTAAATCCAACTTTACCAGTAAAGGGGATTTATCATTACCATTCCACAAATATGACACGTGATGCAGCTACTCCTTTCTAATCAAGAATTACAGCTTACAAGTGTATTACGGAAATCCCAATGCTAGCCTATGAGAGGAGTAGGCCTCACAGTAGTGAAAAACAACTTTGGGTGTTTGCCAATACCTGGACATGCAAAACGTAAACGTACATGTCCTACCTTTTACTTACACAGCACCCTGCCATTAGGGCTACCTAGGGCCTACCTTAGGGGTGTATCACCCCTAAGGTACCACCATTGTATGCCGCCCTAATACTACTTTCCAGGGCAAAACAAGTGTTGCCCTGGAAAGTAAATCCCTTTCTACACTTTGCACTGGTTTGGGTCACACTAGTGATGCAAAACTGGCACAAGGGGTTAGAAAAACTGGGCCCAAGTTCACAATTGATCTATTTGAGCAATTTTCTAATATTTGGTTCCTCTGAGTCATTCCCTGTTGTGCATCTAGAGCCTTCTCAACTGCTCCAATTGCTGGTTCAGAAACCCAATGTCTTGATCTGTGAAAGAAATATAGATCTTAATTTCTTCCATGGTTCCCTCCTATGAGGCTATCCTTGTATCTACATAGTACATTGTAAGTCTTTCAAAGCAGCCATAATCAGTGATTCTCTGTAAGCACGGGATGTAGTTTGGAATTTTGAGTACAGAATATCAATTTAACACATTTTCATAAGCAACAAATCGAGGACCGCAATATCAAGGAGGCAAGTGCATATACGCAATAATTGATTTTCTATGCTTAACTCCACATCTACTTAATGAATGAATTAATTAATTAATTTATAGAGCCCTTGAATCACCCCCGATGGGGTATCTCCGCGCTGGATGCCCAGGGGATTAAAGGATAGAGAAGTACTCAGTTATTAAAGAGTTCAGTTTTCAATAATTTTCCTGAATTTAAGAAGATAGGGGCACCTGTGTAAGGCGATAGGGAGCGTGTTCCACAAACGCGGGGCGAGATAGGCAAAAGATTTGCCCCGGCTCGAAGTTTATTAAATCGAGGGACTACTAGCAGAGCCTTCTGTCCAGAGCGCAGGGATCTGCTGGGGCAAAAGTGGACGAGTTTTTCCACCAGATATCTGGGGCCCCAATCATAGATAGATTTATGGACCAGGCGACAGATTTTGAACTTAATTCTGTTACGGATGGGAAGCCAGTGAAGTAATTTCAATAATGGCAGGGAGGCAGTTCTGAGTGGCTTATTGAGCGCCAACCGTGCTGCCGTATTCTGGACTACTTGCAACCTGTTTAACACCACCTCATTTGCTGCTCCCAGGAGTGCATTACAGTAGTCCAGTCGACTAACCACTAAATCTTGGAGTAGGGTCTTACGGACGGATAACTGGAGAAGGTGGAACACTCTCCGAAGGAGCTTCAGCATGTGAAAACAAGTGCCTGAAACGGCCGTAACATGGTCTTTCATAGATAAAGAGAGGTCTAGATACACACCCAGATTTTTTGCCTTGGTTGTAGGGATGGGGGCAGGGCCTAATTCTAGCAGCCACCAATCGGGGGACCACAGGATTTGTGCTTTGCCAAACAAAAGAACTTCCGTTTTACCAGCATTCAGATGGAGAAAATTCTTCATCATCCAGTCAGAGACAGCACGCATACCGTCTGCAAAGAGCTGTTTTGTTTCCTCCATGTTATTATCAAACGAAAGAAGAAGTTGCGTGTCATCCGCATATGAAAAAGGAACAAAGCCATGGTCTCTGATGATATTGGCAAGGGGGGCTACATATATATTAAAAAGAGTAGGACTAAGGAAAGAGCCCTGGGGAACCCCCTTCGTTAGGGATTTGGCACCAGATCAAAAGGGACCCAGATTGACGGTTTGAGTGCAATGCTCTAAGAAGCTGGAAAACCATTGAAGAGCCGGCCCTACAACCCCAATTTCCGTCAGTCTTTGCAATAGCCTATGATGAGCTACAGTATCAAAAGCTGCGGACAGGTCTAGCAGCACTAGTGATACTGCCTTATTATTGTCTAGAGACAAAGTCCATCACACCTCTGAGGGTGGATTCGGTAGAGTGTCTCAGTCTAAAACCAGACTGTGAGGGGTCTAGACATAATTGGGCTTCAATGTACTCCATAAGTTGTGAATTAATATATCCCTCCAAAAGTTTGCTCATGAACGAGAGGAGTGAAATAGGGCGGAAATTAGATAGTTCTGTGGGAGGCACGTTAGGCTTTTTACAAATCGGAAGGATTTGGGCAGATTTCCAAGTCAGAGGCACTGTCCCCTCACCTAGAGAGTAGTTAAACAACGTACATATTGAAAAGGCGAGATGCTAGACTAGTCAATTTGTTGCGGAACCTAGAACTCATTGTAATACAATTTCTGTGAGTGGATTGTTATTGAAATTTTTCCGTAGAAAACGATGGTGAAAAGTCTAGCACTCTATGATGAAGCGTTAATCCAATATGGCGGATTTTTCAAAATGGCTGCCCATTATTTGAGATATAGGGTATAACTGTTTATATGCCCATGTGTGGTATCATTTTATATGTGTTTAGGGACGGGAAAGTCAAAAATAACATCAAAAATTGTTTCTGATGACCATAATATCAAATAATCGCGGAATATGTCAGATAGACAAAGTTTGTATAATTTTTTCGTTGACTTATATGACAAAGTGTGAAGGAACGTAAATATTACAATTAACTTTTGAAATAAAAAGTTTGCTATTGTTTGTGTTTTGTTTTGTAACTTTGTTGTTATTGTTTGTTTTTTTGTTAATCAAAAATGTTTCATTTATGTGTTACAGGTTCTTGCGAGTTGCTGTGAGATACAGTGAAAATGGACGTAGAAAAGTGTTTCATTTGTGATGTGGTGTTTCAAGAAAATGACGATGTATCTGTACTCACTGAATCAGACATTCCATGAGCTGCTTTGTGCCTATGAGAGATATGTGCTAACAAAGTATGGCCAGGCAATAATAGTATTCGACGGATATGGAGATACGTTTTCTACAAAATCAGAAGCCCATCTAAAAAGAAACAGAGGTATTGTAGGACCTAAAGTAAATTTCATAACTTCTACCTCCATCCAGAATCAATTATTTCTGAGTAATAATGGAAATAAACAAGCCTTCATTGATCAATTATCGCAAAAGTTACAAGAAGCTGGGTGTAAAACAAAGCAAGCTCATAGTGATGCAGACTTCATGGTCGTTTTGGAGGCTATTGAGTCGGCCAAAACTCATCCTACAGCCATTGTTGGCGAGGACACCGATCTTCTCATACTACTCCTTCATCATTTTCAAGAAAACCAATTTGATATTTTCCTTTGCCCAGAACCTAAGAAATCTTCCAAAAACATAATTGTGTATGATATTAGGAAATTAGCAAAAGCTTTAGGTAATGACGTCTGCTCTCACATCTTATTTGCTCACGCCGTATTAGGATGTGATACCACCTCCAAACCATTTGGATTAGGAAAACGTGACTCCATAAAATTGCTAAGAAAATCAGGCAGCTTCAAAGAAAGTGCTGCCGTATTCCAAACTTCACAGAAATCAACAGAAGAAATTGAAAATGCTGGTCTTCATGCTATTATAGAGTTGTATGGAGGAATAACAGGAGACAGTACACTACATGATATGAGACTTCAAAACTTTCACTTCAAAGGCAACAAAATCAACAATACATGTGAAACCAGAAGTCTTGCCTCCTACAGAGGATGCCTGCAAATTTCATTCGCTCAGAGTATATCATCAGGTGCAGCAGTGGATGGGTATTCATATGGATCCATTACAGTGGGGATTTGAAGTGAAAGATGGAACATTGGCTCCCATTAGAATGAGTCAAGCACCAGCACCAGATCATTTATTAAAATTTGTGAAATGTGGCTGTATCAAGAGTCAATGTGCGACTCTGCAATGTATATGCAAAAGACAGGGAATAGTGTGCACAGATGCGTGCACGGATTGTCGAGGAATAAGCTGTTGCAATTCCATGGAAGTGGACATGGACGATGATTGAAATCATACTATTCTTATACTGAGGAGTGCTGTTTGAATTTTTCTCTTTAACAATTTTCTTTTGTCAGTGTCATATTGAGAAGTGCTATATTATCTAGTTGAAATTTGTTTATCCTTTTCAAATGATGTTAGAAAAATGTAAATAAAAAATAATGTCAAAACTATGTTTGGCATATTAACATATAATTATCGTTGTTTATTGTATTAATACCAATTTGATGTTATAGTTATCAGAAACAATTTTTGATGTTATTTTTGACTTTCCCGTCTCTAAAAACATATAAAATGATACCACACATGGGCATATAAACAGTTATACCCTATATCTCAAATAATGGGCAGCCATTTTGAAAAATCCGCCATATTGGATTAACGCGTCATGATAGAGTGGTAGACTTTTCACCATCGTTTTCTACGGAAAAATTTCAATAACAATCCACTCACAGAAATTGTATTACAATTAGTTATAGGTTAGCCCATTTTTTGAACTAATTTGACTAGACTATGCTGGTCCAGCAAGGCGAATAGTCTAGCTGGCATGATGTCCGTAGGGGAACCTGATTTAGCCGTTTTTAACATCTCTTCTACTTTAGAATCCTGCAAGGGGGGAAGCTGGCTAAAACCGCATCTTTCTTTCTGGGGGCTATAGAAAAGGTAAAGAGTGTCAGAGATGTTAGCATCCTTTGGAAATTTGTCGTAGATTTTATCAATTTTTTCTTCAAAAAAACTGGAGATATTATCACATAAGATCTGCGTAACAGGGATAGGATTAGCGCAGGCGGTTGGTGACGTAAAAGAATTAAGGATCGTGTAAAGTTCCTTCGCGGAATTCCCTGCTTTGTTTAATTGTGCGACAGTATGTCCTTTCCGCGTTAGCTTAATATTTTTATCGTAGGTGGTTGCCGCCAATTTAAATTTACCTTGAAGATATGTGTAAAATCAAGGTACATATGCGTAGAGTTAAGTGAAGTAACCCTATACCTACGTATACATACTTTTTTTTGTTTTTTATTGTTTTTATTGATTTTTGGATCAAAAAACAAACAAAACTACATAAAGGAAAACAGATCACACATTCAAGAATCACCATTGGGAAAAATACATACAAAGGTACGGTGGCATACAAAAGAAGGGAAATACACATAATTGACCCAATATGGAACAACTCGACCTCCTGCTGGTCATTACGAAGAAATATACAGAAAGGCATATTCACATTAACAAGAGATACTATCAGCGTATCTGTAGCGTTCCAAGGAGGCATTCACAGTAATCGACAATAGCAGCACATTCATCATCAGCCCTGATCCACATTGGTGTATTGTCGTGCCAATTGATATTGTGTAAATAGATCCCAGAAACCTTTCGGGCGGTTGCAAGGTGGAAGCAATTCGCTATAAACATCTGATTGGGAATTACAATATATCATATCTTTTTCCCACTCTGCTATAGTAGGTACAGGACCCTGCATCCATCTCATTGCGAGTCTGCGCTTAGCTAGGAGAAGACCCATAGCTATCAGCTTGCGCACATTCTTCCGGAGGGGCTTTGTGTAACCTAACAGCGCCAATAGGGGGTCCGGAGTAAGTGAGAGCCCCACAATCTCGTTTAATGTCTTAAAAATGTTTGTCCAGAAGTCCTCCACTTGGGGGCACTGCCAAGCTATGTGGAAAAAACCGGCACCAGGCATGTCACACCTTTCACAGTTATCAGTATCACGCAATCCATACCTATGCAGGCGCAGTGGAGTATAATGAACCCTGTTTAAAAACTTAAAATGGGCTAATCTATGGCGGCCATTAAGGGAGATCTTACGTGTAACTTCACAGCAGTAATACCAGATATCATCCGTGAGTGGAACCCCAATGTCCGCCTGCCAAGCCAGCCCCGCCTTCGTGAAAGGGGACATCTTAGTAAGTATTGCCGAGGCATAAAGGCGAGAGACTAGCTTAACAGGCGATTGTGAACGCAAAAGTATGGACAGGGGAGGGACCTCCAGTGGCTCCAAGAGCTCATCGCCCAGAACAGCGCGCATAGCATGGCGAGTCCTAAAGAAATGGAATTGCATTAGCGCAGAGGGTACTGCTACACCAGCGGCAACCTCCTCCCATGTAACCACACGACCGTTTTTAAATAGATCGCCCATTTTGTGTATATGTAAGCTGTGTAGCGAGCGAAGAGTTCCTCTCTCAGAGCTAAGAGCAAACCACTGACACCATGCCACCTGCAGGCGGGGCGAATATAATTGAGCGCCAGCATACATCTTAAGGAGCACATTCCATGCATGGACTGTGGAGTTCACCGAGTCTAGTACCCCACACCGTCTCGATGGCGCTTTGGTCAAGAATTGTGGTAAGGGGTCCGGGGCAGCAGCTACTTTTTCAATCTGGAGGTGAGGCAAGTCATGTGGGCCGTGAACCCAGCTATGGGCATGCGAGGCCTGCGCAATCCTGTAATAAAGCTCCAAATCTGGCCCAGGCCCCCCGCAGTATATGGCAACATGAGAGTGTCCAAAGCAACCCGCGGAGTCTTGCCCGCCCACGCCAGCTTGTTCATCAGAGTGCGCAGCTCACGAAACACATGCTGGGGCACCACTATGGGAATGTTGACAAAGAGAAAGAGAAAGCGAGGAAGTACCACAATCTTCATTAGAGAAACCCTCCCTGCCAGTGAAAGTGGGAGTCGTATCCATCTGTCTATATCGTCGCCTAGCCTGTCAATGGCCCTGCCGTAGTTTGCCTTAATTACTAGGTCTGCATCGGAGTGAACTTGGATACCCAGGTAACGAACAGGGTCGGACGTCCATTGGAGCGGGAAGTCAAGAGGGGTCGGCATCGTGGCTGGAGTTAATGGAAAAATGATGGACTTGTCCCAGTTAATCTTTAGTCCCGAAAATCCACCAAAGCGCAATACTTCACGAATCACAGGGGCAAGATGGACCTCAGGGTCACGGATATACAAGAGCATATCATCAGCATAGGCTGAGACAATTAAATTGTAGTGGGGGAAGCGAAGTCCCCTGTGACCGTGATATTCCCGCAGCGATCTCAGCAGAGGCTCAGCAGCTACTGCATATAATAGTGGGGATAGGGGGCACCCCTGGCGAGTTCCCCGTGATATCTGAAATAGGGCGGAAACCGTGTCTCCAGTACGCACCCGGGCCATGGGCAAATTATACAGCACGGATATCAATTGTAAGAAGACTTCGCCGACCCCCATACGGCGCAGTACTGCAAGCATAAAAGACCATTCAATTGAATCGAAGGCCTTTTCTGCGTCTAAAAAGACCGCCGCCGCCTTAACCTCCTGTCGGACATGCTGAAGGGCTCCAAACACTGTACGAAGATTGTACGATAGCGTTCGGCCTGCTGTGGGCCAATCAGTTGGGGCAGTAACGGAGACAGACGATTAGCCAGAATTTTAGCGAATATTTTTGTGTCTACGTTAAGTAAGGAGAGTGGGCGATAAGAGGGACATTTATGGGGGTCCTTACCAGGCTTAAACAATGTTATGATCAGGGCCTCGCGCATGGAAGGGGGCATTGTCCCAGCAGCTCCCATCTCGTGAAATAGGGTAGCCAGATGGGGAATCAAAAGGTCGCTAAAACATTTGTAGAAAGATACCGTTAGGCCGTCCTGACCGGGAGCACTTCCCTCCTGCATAGAATTTAAGGCTAGACGTATCTCCGCAACTTCAATGGGGCGTAGTAAGAATTCACGGTGCAAGTCTTGCAGCCAGGAAAGCTCAATGTACTCAAGAAATTGCAATATATCAGCATCACTAGGGGTGATTTTGGAGCTGTATAGCTCTTGATAATAGCTATGGAACTGGCTGTTAATATCCGCCTGCTCTGTCAGAATAGTGCCCTCCTCATCAACCAGTTCGGCCAGGCTCCCAGTCTCCACTCTGCGGCGAGCCAGTGCCGCCAGCACCGATCCCGGCCTGTCGGCCTCCCCATAGAATCTAGCCGTAGCATACTTGCCCATGTGCTTGACTTCGCTATCCGCCTCTGCGTGATAGTCAGCAATTGTGGCCTTAAGCTGTTCCCGTAACTCAGGATCATTTCTGATGGACAGTTCAGCCTCAAGTTTAGCCATTCGGAATTCTAAGAAAGCTAGCCTGTCCCTAATAGAGCGAAGGACCCCCGCGTGCTTGCTGATGGCAACGCCCCGTATGTAGACCTTGAACGACTCCCAGACCGTGGCAAAGGAGTCAACCGAGCCCACGTTGATGTCGAAGAACTCGGAGATTGCATCATGTAGCTCGGATTTAAAGACTGTGTCTAATAGCGAATATAGTGGAAATCTCCATAAGAAAGGAGTGGGGCTCCGCGAAGGCACAGTAATAGCTAGCAGAATGGGCGAGTGGTCCGAAAAAGAACGAGCCAGAACCGAGCAGTCCTGAACCTTAGGCAACAGAGTCTGTGAAATGAGCCAATAGTCTATACGTGTGTGAATGTCATGGTGTGCAGAATAGTGTGTGAATCCGCCCCTAACGCTGGATCTAGCCCTCCATACATCGGTCAGTTGCAGCTGTATAGCTATAGCAGCAATGGCCTTAGCCGAAGCAGATAGGGGACGAGGTGGGCCCCTCGAGCGGTCAAGAGCTGGATCTAAAATACAATTAAAGTCCCCCCCCCCCAAAGCAGCGATAAGGGCTGACGGTCCTTGAGAAGTTAAAAGATGGACTGATAGAACTGCGGGTCATCATAATTCGGGCCATAGGAATTAACAATAAGAAAATTCAACTCTTTGCTATAGCATCTGGATATGACATACCTGCCTGCCAGGTCAGTCTCACACTGTTCTAATTGGAGCCCGGATTTAGGGTAGACCCATGTCAACACACCTCTGGAATGGGAAGTGAAACACGCTGCATGAAAGGGCCCTGCTAACCTACTGCCTGTAAGTAACGCGCAGCCAGGGTTGAGGTGTGTCTCCTGAAGTAGAGCGATGTCGACCTCCTTGCGCTTCAAGTAAGCTAGAATTTTACGCACCTTTCTATGATCATTTAGGCCCCTGACATTCCATGTCAGGAGGCTCAGTCGCTTAACATGACCCATGCTGGCGTGTTAGCTTGACATGTAGTGAATAATTGCCAGTAAAATTGCCACCCTGTAATACCTCGTGGTGTACCCCGCTCAACATGGTCAAAGAAAGGCATGTGATCTGCGAAGAAAGAAAGGTAGAAAGAAACCCCAGTCCCGCCCCTCACCCACGCCTTGCATGCCCCAACTAAGCAAAGGCGAGTTTCAGCCCTCCCTGTCGCAAAAAAGACATTCAAAAATTGCACATATACTACACAAATGCAACAATAAACCCCTAGAAATGTAGAGAAAAACAGCGTGTAACGCATTGGGGCGGATGTTACCCAGCAATGTCAAACTAGTCCACCCCACCGAACAACAATCCTAAAGCTTCAGTGTTAACAAACAGTAACAGTAAGGAGACACCTATAAGTGCCAAATCGTTTGACCTCCCATTGCCAGAGCACCACGCAGGATGCCCCACTTATAGTAGCCCCATAAAAAACATAGAAAAATAAAAGAGAAAATCAAACACAGTTCAACAGCCTGAGGCCGAAATGTGCTTAACAACCAGCGCGGCATAACAGCCCCTTTCACAACGTGAATACACCCAATATGCAGTCTAGCATAACCACAGTAATCACAGTAATGCAGCGGAATACCTTATGTCCAACTCCCCCCCCCCTCAGTCATTATCATCAAGGCTGCCATTTCCACCATCTGCGTTGGGAGTGCCATTCTGTCCCTTCCCACGCTTGCCAGCCTTTTCCCAATCTTTGAGAGCTTTCTGTAAAGACTGAGGGTCTAAGAAGATCTTGGCTTTACCATCAAACAACACCTTGAGTCGTGCAGGGTACAGCATAGCTTACTCTATCTTCTGATCGCGCAGCTTGCGTTTCAGGGGAGTAAATTGCCTTCTGGCTTCTTGAACTTTAAAAGTACAGTCAGGGAATAAAGAGAGCGAGGCCCCCTCATACTGCAAGCTGCCCAGTTCTCTAGCCCTCCGCAGCGCAGCGTCCCTATCGCGGTAGTTCAAAAGTTTTTCAATGATGGGCCGCGGAGGGGCACCCGGGCTGGGGCCTAGGGCCCAGCGAGCGGTGCGCCCTCTCCACGACAAACAGAGGAGAGAAGGTTTCAGCACCCAACAGCGTCGTGAGCAGTTTCTCCACGAAGGACTCCATATTACCCGTCGCGGTAG
The DNA here is from genome assembly GCA_963921515.1 of Calotriton arnoldi. Classification (NCBI taxonomy): domain Eukaryota; kingdom Metazoa; phylum Chordata; class Amphibia; order Caudata; family Salamandridae; genus Calotriton; species Calotriton arnoldi. The sequence goes on from CAWUFW010015950.1 coordinate 209,067, forward strand.
ATTCAGCCAGGCCTGTAATGCGGAGATTACTACGCAGCGATCGGGCTTCCAAGTCTTCAGCTCTGTCCTGTAAGGCAACCAAGGCCCTCTCCACATGCTTCTGGGCACTGCTGGAGTCAGACTGGGCCTCCTCTGCCTCCGTGATGCGACGCTCCGCCATGTCTAAGCGTTCTGAATGCTTGTCGACCCTCTCCGACATTCTGTCCATTCTATAGGCCAAAGTGTCAATTTTGGAATCAATTGCCGTCAAACCTTGCTGCATGGACGCTATGATCTGTTTGATATCGCCGACAGGATCTTCAGTTGGGTTATCAGGCTCAGACATCGTGGTTTCCGCAGCGTCTTCGCAACGCCTGGATTTACGCTGCTCAAAATTGATCTTCACAGCATTCAACGCCAGCGAAGGCAGAAGCAGGACGCTCCCGTCTGCACAGCTCCAGGCCCCCAATTAAAGGCCCTGCTGTTCGTTTTCCATAAAAAACAAAACTAATCATCCCGGCCAGCTGCCTTCCCATCCCGGGTTCCCTCCAAAATAAGCAAACACGAGTCCCGGGCAGACATTCCCACTCAGTTCCTTGGCGCCAATAATTCACGCCCTCAGCCAATTTTAAAAATCAGTACCAGCCGCCCACATCATTAACAGACGAATGGGCCTAGGATAATTTTCCTTTCCTCTAATTCAGCTTGCTCACCCTTGTCCTGAAGATGAACCCCACTTATTGGGTTCGAAACGCCGTCGACCACCATACAACATGAACTCCTATTACTCTTTGTAAAATAACTGTGGAGCTCATTATACTGTTGTCAATGCGATGCCTTTTTAAACCTCATTATCACCCTGCATGTCACGCTTCCTTTCACTTAAATATATGTGAGCACATGAATACTATACAAAAAATTGTAAAATAAATGTTTATCATTTATCTGACCTACATGACCTTCCTTTGATCTTTCCTTTGCTCCCTCATGAATTAATTTCAAAATCTTAGAACCAAGTGTTCCCTGTTGGGTCACTTTCTCGCTTTGGACCATTTAGGCCACACCTGAACCACTGTTTCCTAAATATCTCGCCACCCCAGGTTCACATATTGGGGTACCCTTGTCTTCTCAAAAAACCTAAAATTGATCTTCGGCTGAGACTTGTCTGGTTTGCCCATCTCGGCACCGCTAGCCCGCAGGCCCTTCAGGCACACATGCACTGGGCCTAAGCGCCGGAAATCTGCAGGCCTGGTGCGCGGAGCCGCCGTCCACCAGTCACACCAGGCAAGGGTAGTAGTGCTCCAGGGCAAACAGTAGCAGTAGTGGCCTGCACCGATATGGGGCTGCTCTCTGCCCCCTCCTTGCAGCAGACAATGTCACCATTCCTTTTACCCCGAAGCAGGAGGGGCCGCTAAGCAGAGCAGGTGGCGCGAAGCGGATTGCGGTGGGGGCACCTCACCCAAACATCGCCAGCAGGCAAGTCTTACAGGTCAGGGGGTGCCGGGCCAGCGATGTCAAGTCAGAGCCGGAAGGGGCCAGGGACCGAGGCCGAGCACCGCGATCCAGCCTCCGACACACCTCACACCGGGCCGCGCCACGCAATCAGCCGGGCCACAAGGCTCACCTCACGTCAGCCGGTCCTCGTAGCACCCCCGCAGCAGTTCTCAGCTCCGCAGGCTTCCAGCCAGGAGACACGCCATCAGGGGCTCCGCTCTCCACGATGCACAAGCGCCAGCCGCGGCACGCCGTAGCTGCGTAGGTCGGCGCTCCTGTCAGCCACGCAGACAGGCCTCTCGCCGGCACGCACTCCGCGGGCCAGAACTTCGGTTGTGTTCGGGCAATTCACCTCATGGGCACAGCAACAGGATCAGTAGGTAAAGGGCTTCATTTGCCTGGGGTCTCCATGCGAGATTGGAGTATTTAAAGCAGCAAATTCCTGCCGGATAGTGCCGGTGGCTGGCGGAGCTCAATCATGGAGCGGCCATCTTTAGGCCAGGCAAGCTCCGCCCCTACCTACGTATACATACTTACCTCTTGATATTTTGGCTATGATATTGCAGTGACTCAATAATCCCTCTCCCTACTCAATATTTCATACCTCCACCAATATGGATAATTCCTGAGACCGAAGAGTGGTCCATTTTTCTCCTTAACAGCCCCTAGTAGAATGGGCCATCAGGGAGAAGTCCTCTTTATTCTTAACTCTTAACAGTGTTTATTACATTTGGATGGCATGTCTGTGCAAAAGGGCAGTGAGCATTTTACTCTGTGTTCAGCAATATGGGTCCTGTCATCAAAAAGCAGAGGGGAAACAACACATTCTCACCTGGGTGCCCCATCCTTCTCAGTGTTGTCACGCTCTTGCTGAAATTTAGCACCACAACACAGGAGAACTTCTGAGTTCACCCTGCAACCATTTCTCCTTTGAGTATCTTGAACACACCTCCGGGGGCATTCTGACCCAACTATAACCCCTCAACACATCAGAAGCTCAGGAGATCCAGACAATATCTAACCAACACCGCCATTTTGATTGCCTCAGGATCATGCTGTTTTGTTGTAAGACTTTGCGGGTATAGGGACACACCAAGCCAACGATCTAGGCATGGGCAAAGGAACTGGAGGCGGACGTAACAGATGGTTCTCCTCCACCCCACCAAACTTTGAAGTGGAAACCAGGAAACTGAACATTAAACAGTGGCAGACAGTACATGTCTCTTTGGTGCCTCCCTGCACATCATTAATAGTTCTTGAAGTGTTGTAACCTGAGGAGCAAACTCTGTAGGTGCTCTATCAAACCTGCCACCTCACCTTGAGCCACCGTGGACACAGTTTCCCAACTCATCAAACGGACACTTGGTGACAAGGAAAGATCACACAGTGAACCAGAAGATAATCTGGAAACCATTGCCTCAGGTAGGCTTCCAACTCGTGCATGCTGGATTTGCACAGCAAGAATTAATTGAGGATTTTCAAATCATTCAAGACAAAGGAAGCGGCTCCAAAGGTGTTCATTTTTGGAGAGGTGGAGATGGAACATTGGGGGGGATTTTGGGGGTAAGTGAGACAGTCCAGATGTCGGTAAAACCCACCTCCTTTCCATGGGCCCTCCCTCTAGAAGGCACCATCTCACGTTTCTCGTGCAATCCAAGGGTGGACATTATGTTAAAGTTGGCAGGCCTGCTCTATGGCTTCTTTGTTTTGTTAATGATTTAATTGCAGTCTATAGGTTGTTGATCTATTCCTATATCGTTTTGTTTTTGTTTGTCAATCCAGATGAGCCAGCAGAGTAAGGGAAAGCGGTAAATGCTATTTCATGTTTATGTTATTGCTGGCTCGGCTGACTTGAGGAAAATAACAATTTTAGAGGAGGCTCATCCACCAATGACTGCAATAAATAATCTGCAAAATGAATATGTTTCGGAGTCCCTACAGAGTTTGCTCCTTAAATTACAGCTCTTCAGCAGGACGTTTTTGTGAAGTTCAGTATGATTTCATACAGGCATGTTCTGTTGCTTCAGTGTCAATAGAAACATTCCAAACTGAAAAGTGCACCCTTAATGATCACGCACATGTTTATGAGTATGGAGTCAGTTTGATGTAAGATGTGATAAGTGTATTATTAACCTCCATATGTTAACACTAATTGAATATTAATAATTGAATAACTGAACACAAAGGACTGACCTTTGGTGTTAAAGGGAAGTGAGAAAGATGTTAATGTTTTTTAATATAGGTTGTACATTTTTTGTAGTTTTTAAATTTAATTAAATTGTTTTTTGATATTTTAAGTACCTTAGCGAGTTGTACGGTTTATAGGGGAATAGGGTGGGAAATAAATTAATTGTAATTAATTAATAATTAATTTTTAATTGATATTAATTATTTAATTGATAATTATTTATGTTAATTGTATAATTAAATTTTTTGGGTGTGGGTTATGGGTTTTGTCTGTCTGTGCATGTCTATGAATTATAATTATACCTTATACATTGATGAGATGTATAAGGTATAATTTTAATTCACAGACATGTAAATAGTTTTCATGAATTGTCAATGTTTACGCACAGGCATTTTTAGTGAAATGGCAGTGAAAAGCAATGTATGTGTATAGTTCCAAGATGGCCGAACTTTTAGATCTTACCGGCACCGCTTCATCGAGTATTGTATCACTTTCTAATGGGTTCGAAATCGGGGGCACATTGTTATTTTAACACAGTTTGGACTTTGAAGGTTGATGACCTGACCCCGTGAGCAAGGAGACTAGCTCACCGAAACGCGTTGGACGTTTTTTGCTGCCACATGTATTGCACGGAATAAATCCTGAAATTTGCAAATTGGAGATTGCGGTCTGTCTCTTTCGTACCCCAGGAAAACTGGGGTGGGAGTGAGGATTAGAGTGTTGGTATATTAATATATATGTGTTCCATTTTTTAAAATAAGTATAATAGTATATATATATTTGCATTGAATAAATACATTTAATTTATATTAGATTACAGTTACTTTTTAATATATTTAATGTTTATTATTTATGTTTATATATACATATATATAAAAAGGATATTTTTGACAATGATATTACTGACAACAATATTTTTTTTTTTATATTTCTGTCATTTCCATGATAAGTATAGGAAATCGATAATTTTGGGGTCGATATTTTTGACTCATTATTTTTGTAGCACGATATTAGTGTTGTCGATAATATGTTGGTAAACCGCACTCTCACCTCCCTGAAGGCCCTCATCCACATAGCCACCCACCTCATTACCAGCACCCTCCATGATGTTACCCACCCAACTGCTGTGCAATTGAAGTATGACCACATCACCTTCAGTGATGTCACTGGCTCCCATTTTCCCATTGTGACATGTCTCAAGTTCAGAAAGCTTTGAATGGTAGTGAGATCAGCCATACCAGTAAACTAAACTTCCCAGCTCAAAAAGCCTTCACTGGTCACAGGCTCAGCAAGCAACACAAACCTGATGCCTATGAAGATCCTTAGGCAAATAAACAGGAAATCATCAAACAGGCCTTCTGCTACCCCTCTTCATCTGGAACAACCTGCCATTTCATCTGACATTAGCCACCACACTCCTAACCTTCACAGAAGGACTGTACTTTTCTTATGGCCATTGCTCACCTCTGACCCACCGCTCCCTTTCCCTCTACTCACAACCACCTTTTCTATATGTGTCTCCCAAGGCATATCACCGCACTCACTAATGCAAATTCAAGATTCAAGACTGACCAGTTCTAACCCCCAAAACCACACATTCACTGACCCCTTCTGTGCCCCGATTCTCCATGTTTGTACTTTAATGTACCTCACCAGTATGTTGTCAGCTGCCTGAGCCTAAATAGGTTTAGCTTCTATATTTTATTAAGAGACTTGGAAATGCCCACAGCACTACCAATGAAACCACGCCGACTGCCCAGGTACTGCCACACAGGAACTGTGCCCTGACCCATGCAACCACTCTCAGACACATCCACAGGCCTTGAGAAGCACAACTCAGTTATTGCAACCCAACCTACTGCTGCATCAATCAAATCTTAGCACAGTCACTATGAGTACCAACTCAACGACTCGGTGCCTATTAGCAAGTAAGCTCCGCAGTGTGCTAAATGTAAGCAAAATAAAATAAACATAACCATAAACATGTATGTATGTTATACATGGTGGCTCAGTGGACTACTGCAGATGCATCCTATACAGGGATCTGTGTTTCACATTAAGGTCAAAGGTTCAAACCCAGATGGCTCCACTCAACCTTTCATCCTTCCAAGGTCGAATACATAGGTGAGCACCATTAAGTTGGTTAACAATAAACTGCTACTCACAGCCAAATGCATTACGTGATGTTACCGTACATTATTTGTAAAGTTATGCGGGTTATCTTGTATTTTCTTGTGTTATGTTATGCCACGCCATGTTACGTTACTTACGTTATGCCATGCTATGTTATGCCATGCCACCTTATGTTATGTTTATGCAGCAGTGAATTCCGATTTCTGAGAGGACACATCAGTTAAAATGAGAGCTGTCGCTGTTATTCAAGAATTGAATATTGTTTCGCTGTTCCCCTCTGACATTTGAGGAACAAGTCGGGCTGGCGCGACAACAAGAGGGCATATCTGTCACAATCAGGTTCGGCAGCACTGAGGTAACAGCCTGCGGTCTGTCCCGTGAATGCATGAGGTGACAGCTGACTACACACCCGGATATATTTCCAGGCAGCTGAGGGCATGTGTGCTCACACTTGCGCATCACCCCCTCTCTACAATCAGCTCCCACGGGAGAGTGTGTCGCAGCGATCCTTCGTGTAGCACAAACTACTCAGCGATCTACCTCTTGGCGCTTACAAGGTATGGTGAATCTCAGAATGTCGGTAAAGCAACTTTTAAACTGTTACTAATGTACTGTAAATAGCTATACATCGTTGATAGTTCAGTGATTGTGTTACGCATGGGCCGTTTTGCTTGTGACTGACAGGACTCATATAGTTTGTTGTCTTTGCGGGTGCATCCACTGTTTACTCTGCACTGGATAGCGTTTAAATGACTCAGGCGCTTTCTTAAGTATTCACAACCCGTGGAGACGTAGTAAATGCGCCGTGGGCTCTAATGCCCCTTGGTTTGGCAGTAAAAACAGCCACTGCCTGGTGTCAAGTGGGTCCTTCACAACCTTTAGCTCCGGTGCCACTGCACCTGCTGCTCTGTTGATAGCTGCGCCTCTGGGTGCACGCCAGGCAAAGAGGAGGTTCCGCAGAGCTAGAGTGAAAAGGCATGTATAGCGCACCCCCACAAACTGCATTTCCTGGGCGCTTTGTGACTGTAAAGATTGGCAGTCGGAAGGGAAAGAGGGTGGCACAGTTCCATTTCTACAAGGGCGGAAAAAAACGTTGAGGGGCCCCAGCAGCTCTGCCAGTTTATCATTGCTTGTTTTCGCAGTTTTTATATAGCGCGAACTCGACCCGCAGGTAATTTAAGCGCTTTACATGAGCACCAGTTACATTCTACAAGGACACATTCATTTTTGGTAGGCACGGGGAGATTAGTGATTTGCCCAGGATCACAGGATGTTGAGCCGACGCCGAGACTCGACCCTGCTTCCCCAACTTCAAAGTCGGCAGCGCTGACCCTTGCGCCACATCCTCGAGGAACTGGATTGACATCACATCAATAGAGGAAATTTGGCTCCATGAAAGTTTGAGGGCCATATTATCAAGAACGGGCGATAACATATCGCCGCTTTAGCGGCAGGAAAGGGGCTTGATAATATGCCCTATAGAATTCCAATAGAACCCCAGGTTTGATGTCCTTCACACCAGAACCTGGGCTTCTATTGGAATTCTATAGGGCATATTATCAAGCCCCTTATGCCGCTTTAGCGGCAGTTTCCTGCCGCTAAAGCGGCGATAATGTTATCGCCCGTTCTTGATAATATGGCCCTGAGTATTAATTGTGAGTGGTTGGGTCATCCCAGTCTAAGCCTTGTGTGTGCAGTGCACATACAGACACGGGCACGCACACAGGCACGCGGGCACACCGACACACCCACACATAGTGGCACACCAACTGATACACTGAGACACACTGATAAATACACAAACACCCAAGTTTGGCTGAAGTCTGAGCGGGGACGAAGAAGGTACAGGGAGGCAGAGTTGCACATTAAAGCCAAAAGGGGAAAAAAAGGAAAAGGTGCGTGTTATACTATTGTGTAGATTTGGGAAGGCAAATCGGTGCTGCTCGATTTTCGAGAAGAAGAATACCGGTATACAATTACTAGCCCACTATCTGCTCAAATGTGCTGTGGACACGCCCTTCGGAACACTCAAAGAACCGTTTCTATGGCAATGCCTTAAAGCCGTGATTCGTAAATTAGAAACCAGACAAACCAGTTAGTCTACATTTTTCCAGTTTTCTCGGGTCCACACTGGAATGGGTAACACTGAGCCGGACCGAGCAATCGAGATGAAAATAGACCAATAGGCAGTGCTTGCAAATGCTTCATGCAGTCATCACTGACAGAGTCATTGGCAACCCCTCCCTGCCTGTGTTTTATCTCCAAGGGTAATTTGGAAGTCGACCTCAACTGATGCTAAGTGTAAAACAATTCATAACTTATCAGTTTAAAACTGATCCGACAATGAAGTATTTATCAACAAACAGATCGATGCTAATCTCTGATTACTATTTGCAATCTGTTGTCGATTTCAGCTTCTCTTTGAACCCTGCTACACCAACAATGCCCCGGATCTAGAAGACGAGCATGGCTTAGAGTTTATGACCGCCCTAAGGTGGCGGAGTAGGGGGGGACAGGAATATTAATGTGTAATCTTACCTTTCACCCACATCCTGACTGGCAGCTGGGAGTCCAGGGTCGGACTGACCTATAGGGCAGTCAGGCAGTGCCCCGAAGGTCTGGTCTGACAGGTCAGTGTTTGGGCATGTTTTATGGTCCGGTTTTTAATGTAGATTTCCTTGGTATTTAAACAAACATTGCATGCAGCAAACTCGCGTCCATGCACAGTCTTCCATACTTTGCAAAACACTTACACAGTGTGTCTAAACAAGTTCTAAGCTACCCTGATTTGCAAACACATGGGGCACTTTTTAGCTACATAATTTACTAATTTGGGCCACTTTCTATTGGTGTCCGGACCAATTTTCTGTCGAGAGTCTCGAGACCGACCTTGGCTGGCATATAAAGGGGTTGGCCAGAAGAGGGCTGAATTTCTCCAGCATTCTAGCAACCAGAGTCCAGATGTACCAAGTTAAGTTCCCGGCGCAAAAGTGCGACTTTGGGGTTGAAAGGGCAGGGAGCAAGAGGAGGGAGCAGCCTATGACGTAGTGGCGTAGAGACGCTGCACCGTGCGTCGGGAGACCTGTCCGGAGTCAGAAGCGGAGGGATCCGTTCATGCACCGCAGAAAGCTCACCTCCCATGCCGTTGTGTGGCTTTGGAGGGAGCTGATTGTGAGGCAGGACCGAGTGATGATATATGATACACCTCTTGCATTGTCGCTGGAGGCAGGGCAGAAAAAGACTCAGGCTAAAAATAAAACGGGGACTTGATATAGGGTAATTTGGAAAAAGGGAGTAAAAGTGAGGGAGTGGGGAAGATTGTCCGCCCTTGTCTAAGTGCAGCAGGCTGGCTACACGGTAACTCCGATGTGAGGTTGGAATGGAAGTGCTGAAGAATAGTAGGTGCCACTAGGCCTAGAGACTGGTAGGTCTCATTTATGAATGAATGGGTGCTAGTATCCCTGCGTGGCCTGCCCATCCCCAGGCTTCGGAAATGATGCATGATATTTCCATTCTAGAGCAAATGATTGTTATTCACTGAAACGGTTATGTTATGTTCATTTAGCTTATATAGCGCACAGATCACCCAGGGAGGGGTATCTCGGCGCACAGAAAGATTGCAGGCAGAGGAGACAGCCAAATCAAAACGATACTGTTTTGAGTAGTTTCCTGAATTTCAGGTGATCAGAGCATGTGCACATGTGATAGGGTAATGTGTTCCAATACAGTCAATCAATCAATCAGGGGAATTGTATGCACGCTACTCACCGTGAGGGTCTCAAGGCGCTGGGGGGGAGGGTGTGCAGCTCCGATCAGTCGAAGAGCCAGGTCTTGAGTGTTTATTTGAAGATGTTCAGGGAGGGGGAGCGTCTGATGTTGGTCAGGAGCAGTAGCGGCTCCTGGTGGGAGTGCTACCAGGCGGTGACCAGGGGCGGGGGAGGGGCAGGGTGAGGGGTAGTAAACACCGGAATACGGATGAATGCAGGTAAGTAAACAATTAAATCAATAAAACGAATCTCGTTGCGCGCGCTGCACCGCCAATGCGATGCAGCGCGCGCAACGAAATTCGTTTTTATTGATTTAATTGTCTACTTACCTGCATTCAGGAAGCGAGGAAGCAAGACACGATTTCGTCGCTCCATGATTAATCACAGGGACGCAGAAGAGAATTGAGCTCACGGACCCCAGCAAGGCAGTAATAAAAGGACAAGAGCAACGCTTTGGCAGCCCCCCTAGAACTCGATGACCAAAGAGGCACGAGTAATCACCACATAGAGATCCTGCCCAAACTCAAGTTCTCGCAGGCTCTTCATACCCAGCGAATTCATCCAACGCTGTACACAGATAAAGACACCAAAAGGGTCTATCTAACGCCACATACAGAGTCCACTTTACGACCAGGTCCAAGTCCTGAGGAGAACCCTCAACTAAAGTCCAGGTTCGAAACGCGTTGACTCTTGAGAATGGGGCAATTTTGACAGGGTGTGCACACAAGGGAACTAATTGAATTTATTCCCCCCTTTTTTCATGCAACACCCCTCCAACGATCTCAACCCCTTCTCTATTTCACAGGCAGGACAGTAGGCAAGAGCCTGTAAAAAGAGATAATGTCCGCCTAGTGTGTAACCCCAAAAGCTAGGAGACTCTTGAGAATGGGGCAATTTTGACAGGGTGTGCACACAAGGGAACTAATTGAATGTATTCCCCCCTTTTTTCATGCAACACCCCTCCAACGATCTCAACCCCTTCTCTATTTCACAGGCAGGAGAGTAGGCAAGAGCCTGTAAAAAGAAATAATGTCCGCCTAGTGTGTAACCCCAAAAGCTAGGAGACTCTTGAGAATGGGGCAATTTTGACATGGTGTGCCACAAGGGAACTAATTGAATTTATTCCCCCCTTTTTTCATGCAACACCCCTCCAACGATCTCAACCCCTTCTCTATTTCACAGGCAGGACAGTAGGCAAGAGCCTGTAAAAAGAGATAATGTCCGCCTAGTGTGTAACCCCAAAAGCTAGGACTGGTCAATCGCTTTGTGCTGAAAAGTCTTTTTTCATTTTTATGTATATGTTATATGATTACTTCACCTGAATGTTCACTGTCATTGTTATATTCGTTGTGATGTCGATTTAATTTGAATATGTACGCAAAATGAGTTATGTATGACGCCACTTTAACCCAGTGTTTTCTACTCTAATACATGCATAATCAAGACTGAATGTTTGTTGTAGAATTGTCACAATATAAGCTGAATAAAGCTCTGCCGCCTTTGAATTAATGGTCTAAGGTGTCCATCAAAATTACGGTTAACAGTCTCCCTGGGCATACAGTTTGTTTCTCATTATACAGTGGTCCAGCCCAGGCAGCTAAGGACCCAAACCTTGCTTGTTTATACCCTTCATAAGCTATGGCACTGTTCAAATGCCTTTTGGGAAAAAAACAAAGGATCTACACTGGAGCATGAAACAAAGAAGCATCTTCCCAGTAACACTTACTTGGAGGTTAAGCCTTCCAGTGGTTCAAAAGCTGGAGTCTTCCTTGACATTTTCAGGAATCACAAATATCTTGAACCTTAAATTCAGGTTGTCCATATTCTGTGATTGGAGGAGGCTCATGTGGCAATTGATGGTAAGGATCAGGCATATGGCTTTGTCTGAGAGGAATGAAAGATAGGATGATTCTTCCAAGTGCAAGGTAACTTCAACTGAAAACCCACAGGGTTAACTTAATGTGTTATCACAAATGGCCCAAAACAATCATGGCTACAATTTTACTGGTGAAGTATGAACTGGAATAAACTGAGCAGACAACCAAACCTTCTTTTCAGCACAAAAAGAATGGGAATTTTTAATTTTGAAATGTCAGCAGGCTTATCATGATTTTGGAATCATGACATTTTGGAATGAGTTGTCTGTTTTTTTTCAATTGGCTCAAGTATTCTGTAGCCACAGAAATTAAAAAATACATTTAGGAAGAAAACTTGCAAAAGAATAATGATACTTTAATAACACTATGGGTAGCATTGTTATAAGAAAACTGTTACAATTGGAAGATAGTAAAGCCATTCATCCTGGTAAGTCTTACAGTAACATCACAAACATTGTTACGGACTTTGATTTAATTGGCCTGCGTGGCCATCAGATCGGAGAAGTTATAAATTGTTTCTTTTCTGATGTCTTGCATATTTTCTTCAAAAACTGTGACAGATTTCTGAGTACCTCTAGCAGAAACGATTGTGTGATATAATCAATGAAGGCAAAATATATCTTCAGAAAAACACTGCATTTTTCAGTTGTAGAAATTGTCTACAGTCACCCTTGTAATGTAATGTAATGCTGTTGGTAAAGTGCAATGGTTATGCAAAAGGTTTCTTGGAGCTTTGGGATTTTGAGAAAAGAGTGAAAGAATAATCGACGAATAACCAAGTTTTCAAGGCCTTCCGTAACGGAAAAAGATGGTCGAATGTTCTAAGGCAGAGAGGAAGAGAATGACATATTTTAGCTCCATTACTGAGATTGCTTAACCATGAGTTCTAGAACTGTGAAATCTTGGAATGTGAGGAGGCACGCATCCGCAGAGTGAAGACAACATATTGGGCTGCAGTGATGACACTTTTCTTGCAGGTAAATCTGGCCAAACGGATGGAAGGCACACTGGACTATACACATGGACTGAAACATGATCATTTGGCAATAGATAGCCAATGCAATCTGGAATGCGCAGAGGGTGAAAATGCTGGCTTAGACAGCTGCAAGAAGAAGTGAGCAGCTGAGTTTTGAACAAGCTGGAGTTGGGGAAAGATAAAGAAGGGACTTCCTAAGAATAGGGATTTGCAATAGTCTAAACAGCTCAAAACTGTGGCCTAAATTGCAGGCTGATGAGTGTGAGCCTGCAAGAATAGAAAAATGTTGTGTATGAGTTTCAGCAAACGAAAGCGGGTGGATGATAGTTTGCTGGCATGAGCCAATAACAGTTACTTATGGTCCTGATGGAAACCCCAATTTCTCTCTGAGGATCGAGGGGGTGGAGTTCAGCCTCACTCTGGAGGTAAATATACAGAAGAAAGAGTAGATGTAGAGTTGTTACAGGCGATTAAGAGGATGTTGGTCTTGTCAGGGTTGAGTTTGGGTGACAAGTGACTACTCATCCAATCTGCAACCAAGATCATGCAACTTTGAAACTTTTGATGGTCATCACCGCCTAGATTTAGATATCATCGGCATCGCTCATGAACTCCAAACCATGAAGTTAAATCAGCGGAGGAAGCAGGCGGACATGAAGATTAAAAAGAGCGGGGCTCAGGTAGGTGTCCCGAGGATCACCAGATGAAAGTGCTTCATCTGGAGCAGAAAGGTGCTAAATAGATTGCTTCAGATATATTTGCTAAATAGGGCTTCACACAATATTTTTCAGAAGATGTAAAATAAGTAATAAAATCTGTCTAGATTGTAAGCAACGGTTCAGGGCCTATCTATAGATAAAGCTGCAAAAACCTAGAAGGCTTAAAATGCAAGGATTTATTTTGAGCACAAATGAAGCTGACAAGAGTGATTCTTGGAAAACCCTATTCTTGGATTGTAAAACCAAAGCCAAAGTAGACTTCACTCTATGACCTGAAAGAGCAGAATCATGGTACAGCTTCATTACTCCCAAAGAATAAACAAAGATTGTTGGCTGAAATACTACTGTTCATTTTGCCGGACAAAAGGAGTCTTCAAACCAAGATCTTCCAAATAACTTGTTTTCAACTATTCTTGTACCATCTTTACGCTTTCCAAAAAACAGACAGAACCGATCCAAGGACGCGTTGTGGAATATATAAGTAATAATGAAATCATAGTCCGGGCCATTGGAATCACGCAGCAGGGGAGGCCAAATTTTGTCGCAAGAAATGGCAAAATATGTGGCATAATGAAGCACATTTTTTATACTATTCCTTCCTTATTCGATTCCATTTTTTCAACAGGTTAACACTGTCTGGGCAAAGGTTTCAATTCAGTATGAGTTTTAACACCACAATACACAATAAGCATCAGAAACGGGATCATTCAACTTTTATAAAGGTACTTCCACTGCGCAACAACACACGTTGCAGTCTTTTTAGTAACTTTTGATGTTTGATTTAGAAACTTTTATTTAATAAAATCGGTAGATTATGCAGCAGACGATGGATTATGTGGCAAATCCATAATTATGCGGAAAATGCAACGGCCGCAAAATCGCATAATTCCTGTGGCCCTGCCTGTAGGCCAGTCCGACCCTGCATCCCAGAGGCAGAGACGTGGATGATTGCGCGAGGGAGCGTCACAAAACGAAGTCGAATGACCTACATTATTTCCCGGTAGGGTGTTGTTTTTCGTGAACAAATTACCCAACCCGTTTTACAACATCAGTATGGATTTAAGGCATTGCCGTGTGTCGTTGGCGGCTCTTAGATGACCCTCTCTTTGACCATTATCACACACAGAGCAACAGGGAAACCTCCGTGCGCGCAATATTTAAAAGATATCGTTAGACAAATGTGAGTAGTTATTCGCTTTATTTTATTGGTCTTTAATGTCAGTGCACTGTGTGCAACGATTGTGAAGGGTCCGTACTCACAAGTGGGAGGTTGGTGCGCATCTGTATATTTTCTAATCTCTTGTTTTGATTTCCAGGAGCAGAGATTAAGCGACCTTTGCTTGACAAGGGTGTAGCGCCTCTGATAACTCGACGGAACGTGGCGAGAAGGGGCTTTTACAAGCGAGGATCCGTCAATGATTGGCAAGCACGTCTCCCCTTGCGAAAACAACTGCTCGGAGCGGACAAGTACTGTCCTGCGCCGCAAACATTTACACAAGAGACATCAAGAAAGCTAGCATTCCACGTCAGAAGCGGCATGGGCAGCACGCACGAAGACGGCGTGGTCTACACAAACGCCTTTCACGATACGGACTCACCAGGCAGTTCGTTAAGACATCGCGAGACTCACTGTTCCAGGTAACACTTTTTTGCTGAACTTTTTTTTTTTGTGGTTTCCGGTTTAGTAACCAATGGTGTGTTGCAGTGTCTGGCTGGTACAGTAAATAGGCCGGGGCAGCAATGTAAAAGTGTCCCCATTACAAATTAGATGGCAAAAAAATTGGCCCACTTTTGCAAGTCAGCCAGTTTTGAACTTGTAAAGACATGCTGTGTGGGGGTTTTGCAAGGTATGGAAAACTGCATGCATCGGGGCTGGCTGCAGGGAATGTTTGTGGCAGCATCAAGGGATTCAACAGTGAAAACTGGCCCACGAAGCCATAAAACAGGCCCACAAATAGCCGGAAAGGCCAACACACTGACCAAGACCAGTCCTTCGGGCACTGCCAGTTTGCCCTGTAGGCCAGTCACATCCTGGTGTGTGGGTGCCACTCAGGCATAATCTGCCAGACCACTAGCGGAGATCAACGGTTCATAGGTTAAACACATCTGGTTAAATATATGACTAATGTGAAGACTGAATCTGGTTGGACTCGGGTGAACTTCTTGCTTTTGTGAGCTGATAACTGACCTGGGTAAAGGCACCAGAGTTAAGGTTTTATTTCACACGGTTTCGTGGGAATAAGATTCACTTTTTGGTGGCCTTTCCTGTATCAGGTACTTGGTTCCCAACTTTACCCTGTTGCCCTTGTGATGGGAGGTCGCACCAATCAAGAAAGCACTTTATGCTTTTTTGCACCTTATATCTTCTTTTAATTCACGATTTTTCGGTCCCATTCTTAGTGGTAGATTTTTAAAAAAAATTCTTTTTATTGATAAACAAAGCAGGGTATATCAACAGCATTACAGTACGTTCACTATGACGGGACAACGTATGAAGAGACCGTGAATTACACATTACAGCAATCTGTATTATAATCTTAAACCCATCTCTGCTAATCATTGACCATTCAGTTGCCCACAGGGGCTTGGGAGTTAAATAGTGGTGGCGAACATATATTCCATCTGAAAGAGTTCCATTTACCCCATATCTGTGACCACTTCTTTGGGCAGCCTCTACTTTCATATATTGTCATATATTGTGTTGGCGCCTCCCGGGCCCTCCATTGTTTCGCAATGTTACGTTTGGCCACTGTAATTCCCAAAGTAACCCAGGTCTTTTCTTTATTATTCAAGTCTGTGGCTCCCCATATATTTAGGAGACACTGCTTGGGTTCTGGCTCCAGTCTAGTCCCTAATGTTTCTCCCATGCAACGTATAACCAGTTCCCAGTATTTCTTTATGGAGCTACACTCCCAGATTATATGGTAGAATGTACCTTCCTGCACACAGTGCCTCCTACAGGCCGGATCTACCCTGAGACCGATCTTAGCTAGTGTGTGGCATGAGAATTACACCCTGTGTAGTGTTTTAAGCTGCATCAATTTGAATCTCACAGAAATGGCCACCTCCCGGGGGGAGGATAGCGTTTCCTGCCATTCTTCGTCGTCTAATTCCTCAACATCTTGTGTCCAGTGCTCTCGGAGTTGAAGGAGAGGGTCTGGGGAATTATTAATTAACTTCTTGTAGTTCAAGGAGATCGCCCCTTGATCCATGTATTCAGTGAGAATTCTGTCTTCCAGCGGTGAGGACTCGGGGAGTCCCCTCCTCCCCGCCCAGGATGGCCGTCTGGAAAGCGTGTCTAATTTGTATGTATCTAAACAATTCAGTACCTGCTAGGTCATATTCTCTTTGAAGTGTAGCGAAGGGGACCGTTCCTCCCTGTCTCCACAAATCGAAAGGTTAATGGTCTGTGGTATACTTTTAGGATAGACGGCGCCACACAGGAGAGTAGCACATGTATTTTTATAACCTTCTAATCTTAAGTGACGGTGCTGCAAGGTGAGGAGAACCACTGACCTCCCCAAAACTAGTGACCTAAGTCAACTAAATACATATACATAGAAATCCTCAGCACACGTCGAGGGTGTCTCAAATATTTTTCAGATACGCAGTGTAAGCACAAATAATATACAAGTGGGTGAATCCTTTTCTTGTTTCTTTAATCTCAGGGTCTTCAAACAGCCGACCGTGTTTCGTCGCATACATGGGAAATCGTCCCGCGACTTTATCAAGGCTGCACAAAACCAACAAGACAAAAGAATGTACCACCTTACACACAATCAGGTGTACATATACTCAAAGATAAAAATCTGATCAAGGGTGACAGGTGAAATACCTTTTGGTAGAAAAAGCAAAAACATGCACAAGGTGGAAAGGATCAGCAATCGATATAAAAAGTCCCTAGGTCAAAAGCGGATAAAAATATCCAAACTACCGAAAGGAGGATGGAGTGAAGAGTGAGCATTCGTGTCATACGTGAGCCAAGTTCGATCTGCGTGTGAAGATTTTCAGATAAATGTAAATTTTCCAAGGCGACTGTGATCGTGAAATCTTTATCGGTATCCGTGAGCATCCGAAATTCACTTATAATTCGTGATAAAATTGACTATTGGTGATCTCTATATAACCCCAGTCGTGAGTAAAAATACGGCGCGATAAATACCTAAGTCTTCTGAGATATAATCTCTATAAAAATAAGTCAGGACAGACAATGAATTAGCATGTTTGTCCAGGTATCGCTGTAGTCTCTACTATCCAGATATGCGTGTATTATTTAAAAAAAACTACTTTATTTGTGGTGATAATTCCGACCCACAAAGGGGTTCTGTATCTTACAACGTCTATACGCAGCCGTGTGTATACCAGAGGGATTCCAATATGTCCCCAAAGTCTCCAGCTATAACAAAATAGTAAAAGGACCGGGCATCGTTCAGTCAGTCTTCTAATCCCTAGGTATTGTCATTCATATCAATTCTACATGTTTAAATCATCCTAAAGTGCATTTCACTCCACAAGTGCTATACTCAATCGCTCAGCCTAATGTTTCAGAAATAATCCATAAGAGATACACTCTTGTTGGAAGCACCTCTTAGTGCCATGACCATATAGTAGCACACGCCCTACACAATTCTATCTTCGAAGCAGTAGAAGCTATCTCTACCAGTAGCACGTCAGTCGGTTAATTCATTCTGAACAAATATACATGTGGGCATTATGGACAAGCCCTTCGATATACAAAGAGCTAGAACACATAATAAGTTAAAAACCAAGCCCTTATCCGAGCTTTAGTGCAATTATAATAGTGTCTCTCACATGGTCAGCGTAAAATTGAAAATTGTATCATTATCGGTAATCACGATATACTATGGATCACGATGTGGTAGGTGGAAGAGTGAATAACAATGTCATCCCATATTGGTTAAACGTCATCAAGCAGGAAAAAGAATTGTAGCTCTAGTAACCAACTTATCATTTCGCGACCCCCAAAGTTAAGTTGACCGCCTTATATAGACGAGTAACCAACTCTATGCACTCGAATATCACGTCGAGACCGTTATCAGATATGAGCAACCCATCTAACTCTTACCAAGATTCTAAGTACAGAATGCCTGAACGTCGTTCTTCGATGTACTCCGAGTGCGGGACACGAGCGAAGTGTTCGTGGAAGCCGTATATATGCCGGCTTTTCCCCACGATGCATGAACATCGAAAAAGGACAAAAATAGCAGACGCCAAGCCTGCTATTGTGTATTTCTTTGAATAAAAACATATTGTTGTCCAATATTAGCTCGATCATGTCGATCAGCATCTCAGTGTGACTCCATGCGCTAGCTGACCTGCCGTTAAGAGTTTTTCTGATCGCACTCAGGCCAATGTCTCTCCTGATGCTTGTGTACAGTGCAGTCACGTCAAGGGTCACCAAGATCATATTTTCATCCCAGTTTATATCTGCCAAAATCCCTAGGACATGTTTGGTGTCGCAAATATATGACACTAAGTTCTTTACCATAGGTTGTAAGAAAATGTCCACATATTCGGAAATCCTTTCTGTCGGACCATCATTGCCCGAAATTATGGGTCTACATGGAGGGAAGGGAAGGTCTTTATGTATCTTAGGTAGTGTATAGATACAGGGGTACCTAGGTCTGTCAACTCCCAGGTATGTCAGCTCATTGTCATCCAGTAATCCCTGTCCATGCCATCGTTTTAAGAGTCTGTTAATATGGTCTGTTAGTTTCCGCACTCGAATTATTTTGGGAATAACTGCACCTTTGCAATATCCAAAGACGGCGTGTGTGAGCAACATTATGTCTGATCTTGATGAATTTTAAGATAGGTGCCTGTTTTCTTTTCTTTAATGTGGTGGGAGACGGATAATGATTTGTTTAGCGTATTTCGGCACCGACTTAGATTCTTCCAAATGGCCGCCACATAGAAAGAGACGGCTTGGCGTCTGCTATTTTTGTCCTTTTTCGATGTTCATGCATCGTGGGGAAAAGCCGGCATATATACGGCTTCAACGAACACTTCGCTCGTGTCCCGCACTCGGAGTACATCGAAGAACGACGTTCAGGCATTCTGTACTTAGAATCTTGGTAAGAGTTAGATGGGTTGCTCATATCTGATAACGGTCTCGACGTGATATTCGAGTGCATAGAGTTGGTTACTCGTCTATATAAGGCGGTCAACTTAACTTTGGGGGTCGCGAAATGATAAGTTGGTTACTAGAGCTACAATTCTTTTTCCTGCTTGATGACGTTTAACCAATATGGGATGACATTGTTATTCACTCTTCCACCTACCACATCGTGATCCATAGTATATCGTGATTACCGATAATGATACAATTTTCCGCTGACATGTGAGAGACACTATTATAATTGCGCTAAAGCTCGGATAAGGGCTTGGTTTTTAACTTATTATGTGTTCTAGCTCTTTGTATATCGAAGGGCTTGTCCATAATGCCCACATGTATATTTGTTCAGAATGAATTAACCGACTGACGTGCTACTGGTAGAGATAGCTTCTACTGCTTCGAAGATAGAATTGTGTAGGGCGTGTGCTACTATATGGTCATGGCACTAAGAGGTGCTTTCAACAAGAGTGTATCTCTTATGGATTATTTCTGAAACATTAGGCTGAGCGATTGAGTATAGCACTTGTGGAGTGAAATGCACTTTAGGATGATTTAAACATGTAGAATTGATATGAATGACAATACCTATGTATTAGAAGACTGACTGAACGATGCCCGGTCGTTTTACTATTTTGTTATAGCTGGAGACTTTGGGGACATATTGGAATCCCTCTGGGATACACACGGCTGCGTATAGACGTCGTAAGATACAGAACCCCTTTGTGGGTCGGAATTATCACCACAAATAAAGTAGGTTTTTTAAAATAATACACGCATGTCTGGATAGTAGAGACTACTGCGATATCTGGACAAACATGCTAATTCATTGTCTGTCCTGACTTATTTTTATAGAGATTATATCTCAGAAGACTTAGGTATTTATCGCGCCGTATTTTTATTCACGACTGGGGTTATATAGGGATCACCAATAGTCAATTTCATCACGAATTATAAGTGAATTTCGGATGCTCACGGATACCGATAAAGATTTCACGATCACAGTCGTCTTGGAAAATTTACATTTATCTGAAAATCTTCACACGCAGATCAAACTTGGCTCACGTATGACATGAATGCTCACTCTTCACTCCATCCTCCTTTCGGTAGTTTGGATATTTTTATCCGCTTTTGACCTTGGGACTTTTTATATCGATTGCTGATCCTTTCCACCTTGTGCATGTTTTTGCTTTTTCTACCAAAAGGTATTTCACCTGTCACCCCTGATCAGATTTTTATCTTTGAGTATATGTACACCTGATTGTGTGTAAGGTGGTACATTCTTTTGTCTTGTTTGTTTTGTGCAGCCTTGATAAAGTCGCGGGACGATTTCCCATGTATGCGACGAAACACGTGTCGGCTGTTAGAAGACCCTGAGATTAAAGAAACAAGAAAAGGATTCACCCACTTGTATATTATTTGTGCTTACACTGCGTATCTGAAAAATATTTGAGACACCCTCGACGTGTGCTGAGGATTTCCATGTATCTGTCCCCACAAATCGCCCACACGGGAGATACCTATGAGTTCCCATCTCTCGAAACCCTTGGTGTTCCTAAGGGTTCTTAGTCGTCAAGTGTCCAATAGTGAGGTGGCGAGTGCAAACATGTTATCCCAACCCAAACTTTGGTTTACCGCACGCCAGACCTGAAGTGTATGTTTGGTAGGACCTGTCAGCTGGAGCCGTGTTTGTGAGATATAAAGTGCCCTCTCGTATCTACCACCAGGTAAGACCAATTTGTCCATCCTATATGCTGGTTCATCGTGGGGTCTATGTAGGCATTGATTAATCACCATAAGTTGTGATGCCCAGTAATATTTCCGTATGTCCGGGAGTCCAATACCCCCGTCGTAACACCCCCTTACCAATTTCTGTGTGGCTATTCGAGGGGGCTTGCCATCCCATAGGAGTGTTCTCTGCTCGCTCTCTATGGATTTGAAGTAGGACCCTGGACCAGGTATGGTGTGTTTTGTAGTATATATAAAAATCTGGGGAGTGTCATCATCATGAATAGGGCAGCACGTCCCAACAGGGAGAGCGGAAGGGCCCTCCAGTGACGCACATCTTCTTTTAGTCTTTGTAGTGGGGGTAAGAGATTTTGAACGTAGAATAAAGCCGGGTTAGGGGTAATATACATACCTAGATATCAAAACCCCTCAGTGGTCACTTTTGCCTCACATCCCCTAGGCAAGGCCGGGTGTACCATTTAATATGTGAATATTAGACTTTGTCCAATTGATTGTGTTGCCCGAGTATTTCCCAAAGTTTGTAAATATGTTTTGGACTCTATTCAGTGAGGATTTTGGAGATGCCAGGTACCAAAGCACGTTATCAGCATAGAGGGAGATCCGATCCTCCCACTCTCCTGACCAGCGCAGGCCTCTTATCAATGGATCACCGCAGATCCAGGTGGCCAGGGGTTCCTGTACCAGGGCGAAAATCAAGGGTGATAAAGGGCAACCTTGCCTCGTCCCCCTTCCAAGTGGAAAAGTTGGGGAGGTCTAATCATTTGCTACAACCTACGCTAGTGGGTAGCTGTAAAGGAGTTTCAGCCAGGCCATAAAGTTTGGCCCGAATCACATCTTTTCCAGTACTGTAAATAGATAATGCCATTCAATGGAGTCAAAAGCCTTTTTGGCATCTAGTGACACCACTATTGCATCCTCTCTGAGTATATCTACGCGCTTCAGCACTCCATGTAATCTGTGAAGGTTTAGGGCATTGTTCCTTCCAGGCATAAAACCTGACTGGTCTGGATGTACTAGCTTCGGGATAGTCTGTACTGGACGTGAGGCAAACAATTTTGTCAGAATCTTGACTTCCGTTCTAAGCAGAGAAATAGGGCAATAAGAAGAGCAGCAGTCTTGTGGTTTGCCTTCTAAATGTATGATGATGATTGTGGATAATCGCTGATCTGCTGGGAGTTTACCCATCGCCCGGCTTTCTATGTACATGTTCTTTAAATAGGGGGTGATCCTAGTAGTCACCATCTTTTAGAGCTCGATTGGGAGGCCATTAGGTCCCATCGCTTTCCCTGATCAAAGTGCGTGGATGGCCTGAGCTATTTCTTCTTCAGTGATGTCGGACTCTAGTAGCTCTAAGTCTTCTGAGCTGAGAGTGGGCAGGGGCATGTCCACTAACAACTCTGCAGATTCTTCTCCATTAGAAGCGTCATTTGGGGAGTAGATCTGTTCATAGTAGACGGCAAACTCGTCGGCTATCAATTGTGGGTCATGAAGTGTCTCCCGCTGATCCATTGAGAGTTTGGTCACTAATCTACTTGCTCGCTCACGTGTATCGAGCCATGCAAGTAGTTTCCCCGCCTTGTCTCCCGCTTCATATAGTTTATGTTGTGTCACTCTATCCTTCGTCCTAGCAGCCTTACTGACTAGATCTTTATATTCTTTGTTTGATATTCAATGCACGCTTGACTCACTCAGAGCCGTCTCCAGGCAGTTCCCCCTCCAATTGCACAATTTCATTTTCTAATTTATCTACTAGAGCACGCTTTTCTTTCTTGATCCCGGCTATCAAGGAGATGGCCTGTCCCCTGGCTTCTGCCTTAAAGGCTTCCCAGAGAAATAATGCGGAGTCCACCGACCCATCGTTTTCAATAAAGTAATAATCTATCTCTTTTACCATCCCGTTCCTCACCTGTGATAACTTGAGATACCACAGATCAACCGTTGCCAGCTTCCCATTTTGTCGTGCTCCCGATGTATAGAATGCCCATAGGGGGGAATGATCGTAGGTGCCCCTCGCCACATGGCGTAGGTCTTTAAATCGCACCGCCTGATCCTCTACTGTACGTATATAGTCAATTCTGGAAAGACTGCGGTGGGCCCCGGAGTGGAATGTAAATTGTTGCCTATCTGGGTTGTGAGTTCGCCAGACGTCCACTAAACCCATGGCCTCAAGGAATTCAGAAAAACGTGACAGTTTGTGGTTGGGGCCATGAGGGGGGCAACGATCCAGGGATCCTGATAGAGTGGCATTAAAATCTCCCCCTATAATCAACCTCCCCACTGGAAATTTCAAAAACAGGTCTCCCAGGTCATCATGGAAAGCAATATTATGGAGTGCCGGTGGGATGTAGGTTGCAACAATTGTAATAGGTTGGCCTTCCCAGATACCAGCCACTGCAACGTATCTTTCCTGAGGGTCTAACCAGGTATGGTCTATTGCCAGGGGAAAAGTGCCGCGCATAAGTATTCCCACCCCTCTAGAACCAATGGTGAACCCAGAATGAGCCACCAATTTGTACCCCCAGCGGGTCAGCGCTTTGCATGTGTTGCCCACTAGATGTGTCTCCTGTAGTAGGACTACGTCTGGGAGTGTTGTTTTATATGTTGTAGAACTATCCTTTATTGTGTCTATTTTACCATGTGTTGGGCTTGTGTAATAGTTCCATCATTGTGTCTCAAGTCTGCAGTGTGGTAGGTTTGCCCTTTAGTGCCCTGACTTTTAATCCTAGAGTTCTTATCTATCCCTCCGTGTTGTTTCAGGAGGATATGTGCAAAGCATATTTCAGCAGTCTCGTAGAGTGAGTGTCCCACCCTGTATATATTTCCTGATTTACCCTTTAAGTTATCAAACTAATGAACCTTACTAACATTAAACATAAAAACTCTCCTCCCTGCTTCCCTGCAATCCGGGTTTAGAACTACCCGTCCCCCCAACTATGCAGAGCGCCTGTCGCCCTATCCCCAACTAGTCTACAGGAAGAAAAAGAGAGGGGGTGGCCACGTCGCCACAGAACAAACCCCCGCCCTCCCACTTTATCATCACAGTATCTGCTAGATTTGTTCTTATAAGAAAAAAGGATATTGTTCAATAGCTGCCGCTTTGGCTCCGTCAAACGGGGTCCTTCGGGCCCGTCTCAGTCCGGCATCTTGGGAGCCCAGACCCGGCATCCAATCGATCCATACAAGAGGTTCAGTTTTCTGTATCTCCAAGATGCACTGTTTTGACGTTGGCCGCTCCATGGCTGCCATAGTCAGTTGTCTTTTTGTGGGGCTTCTCTCTTCGTGGTCTGGCGCTGTTTCCCCTAACCATTCTCCAGCCGTCGAGACACTCTGCCATCCCTGAGTCTCAAAGAACCAAGTCTTTCCTTCCGCCTCGACCCTTGTCTCGCTGGAAACAACATGGAGTATTTCACTCCTTTATCACGCAGTGTCTTCTTGACCTCCAGAAAGGATCTTCGTTGCTTCTGCACCTTGACCGTGAAGTCTGGAAAGAAGGTAAGCATACTGTTTTCATATCAGACCAGGGGCGGGGGTGCTCCATGCTGTCTGTAGAATAGCGTCTCGATCTCGAAAATTGAACAGTCTGGCAAGTAGGAGCCTCAGAGGAGCCCCAGGTTTTGGATTTCCCCCCGGAACCCTGTGGGCCCTCTCGATCGAGAAAAAGTTAGACAGGCCCTTTGGCTGCAGATGGCGTGTCACAAGTTCCTCCACAAAGAGGTCGGCTGCTGGCCCCTCGGCCCATTCGGGGACTCCCAGGATTCCTATGTTGTTATGGCGATATCTGCCCTCATAATCATCAAGCTTTATTTCCAAATTGTGGCTGGTAGCCTGCAATACTTTGGATCACGTGACTTTAGGGAGACTTAGTACTAATATTAATACCTTGATGCCAGGTGCATTTCAGCTGTGGCTCTTTTGTATCACCTATGTAGGGGCATTCCAAATTTATACAAACTTTTTTGATATTACTCCTGGCATCCCCGGATGATGCACTAAGGTGATTGCTGCTGGTAATCTTGCATGGTGTGGCCACTAATGTAATCTTGGCTGACTTGGACACTATCACAAACTTAAAATATTAGTTGCTCGGGATATTTTTAATTGAGCATTAGTAGCACATATTACGAAAAAAGTTAGAGAACCCCTGGTTCTAGAAAGTGCTGAGGCAGATATAGACAATTAGATGACGTGGCAGATGTGAATTATATCAATGTCTTCTGCTGAAGATGTATCAAATGATCTGTAAAGAAAGACATGTTCTCCATTTGCCTAAACAGAGCAGATTAATTTTATTTTTTATACATTTTTCTTCCATTTATCATAATCCCAACAAGAGTAGTGGTGATCCATAGGAAGTTAAATGAAAACTTATTGCAACTTTTCAGATCTCGTTCTAGGAAAAGAAGACAAAAGCATTGCTTACAGGTTAGCACAATACTGTATCAGCCTTTTGGTAAAATTTAAACCAAACCTGTATCCGAAAGCACTAAACTTGTACTTTGGATCCAATGGGAGTGATGCACACTTCCACCCTTCACCACAACCACCACTGACTACATACAGTACAATCTGTAAGACAAAAAGCAGAAATGGGGAAAGGCTCATGAGATAAGAGAGAAAACAGATATACTGGATATCGCCCTATACCTTGACACACGGCTGGGCACGAATGTCTGTAGACCGACCTGGATGCCTAAATACAAATGAAAGAACTTTTAGTCATCTGCTATTAAATATTGTTAGAAATTGAATTTCTGGTTGGCTAGGGCATGCGCCTAAGCCAGGCAGAAACCACCACTTTAGTCAGGGCAAGGGAGTTGCACACTGAAGATAACCCCTGCTCACCCCCTTGGTAGCTTGGCAGAGCAGTCAGGCCTAGAGGCACGTGGCCCAGAGGCACGTGGCCCAGAGGCAACGTGTAAAGCATTTGCTCAACACACTCACACAGCAGCGACACACTAGGCACACCACAAAAGAAACTCCACACAAGGTTATATCAAAAATAGCCTTTGTATTACTCATAAAACACATTAGAACATAATCACATATATACACTGTGCCACCTGGCAATAAATATGACTTTACAGGGATTATATACACTACAGGGCCAATCGAGCCACTGTCATAACCATCAGAACTCACAGTTAGTGAAAACAACCAGTAACTACTGGTAACATTGCACTTGGCATGAACACAGTAGGCATACATCATAGCATTACCTAGAAGAGCATATTTAGGCATACACCATAATCAGCAGTAGGGCAGGGCATCATCACCACACCTCATGCCCCTCTTAGGCGTAAATATCATTCACAATATGCCACCATGTCCCCGAGAGCCCACTGGCCCCCAAATGGCAGGCCCAGTGTCTCTGCGCTCTCTACCTGGACTGCGCGGTAGTCTGGAACAGTTTCTTCCCACTTGAGGACCACTGAAGCTACTCCCCTTCTGTAATAGTCGGAAATGCGGGGAAAAAGTTGGTGCCACCTCAGCACCCAAGTGAAACTCGCCAATGACCCCTCGGGCCGGAAAACCACAGCGGGCCCGGGCCACGGGACACTCCGTCCCCCAAGGCACTCACCCGCTTTCACTGGGGCATTTTCACGGGGCCCATGAGGTTCCTGTGGAGGCACCACGCCTCCAATGACGATCCTTAAGCCGCTGCTTCCCGCAGGACAGGAGCAGGACCCAGAGCGAAATCTCTGGCAGCGTCGTCTGCAGAAGGCGTCTCCGACCACAACCAGGCAGCTGCTGCCTGACTTCCGTTTTGCGGTGGTAGGTTCCTCCCACCACCAGGCTTAGGCGGCATGCAAGGCTCTCCCCTTCCTTAAGGGAGCCCCGCCCACATCCAGGCGTCCTCCGCCTGTCTTCCGCTTCGCGGTGCGGCTGCTCTCGCCGTTCTCACCGCAAGAGCCCTCTCCTCAGGCTCAACAAGCAGCAGGTGCAGCGCCTGCTATGCTCTTCAGGTAGAGGCACAGCGATGTGGGGCAACTGGCAGCCCCCTCCTCACCCTTGGTTCCTGGGTCAGGCCAAAGCGGGCCACTATACCGCGATCAGTGAGGGGAGGCAGCAGCACAGTGCTCCCCTTGCGCTATCTCTCTCCAGTCCAGAGGCAGGGAACTTAAGCAGGGAAACGCATCAAGCGCTCACCATGCGCTGGATGTCAGGCCACACAGGGCAGAGCTGGGCCCAGGCAGGCCTGCTCACAGGGCCCTCCAGCAAGAGGGAAGTCCTTCGTGGCGGTTCCTTCTGGCGCCCAGCAGTCCTCTCTTCACAGCACCAAGCAGGTACCAAAAACATGGGGTCACAGCCCCAACATTTATACTACAAGTGTCTTTGTTCTCCCCCTGGCACAGGGCTCTGTGCCCAGTCCAAACCAGTTCTGGGGGCACTTACACCTCTCTTTTCAGGTGGACAACAACCCTCATTGTTAGTGTAGGCTCTGGCCCTAGACACACCACAGGGGGGCGGAGTCAGCATTGTGTAAGGCAGGCACAGTCCTATTCAGGTCCAGGTGGTACTCCTCCCACTACTCCAAATGCAGATCGGCCTATTCAGCCTAGCGCTGACTCACCCAGCCCCTCTGGAGCCACTGCACCTCCCCCGCCCCTGGCATCCAGAGCCAGACATGCAATACACAACAGGCAGGCACAAAGAGACATAGCACACAGAAATGCCCACTTCTAAAAATGGCATTTCTAAAATAGTGATAATAAATCTGCGAACACCATTACGCAGCATTTATTACCACTATTCCAAACATACCAAACTTGTTCACGCCACCCCTCTCATATCAGGAATTACCACTGAAACACATATCAGGGAATCCCCAATGCATTCCTATGAGAGGGCAGCCTCACAGTAGTGAGAAACCAAATAGGCTGTTTGTCACTACCAGGACATGCCACACAGTTAAGGCACATGTCCTACCTTTTACCTACAGCGCACCCTGCCCATAGGGCTAGCTAGGGCCTACCTTAAGGGTGACTGATATGTAGTAAAAGGGGAGTCACAGACGTGGCAACCACTTTACGTGCCACGTCACAGCGGCAGAAACTGCGTGTGCAGGCCCTGCAAAGGCAGAGGCCTGAGAAAGGTTTGAAAGGCTACTTTGGTGGGTGGCGCAAGCAGCGCTGCAAGCCCACCAGTAGCATTTAATTTACTGGCCCTGGGTATATGAGATACCACTTTACAAGGGACTGATAGGTAAATTAAATACGCCAAACAGGTGTAGACCAATCTTACCAAGTTTACCATAGAGAGCACATGCATTTTAACACTGAACAGCAGTGATAAAGTGCCCAGAGTCCTAAAACCACCAACAACAGGTCAGAAAAAATACCGGAGGAAGGCAAAAAGTTCTGGGATGACCCTGTAAAAAGGGCCAAGTCCAACAAATATGCTAAATCTAACTTCTACAGTGAGAGGATATACCTTTAGATTATCTCTGTGTAACCACGTCTCTGTGTCTTCAGCACAAAGCTGACCTTCCTGAAACTGAAATTAAATATATAAGTGATCTCTGAAATGCTGATTAAACTCCCTCTCTAGTGGCAAGATAGCATCCTTTAACTTCATACACAAATGCCTCCTGATATAGAATAGTGTAACTTCAGAAATCTCTTCGAAACAACTGAAAGTAATTCATTTTTGTTAGTACTCTGTGATTCATATTCTGGGTGACATAGATATCACTTACTAAACACCATTTGTACCTTACATGTATATTATATACAATATAATTATTGATGGTGCTTTAACCATTCTAGTGCAGTTGTTTCCACTGTCCTAACTGCCGCTGTCTCTTCTTTGGGGATCTCTGCTTGGGGATCACCCTCAGAGTGTGACCCTCAAGCAGGGATCCACCGCACTAGTCACAAGGGAGAAGTTCATGGCAAGTGGAGCGGACACTTGTGCAAGGGCCAACACATCCCCTCACCAAGAGCAATACTTGCTACCCCGCCCAGGGGGCAGATTCGGGGTTTTGCTCCCAATTTGCTCCCGCGGGATAGAGTGGGGTAGAAAGCTCAATAGACACCAGGGACTTTCTCATGGCAGTATTTAAAGGGAATGGTGCTGCATACCCTGACATTACAGCATGCACCCACCCCTACAGGTGCAAAGATTCCCATTTGTAAAGCGCAAACATATCACCCCTAAGGGTTTCAAGGTACTGGGAGCTGTTAGGGAGATTAAGTGAGCTACTGCCCAGAGTCAAATGATGCTGAGCTGAGCTGCCCCTGTTGCCGGGGAACGAACCATGAGCCCTGCGCTCCGGAGACAGTCGCACTGGCTGCTGCACCACACCTCTCCCTCTAGGCATAAAGTCTTTCTGTTTCCCCAGGTAGGGGCACACAGGTAGGGTGTTTGACCCAAGTGTGTCCGCCTGGGTATAAAGCCCACTAGATATCAGCAATTTCCTTTTTCGAGGGCAGCCTCCGGGGCACAGGCAGTGCAGCCCACCCAGGGTAATACAGGCTTTCGGCCTCCCAGGGGCGGGGGGAATGCTAGGTGGTAGGAAGTTTGTAGATCTCCACAGATTCTGGTAGTTTCTGCCAGGTAAATATGATTAATAGGCATGATTTTAGCCACAGTTTGAGATTTGCAGGGCATTGTTGGTAAGAAAGTGTCATGGGATCCACAGATGTCATACCATCATGAACTCAACTAGGTGTCTAGTTTTCAGAAATATCTGGGTTTGGTAGAGTTCCCTTGGTGGCAGCTGAGCCTGGGCCCAATACCAGAGCTACCCCTATCACCAAAACAAGTAATTTGTTTGACAGAAAATATTGATGTCTCCATGTCTTTTGTGTCACGAGTGCTAGGCCCTGCCATTCAAGTGGGGTAATGTTTTTATCTGGAAAATGTGTTAACGACGGATTTTAGGCATTTTGTAAACTCCTGCAGATTCCAGAAGTTTCAGACACGAAAATGTGAAGAGAATGCATGATTTAAGCTAAAGTTTGAGGTTGCAGGCTTTGTGGGTAAAAAAACGTTGGGGATCCACACGTCTTGCCCCTCTGGTCTCCCCTGTGTGTCTAGTTTTCAGGAATATCTGGGTTTAGTAGGTTTGCCTGGGTGGCAGCAGAGCCCAGGCCCAAACACTTCAGCTACCCCATCACCAAAACATCTCATTTTTATACATGAAATGCTGATGTCTCCACATTGGGAGGTTTTTGACGCCTTTTGTGCTGTGAGCACGTGGCCCAGCCCCACAAGTGGGGTAGCACTTTTATTGAGAGAAGTATGGAAACACTGGGTGGTAGGAATTTTGTGGATCCCAGAATATTCCAGAAGTTTATGTCACAGAAATGTGAGGAAAATGCATGATGTTGGCCAAAGGTTGAGGTTTGCTGAACATTTTTGGTAAGAAAATGCTGTAATATCCATGCAAGTAATACCACCCTGGACTTCCCTGGGTGTCTAGGTTTCAGAAATGTCTGGGTTTGGTAGATTTCTCTGGACGCCGGCTGAGTCCAGACCCAAATACTGCAGCTATCTCTATCAGAAAATTACATCATTGATTTGACAGGAAATGGTGATGTCTTTGTGTTTCGTTTTTGGGCAGTTTGTGTCACAGGCACCAGTCCCAGCCGCACAAGAGGGGAGAAATGGGAGAATGGTGGGTAGTAGGAATTTTGTGCATCCTTGCATTATGAGTAAGAACAAGTTGTGAAGTCCACACAAGTCAGACCACCCTAGACTCCTCTGGTTGTCCAGTTTTTAGAAATGTATAGGTTTGGGAGGTTTCTGTGGGGCAGTCAAGCCCAGGCCCAAGTACCGCAGCTACCCCTATTGCCATAACAGGTCACTTTTTGACAGGAAATATTGATGTCTCCACGTTACATTTTGAGGGTGTTCGGTTATAGGGGCTCTAGGCCTAGCTGCTCAAGTGAATTACTGTGTTTAGTGGGAGAAGTACGAAAACACAGATTTATGTAGCATTTGTTATTACAAATGAAATTTCTCTCCAATACTGGTTTCCAAATGTAAACCTGTGAGCAAGCAAGATCACATTTTGCCAATTGCCCTCTGAATTACCTGATAGTATTGGTAAACCCAAATTCAGAGCCGCACAAATAACCATTATTCCTATTATCAGTATTGAGAGTGCATTAAAAAATTCCTAGGTTTTCTTCATTCCCATTTTTTCATTCATTAAATGTTACCTTATTGTTGCATGGTCATCACAGAATAAAATTTAATTTGAAGCTACAGCTTAGTTGTTGGCTTAGGATACCACATGTTTTTGGACAACCAACAAACACTGTATATCCTCGTGGCCAGAAAGATCTGATGGACGTAACAGTATATCGGTTTTGTAAATCAGACATCTGGACAAAAATATTTTACGTTTCGCCAACAGCGCGCTGTCAGGGAAAGCTAGTGTCCTTCCACTGGCCACAGGCTCCTGCGGGTACTCTTTTTTTCACTTTTCATCTCTCTCCTTCAACCTGCCGTCCCTCCTCATTCTTTTGAAAACATCCCCCCTACTACTCTTTAATACTCCTGCTGCCCTCCTCCCAATACAGTGCTTGTTTTTCGTTGCCATTGCTTGTTAGGCCGAGCCTGGGCAGTGCATGTGCTGCTCTGCGAGGCATGCTGTATTGAGGTAGGGACTTGAAGCTCTGCCCACTCCCAGCCCACATTTTCCATTGGCTTGTGTCATTGTCCACTGTAAACTGTGGCTGTTCATTAGTCAAAAGGCTTAGTAGTCCCTCCTTAGTACCCCCTTGTCTCATTTTGTAACCTCCCATGGCGACACCCCCTGTTATGTGTGTTGTTGTTCAGTAGGCTTTAATTACAGCCTCCAAGCACTATTTTCTCATAAAGCGTTGTCCTGCCTGCTGTTGCAGGCAGGACACGCTCTCTCCTAACGCCTTTTTTTATTTTTATAGCACGCATTTGCAATGCAATAGGTTTCGCATTTGCGAGAGTTTAAGCTATTGGCATTGTAAATGACAATGCCTTTTATTTATCTTTTTAAAAACAACTCATACCTAAAAGGCATTGTCATTTACAATGCCAATAGCTCAAACTCTCATAAATGCGAGACATATTGCATTGTAAATGCTTGTTTTTAGTTGTGGTCACTCTTCCTACAGTTGACGTCTCTCTTCCTCTTGACTTTATTGGACCCTCTGTTCTGCTTTACTTTGGCTCTCTTCTGCGGACAAACCTGTCCTCAGCAACCCTAGAAGTACTTCTTTTGCCTTTCCCAGCACTGTGACATTTACCCATTTGACATTGTGACCGAGGGGTACTTCTAAAACCCAAACATCACAGTAGACAGAATGATTGATGCCTGCCTGTCCGTGAGAT
Organism: Calotriton arnoldi; assembly: GCA_963921515.1. NCBI lineage: Eukaryota > Metazoa > Chordata > Amphibia > Caudata > Salamandridae > Calotriton > Calotriton arnoldi. Next base: position 241,401 of record CAWUFW010015950.1, read on the forward strand.
GCCTCGTTTCTCCTGTTACTCTCCAAAAGAGCATGCATTGGCTTGCTGCTGGTGATCTGACGGTATTGGAACACTAAAAACAATAACATGTTCATTTTTTGTAGCCCCGGGGAGATTAGGTGATTTGCCCAGAATAACAAGCAGGGGCGGCTCTTCCACTAGGGCGGAGGAGCATCGCTCCACTGCTTTCTCGCAGTGCGAGAAAGCCAAAACATAAAACAGTAATAACTTTTGGTTATTACCATTTTATGTTTTTTTCTGTATTGCGGGCGGGAGGAGCTGCCCGTGCAGGGCAGGAGCGGTTTCCCCACTCCTGAGTACGTATGACTGGTTTGGTCGGCCCTCTCGGGCCACCCAAACCAGTCATGCGCACTCTGCACCTCTCCATGCAGGCTGCATTGCAGCCTACATGGAGAACATGCAATCTCCTACAGCCCCTGGCTGGGCGGCGTCCCGACCAATCACTGGAGCGTTGTGATTGGATTAGGGGTGGGGAGGGAGGCTGCCTGCTCCCTGTTCCTGCCAGAGGCAGGAGAGCAGGAGCAGACCGAGCAGTCAAGACACGGGACCCGGGCCAGCAGAAAGGTAGGTTTTTAATTTTTACATTTTTTATTATTGAACCCCCACTCCCCGCGCGACCCCCCCTCCCCTCATGACCCTCGCCTGCCCCCCCACCCTGCGTGACCGTCCCCCTACCCGTGAGCCATGCCAGACGCGACTGATAACAGGATGTTGAGCCGACACCAAGACTTGAACCTGGTTTCCCAGCTCCAAAGTGGGTAGCTCTGGCTGCTATGCCACATCCTCGCCCCTCTGTTGCCACAAAGCAGGGTTCTCCAAAGTTGGCACCTGATATTCCTATTATGAATTTTTACTTTGAACACACAAGTACACCAATTCCCAATACACGTTTAATTTTGTTTTGATGTTAATACATAATTTGTAATGATTCTGGTAATTTGTTTTACATCCAGCATATGCGTTTATCTTAAATTATTCATATTCACCTTGCTGCTGCAATAGGTCATATTGTTGGCTCATCAGCAGAGTTTTATACATAAACTTACTTTTTAATTCTTTATTAAAGAGTGTGCTTGTAGGGATGCTACTCTTACCTCACTTTCAGCCCCTGGAGTGAGGACAAGTTAATAGTAAAATAAATTGAACTTTAGCCATACAGAGTGAAAAATAATACCATAATGCATCATTATCGCTTAGGAAGTCTACCAGACAAACTAAGGGTGTGTTGCTACAGTCAAATGCACTATTTCTTTTATCTTTTCACAATTGCTCTCACTTTTTGCTCTCTAAATGTAATTACTGTTTATGTATTTGAAAGGTTAAAGGAAAACTCCCCTATTCTTAAATGTATGGAGTCTGATTCAATGAGGTATTTCAATTCAAAAGCCTGTCCTTAAAACACCCAACCCCAAAAGTATATTTAAAAAAGACATAATAATGAACTGAATACACGTTATTGGCGTTTGAACGATTTTAAAATTGCATAGAATGTTATACTAGAAGTCATTCTCGGCATTGATTATGCCTGCTCAGCATTATGACTTTTGTCCAGTCTTTTCCGAAAGAACGTGGTGTTCGAGTTCAAAAACAAAAAGATAGGAAAACATAGACAAGCCAAGCCTGAAAACCAAACATTAATCCAAACAGTGGCTTGGGGAATAAAAGGATGACAAAATAATGCTTTAGTAAAAATAGTCACATTTGGGGTGCACATTCATCACAAACTAACGATTTTGCACAACAGCACTTAAGACGTGGTCTACTGGTCAACTGACGAGTTTTCCAGTCCTGGCTTCCTCCTTTGAACAAATTAAGAGATTTTCAGCAAATCACGTTTTTTTCCATGGGCTTCAGTTTCTTCGTTTACAGATTTTGTGAGCACTTAGGAGCCCTGAGCACTTTTATTTTTAAGTTTTGCCTGCAGCGCACATGCACTGTCAGCGAAAGCTATTATTCTTTAACAAGCTTTGTAGCCTGTAGGTTTCGCCTATGGGACATCTATTGGGTTTGTCAACGTTTTTTTAGACATGTTGCTCATCAGCGCGGACGTTGACTTCGTTAAATTGCTTTTTTTCTTCACGCCATGGAGCACAGCGCTGCTGTGCAACATGTCTAAAAATACATTGACAAACCCAATAGATGTCGCATAGGCGAAACCTATTGGCTTTGCCAGTACTTGTTTTCATTGTTTTTTTTCATGGTCTAGTTTCTTTAGCGAAATCATGAGCTATCTATACAAATCACTGCTTTCTGAATTGAGACTTTTGTATAGTTTGCATAGTTTTCCAAATTCACCCCTGAGTTTCACACCTGTTTGTGTGGTGTGGTGCAGCGGCCAGGGCAGCTGACTTCGAAGCACAGGGCTCACGGTTCGATCCTCGGCTCCTGGCGGCAGCTCAGCTCAGCACCATGTGACTCTGGGCAATAGCTCACTTAATTTCCACGACGGCCCCCAGCGCCTTGAGACCCGTAAGGGTGAGTAATTCGTGCTTTACAAATACGGATTTACCTGTTTCCATCAATAATTGCTCGCAGGTTGAAGTCAAAATAATAGGAAAAATGGACTACCACTTTGAAAAGTGTAAATATTGTGGTAAAAATGAATGTTTTTACAGCTCTGCTTGTTCCTGAATTCTGGGAAATTAGTATCTGTAGCACTGCAAACCTTTTCTTAAAAATATGCTTTGTTGCACAGCACTCTTTTCCTATTTTTTTTTAACACAGAAAATTCAGCTATTTTGTTTTTTTCCCCTGTTCCCTCCTGGGAAATCCACAAATCCTGCATACCTTTCAAATCCTCAGGATGTGGAGAAAAAAAGACACAAATCTGGTGTTTATATTAGGACTTAAGCACAAAGTACCTGAAATATCAAAATAAGTGCTTAGCACTCGGGGTACAAAAGTGTCAGCAGGCAAGGGGTTAAAGATACAATACTTTCAGTTTCTTCACAAAAAAAATTCAAATTCAAAACAAACTGAAAATGGTCCCTAAAGTATTTGGCAACAAAAGTCTAATTCAAGAAATAGTTCAAATGTTGTCTTTTCCCAAATGACATGGCCTTTCTTTGCAGAAAGACATATTCTCTCCAACATTAATTGCAAATCCAAGAATCAAGCACAAAGCAGTGGCTGGAAAAACATTGAAGCCCCACGAATGTGAAGCTTCTTGCCAAGCTGCACCAACAGTAGATGTACACCACCACACTCGTAGATTACTCAGTGCAGATGGACTTGGCACACTATGTACATGCACTCTCTGAATGTCCAGCAATAAGCCGGCCTCCTGGCAACCTAGTGCAAAACTATGTAATGCTATCTAAAAGTGGGATTAGATCTGGCCTTTACAATTTGGATAAATGTCACTAGTAACACACATAAGAAAATTCTAGCTCATAGGTACCCGGAAACATTTGCCCAGAGGCCACAAAGTATGGTCTTTGGTGTGACCGAGGGCTGCACTGATGCCAGCAGGGTGGCGGTAGGGGTTCTGGGTGGGTGAGGGATTGTGTAAGGTGGTTTTAGGGGAAGCAAAGCTTGTACATCTTGTGGCTGAATTGCACGTAAAACCAGAAAACCTGGGATTAATCCCGGCTTTCCCCTTGACCAAACTGTGTGATCCTAGGCAATTTTGTTTTCACTTCGCCTCTTTTTTCTTCATTATGGAATATAAGAGGATCTCGATATACATGAGTTCTCGATATACATGTGCACTGTACAAAACCCTCTCCTATGTTTGATTATAATGTTGTCCACGTATATTAGCAACCTAGGCCACCCACAGGGTGCACATGACAACTGACTTGCCTCTTAGTTCGCTATTGCATTGTTGTCAGGGTGGAGAGGGGAAGCATGAATGTTTCTAAATTCACGTTTGAAAACTATTATTTAAAGAAAGATACCTCTCAATGCAGTGGTATGGTACAACGCTTCTGAATGTTAATGAAATACACTTTTTTTGCATTTTGAAGAAACATAATCCTATTTTTACACATTTGTTGCAGGATGTCTTTAAAAATAAAGGTGTTCCTACAGTTAAGTGATTCAGGATACCACCTTAGGTAGTTCATAACTTCAGTTATCCTGCAAGTAAATACTTGTCTGTTTATTTAACCTTTTTTTCTGAAGATTTGGCAGCCTGTGCTGCTGTTCGCCAGAGGGGCAGCATGCATACTTTGAATATCACTGTTCTAGCTTATCATGTACCTTTTGCCATTGTCAACATTATTTCCTCTGGTAGTGGTTTGATTTTTTATTTTTGCTTCACACAGTTGTCTGCATCATATTCCCTTGCTTGCTATGAGGTTAAACAAATTCTCTGCTAAATCCACAGGAAAGTCATTGATAAAATGATACATGTCTTTAAAATATGCCCTTAGGGTTCTTTTGTGTTAGGAAACCAACCCAGCTGAGCCACACATCGAATCATAGCCCTCCCGTCCTTTAAGGCCAATTTGTTAACCTCAGCAGAAGAGCAAACAAGCATTTGCAATGCAATGGGTCTCGCATTTACAAGAGTTTCGTAAATGCAAGACCTATTGCATTGGAAATCCTTTTTTTCTGTAAACTCACGTTCTGTGTACTGACTCATAGATCTGATGCTAAAGTCACATGGTTGTTACAATCCCAACCAATGGTCCCTGTATATGGAAGGAACTGTAGTTGATAAGGTGGGGAGCCCTTCTTACAAGGCTATGTTAACATGTTTAGTCAAGAAGAGAGACTTATTTTTTGGGAATGACAAAATATTAATTGTATGTCACAGTTTATGAAAATATTGAGAAATTCAGCAAAAGTATGCATTCCTCCCTCAAACATAAACCTATAATATCAAATACTTGAAAAAATAACTTTAAAAATATTTTACTGATGTCTTAACCAGCCCCACACAATTACTGAAGCAAGTAGAAGCAGAGTTGTCATGTTTAAGAATAATACAGAGGATTTAAAACAAGACTTCATTCAATGACTAGCTTGTGATCCTGCGGGAATTTCAAAACATAAACAAATGACCAGTATTTTTGTCTGGGAACTATGGAAACCCTACTCTCCTTGACAAGCTGAAGAATGAAAGTGATGGTCACAAACCCTTGTCTTTTAAGTTGTAAAGAACTTTTCTGGCGCTGTATAGCCATGTTATCTTGCGACCAGCTTCGCGGCGGCTTATCGGTATTACATTTGCATAGGTCTCAAGTTTCCCAGGTTCATGCATGAGAAGCTCGTCCTGCCCAGGTTTCTGCTTTACACTTTTGGACTCGCAGAGTCTATTTATCCCATTTTAAGATCAGGAGTACATGTTGTAGAAAACCAAAGGAAAACCTTTTTATCATCATGGTGAGTAGTAATTAGAAACAAAGCAGGAATCATATCTGGGTGGCCCTATTGATTCTACCATGGACACACATGCCTGTCAACTTACTCTCAGAGAGCAGGTATCACCCTTTTTTAATGATATTCACCCTCTTAAAAATGAACGTGCCTTCAAAGAATTCGATAATCGCACCATGTTTGCAAACCTGCATCACGCTCCCCAAACTTTTTTTCTCCTTTCTGATGAGATCAGCCTCTTACACATCTAGCTTCGCCCTCTATTGAGCGGCATCAGGTTGACAGTTATGATTACCAGTTTTCCCATTGAAAAATACTGCCAATTGTACCATTTTAAGATTTTACAAAGGCCTGCGCGGTATTGTGAAGGAGAGCTTTGCATGAAATTGTTTGTTGTCATTCTTAACTTGGCCTTTCTGTCTTTGTTTACTTTAATTATCAGTCGGGGTCATTATGGCAGAGGTAGAACACATTTTAAAGCATTTAACTCTTACATTTGCTGTTTTAAGTACGTACCAGTAGAGGGAAAAATATCGGCTTGGATGGTTCTCTTAATTGTTGTACCCGTAGGGTACAAGTGAAGCAAAAGAAAAGAAGCCTTCAACCTCAGGCCCCTTCTGCGAGGAGAAGCCGGGTCTGGCTGACAGGCCGAGCATGCACATCTGTTTATCTAGAAAGACACCTCAAGTGCAGCTTCCAGTCATGCGACTTAACCACATCTGGAGTGACTTTAACTCCACGTCTCACCAAACACGTGCCTTTCTTAGGGGCTTTTTAATTTGGGCCCTCTCATGGGAGACTGCTGTGGACGTTGTCACCCTGCTGGAACATCTGTCGTGTACACGAGCACTTCTTTTCTGTGTACACAAGTGTCCAGGTTTTTAGGTCTCGCCTAGGCAGCGCTTGCGCTGTCTCTTCGAGACATGCTGTATTCAGGATATGTGCATAAAGCTCTGCCCACTTTCCTCCCATCTTTTTAATTGGTCCCTGTCCTTTGTAAATGGTGGCTTTTCATTGGTCAATAGACTTAGTAGTTCCTCCTTAGTAACCACCTTGTCTCATCTTGTAACCTCCCATGAGAACACCCCCTGGTACATGTGTTGTTACTCCCTAGGTCTTAATTACAGCCTCAAGGGACTATTTTCTTAAAAGACTTCCGGCAGGACACACACTTGGTCCTAAGATAGGCTTTCAGTGCTTACTTCACCCACAAGAACATCTCATATTTATATGAGACCATCTATTATTTTCCCTTCATCAGCTCCACACAGAGTAGAACCTAATCCGGAATTAATATAATAATTCTTTTGTCACATTTCAAAGCTACTAATTTTATATATGGACATAGCTAGTTGAATGTATTTGTGGTACTGTCTTGCATGCAATGCATTATGGGTAGGGTGGACTTACCATACCTTCTGCAGGGTGCAGTACCATATGTGGCCAAAAGAGGTTCCCTGAGACCCCTTTTGGCCACATATGGTACTGCACCCTGTAACATGTCTAGATAAAAAAAATTGGCATTTATTATGCCACTAACTCCAACTCCAACAAATGCAAGACTAATTGCATTTGCAATGCAATAGGTCTTGAATGTGTTAAAGTTAGAGCTGTTGGTGTTGAAAATTACAATGTTTTTTACTTTTGCTTTTTTATACCATTGGCAATCTTGCAAAGCAAATATAATAATTCCACTGCAAATAAAAACAAAACTAAACGTTCTGCCTCATTTTTATAATTGGCTCCTGTCCCTGTCCTTTGTAAATGGTGGTTTTTCATTGGTCAATAGGCTTAGTAGTTCTCTTTAGTGTCGCCTTGTCTTTTCTTGCAACCTCCCATGAGAACACTTCCTGGTACATGTGTTGTTACTTCATAAGTTGTAATTACAGCTTCAGAGCACTACTTTCTTAAAGGGTTTACAGACAACAAAAAAAATAGCTTTGTTACCTGTAAGACTGGCAGTGGTTACTTTACTCACTAGCACATCTCACATTTTTATGAGACCTTCTATTAATTTCCCTTCATCAGCTCCACACAGAGTAGAACCTAATCCGAAATTAATCTAATAATTATTTTGTCACATTTCAAAGCTACTAATTTTATATATGGACATAGCTAGTTGAATGTACTTGTGGTACTGTCTTGCATGCAATGCATTATGGTTAGGGTGGATTTACCATATCTTCTGCAAGGTGCAGTACCATATGTGGCCAAAAGAGGTCCCCTGGGACCCCTTTTGGCCACGTATGGTACTGCACTCTGTAACATGGCTGGGTAAAAAACATTGGCATTTATAATGCCAATAACTCCAACTTTGCAGGGTGCAGTACTATATGTGGCCAAAAGAGGGCCCATGGGACCTCTTTTGGCCACATATGGTACCGCACCCTGCAACATGGCTAGGTAAAAAAAGACATTGGCATTTATAATGCCAATATCTCCAACAAATGCGAGTCTCGCATTTGAGCTGTTGGCATTGAAGATGACAGTGTTTTTTACTTTTGCTTTTTTATACCATTGACAATAGTGCTATGCAAATATAATAATTCCACTGCAATAAAAACAAAACTAAACTTTCTGCCCCATCTTTTTAATTGGCTCCTGTCCCTGTCCTTTGTAAATGGTGGTTTTTCATTGATCAATAGGCTTAGTAGTCCTTCCTTAGTACCGCCTTGTCTCTTCTTGTAACTTCCCATGAGAACATCCCTTGTTATATGTGTCATTACTCCCTAAGTTTTAAGTACAGCCTTGTTTTAAGTGTCATTACTCCCTAAGTTTTAAGTACAGCCACACAACACTTTTTTTTTCCCCTTGTCAGGGTGCCGTTTCTGGTTCAGATACGTCAATCGTCACCTTCCACAACACCCTATTTATTCGTCAGTCGTTGGTAACAAACTTGGCAACAAGTGCGCAAGCTATCCCATTGACCTTTTACCTGTGACGGGAAAAGGTCACGTCAGTCAAATACATACAGTAAATAACTACATTTACTCCACCTATCTTCATCCGCCTTCTCCTCACCTCTGTCGCCAACCGGTTCCTGGGTTGAAAAAAAAGGACAAAAACAGGTTAGCGGCCCTTCCAGGGTCCCCCCGTGCAAGGGTACCCCTTTGGGTCCTCAGTCGTCGTCATCTTCATCTGATCCGTCCAGTGCTGCGTAGTTACGCAGGAGGCTGTGGATCATCTTATGGCATGCCAGGGTCGATGTCTCCTTCTTCCCTACTACCAGGCGGTTTCCGGAAGACAGAAGAACATCTTTAAAACAGCCAGGAGCCTCCAGCAGTTCTGGAGGTCACTCAGTGCGTGTGTCCCTGGGAACAAACCATACATCACAGAGTCCGCGGTGATGCAGGGCGTAGTTATCCAGGCCCTAAACTCTGCGCCTAGGGCCTTCATCAGGTCCTGTGCGTACGCGCACTCCCAGAAGAGATGGTATGTTGTCTCGTCCGCGATGCACCCTCTTGGGCAGGACCTGTATCGGTTGAGTCCTCTTGCGTGCATGAAGGCTCTCACGGGAAGTCCTCCTTGGATGGCCATCCAGGCGATGTCTTTGTGCTGGTTGGTCAGGCTCTTGGATGCGACGTTTCCCCACACGTGGTCTGCTGTGGCAGAGGGGAGGGCGCTGATCAGTTTGCTGATGCCCTTTGCTTGTGTCTGGCGTTGGACAAGCTTTGGGGTCCATGTGGCGGGGGCGGCAGCCTCCAGCCCGAACTCCTTCACAAACTTTTCCACTTCCTTGTAGAACCACGGGGTCTCCCAGTTGTATGGGACGGCGCTCACCCACTCTGCCCATCCGAGGCGCCTCCACGTTGGCAACAGGAAGAATCATGCCATCAGAAAGCTGACGTGGCTCTCGTCTTTGGTCCTCAGGTGCTCCTCACGCAGTGGCACACGAAGATTCCCCTCAGGATGGTGGCAATGTCTGGCACTCCCTTGTCGTGGGTCTTGAACATCACCGCCCTCTTCACCCTGTCCATCTTTGAGCACCAGATGAAGTAGAAGATCATTCTCATGATGGTCCTGGCCGTGCGGGACTGCAAAGGCCACACTTAGGCGACGTACTGGAGCACTGGCAGGGTCTCGTTCCGCAGGACCAAAGACTTCCCTTCGATCGTCAGCTTCCAGAGGCTTCAGAGTTCCAGCTTCTGCCTTGTCATCTCCAGTCTCATTTCCCATGTCTTCTCCGCTGCAGGTTCTCCGCTGAACCAGACTCTCAGGATCTTCAGGAAGTCCTGCTTGATGGGGAATGGCAGTGGGTCTCGGGTGGGGGTCCAATGTCCGAAGAGTAGGGTTTCCGACTTGGCGCTGTTGATCTTCGCTCCTGACGCCTTTCCAAACTCGTTACAAGTCCTCTCCAGTTCTCTCACAGATGGTCCATCTACGCAGAAGACTGAGACGTCGTCCATGTAGAGGGAACACTTCACTTCGCCCTTTCCGTTGCTTCCTGGGGCTATCACTCCTCTGACGTTCCTGTTCTGTCTGATGCGTTCGGCAAGGAGTTCAATCACGCAGATGAACAGAAGAGGGGAGAGAGGACAGCCTTGCCTGACAGGACGGGGAAGGGGTCGGTTTTCCAGCCGTTAACCAACACCGTGCTAGAGATATCTCTATACATTGTGGTCACCATGTCACAGAAGAAGTCTCCCAGCCCCAGTGCTCTGAGTGTCCAGTTCATGAACTCATCGGAAACGCGGTTGAACGCCTTTTCCTGATCCAGGCTGGCCAAGGCCGTCGGAACCTTGCGGCTCTTGACGTACTCGATCGTGTCCCAGACCAAGGCCAGGCTGTCCATGATTTGTCGACCCGGTATCCCACAAGTCTGGTCTGGGTGGACTATCTTCGCTATTACCTTCTTAGGCGGTTTGCCATCACCTTCGCAAGAATTTTGTAGTCCGCATTGAGGAGAGAGATGGGCCTCCAGTTCTTGAGACTTCTCTCTCTCCTTTCTTCTTGTACAAAAGAGTTATCATACCCTCTCACAGGGATTGCGGCACACTGCCCTTGCCCACTATTTCCTCGTAGAGGTCCAGCAAGTCCAGCCTGTTCAGGTCCCACAGTTCGACATAAAGTTCCACTGGGAGACCGTCATTTCCAGGTGTCTTGCCTCTCTTGGAGGTCGTAGTGGCCAAGTGCAGCTCTTCCAGGGTGAAGGGAACGTTCAGGCCCTCTCTCTCTTCTGGACCCAGTGTCTTCGAGATGCCCTCCAGGAAACTATCCGCATGGGCTCTCTCTGACGACTTCGGTGAGTAAAGCTCGCCATAAAAGTTGGTTACGACTCTCATGACTTGCTCTTTCTCACCTTGGAGGTTGCCCTCTGAGTCCCGAAGCTCTACCAGCAGTGTGCGGGCTGAGTGAAGTTTCTTGAAGAAGAATGAGTTGCATTTCTCGTCCTTCTCAAGGTTCTCGGTTTTGGTCCAGAAGATGATTTTCCTGGATTCCTCCCTGAAGTGCTCGGTGAGCCCTTTTCGGGTTTCCTCCAGTTTGTCATCCACGTCCCATCCCCCGAGCTCGAGTTCGTACAGTTGCTGCAGTTTGCTCTGCAGTTTCCTGAACGACCTCTTCTTTTCCTGTGCAGCCGCTCTGCTTGCATCCTGGAAAAAGCTCCGGAACCTGTCCTTCACCCATTCCCAGCACTCACTGGCGGAGTGAAAGAGGTCCTTCATGTCTCTCCACTCTACATACACGACTCTGAGGTTCGCAACTAACTCCTCGTTTTCCAGCAATGAGCAGTTCAGTTTCCACGATCCTGGGCTGGCGGAGAACTTCCCTGAAAGTTCCCCCTTGAAACTGACTGCTCTGTGGTCAGAGAAGTAGACGGCGACCATGGAGCTTCGCCCAGGCTTTACCGTTGGGGAGGTGAATAGGAAGTCGATCCGTGAACGCACGGATCCGTCTGGCCTACTCCAGGAAAAATTCCTGGCGTTCGGCCCCATGCTCCCGATGACACCCCGGAGGGACGCCTCACCTACCATCTCCACCAACAGCCTGGACGTCACGTCCATCTCAACAGAGTCTGACCCAGTGTGTCCATCCAACTCTACTATGCAGTTGAAATCACCACCCATCAGGATGGTTCTGGAGGTCACGAGCTGCTTCCTGAGCACCCTGAACATCTTGAGTCGCTCATTCTTCCCTGGGGGGGGGGGGCATAGACATTGATGAGCCTAACGGGCTCACCGGCCCAAGAGCCGTCCATGACCAGCACTCTGCTGTTGACCTGCTCCGTGACCTTGTCCATGGTGAAATGCCTCCCCTTGATCAGAATGGCCACTCCAGATGATTTGCACTTGTTTCCTCCAGACCAAAACGATGGCCAGTGTGTCCACTGCCATTCGAGCTGGCTGTACGACTGGGCGTACGGAATCCCGCATTCCTGCAGAAAGTAGATATCTCAGTTCTGAGCGGCCAGGAAGCGCAATGTGCCAACCCGCCTAACCTGATCCTTCACACTTCTGACGTTTAGGGTGAACAATGATACAACCATTGTCTCCGCGCTAGCCGTCAGTGTCCGGTTCGAAATCTACTGGGGTTGAAGGCCCTGGGGTGCTCTACTTGGGGTGCTGAGCCACCTGCTGGTCCTGCTCTCCCTCTCCTGTGCTGTCTTCAGTGTTCCCGATGAACACCTCTGATCCCACGTCTGGTATCCACTGTGCTGTCTCTTCTGTGGTTCCCATCATGTTGAGCTGCTGATGGAGTTCTTGGAGTACCGACTGGAGCTCCTCCTGGTCTTCTTCCTCGTCCTCCATCTCTTCGTTGTGGTCATCTTCCACGCTTGCCACGATGACGTCGTCCTCTTCCTCTGTGCCTGCCTTGATCAACTTCTTGCTGGCCAGGAAGTCCTCTTTCCTTGCCAGTGTCCTCTTCTTGCTTCCCCGCTGGAGGGTTGTGTCCGGTGTGGTTTCCTCCCCCAACTTCTCCGGTTTGGGTCTGGGCTGTGGTATTTCATGCAGGGTTGTCTGCTGGGCCTTGGCGTTGGACCTTCTCCGTTCCTCTGCCTCCTCCCTCTCTTTTGCGGTCTTTTGGCGCAGCGTCTGGGACCGGACCTGTTTCCATGTCTCTTGAAGCAAGTCGTCGTCTTCGCTGCTGCTTTCCGCCTTCACTTCGGGTTGGTTCCCCTTCTTCTTCGTTTTCTTCTTCTTTCCCTTTGCCGTTGCAGTATCTTCTGTCGCCTTCTCCTCCTCCTGTGCCTCTGGTTCTGGCGCTGGGTCTGTGTCCTTTGGGGCTTCCTTTGGTGGGGCTACTTGTGGTGCTCCTTCATCGGGGCTCCCTCTGGATGATGGACTTCCTTGGCCTGTGCCGTCCCAGTCGGTGGCGTTGGTTCCTCCGTTGTGGCTGGTCCTACCTTGGGGTCCTCTGTGATCTTTGGGCCTGGTCTTGGAGGTGTTGGGCCCTTCGGGGCCTGGCCCTTCTGTTCCGCCTTCCTGGGTGCTTCCGGTGTTTTGGCCGCTTGTAGCTTGGCATCCTGCAGGAGGGCGTTCCGCTTGGCTTTGTCTGCTGGGGATACCGTCGGTCTGGTGTGTCTCCAGGCTGGTGTTCCTGCTGCTGCCGCTGCGTAGGTCTTTGGCAGGTCAGACTTGGGCATCGGTATTAGGTGTGACCCTCTCCTCCGCAGAAGTTGCACTTCTTGATCCCGCTGCACGTGCCAGCTTCGTGTTCGGTCTGTTTGCAGATCCTGCAGAATTTCTCTGGGCATTCCTTTCCTCTGTGTCCCATGGCCTGGCACTTCCGGCATTTGAAGGGTTGTCCTTGGAATTTGATCCTTCCCTCGTCGGCTCCTAGGTAGAAGCTCGCTGGTGGGTGTCTCAGGCCGTCCTTTGATGCCGGGTCCTTTTGGAGGCTGACAATCGCTTGCCAGGTCGTGTTCCAGATTCCTTTGCTATCTGGGACCATGGGTCCTGTCTTGATGGTCTCGTACCGTTGGAGGAGTGACGCGATGTCCTTGTCTGGGATGTGGGGTTTGGTCATCTCAACTGTGATCCTCTACTCCGTCGATGCCGGTTCCCATCCTGTCGATATGGCGAATTCAGGGTAGGGCTTCTCCTCTTTCTTCCCCTGGAAGAACTCCCAGTACTTCCTGTAGAGGACCTGTGTGACAAAACTGAGAAGGAAGATCCATCCTGACGCTGAGGCCTGGCAGCTCAGCACATCTTGCCCTGGGATCCCAGCTGTCTTGACGACCTTGATCAAGAACAGGTCTCGGTCTAGCTTAGGGCCCTTTTTGTTCTTTAATTCCCACCGCATAACCTGGGCGTGCCTATGGATGAGATTGTACCCATTGAAGGGTTCGGGGCGGTCCCTTGCCTGGTCCCCTCCTCACCCATCCCCTTGCTCCCTGGTTTGGCAGCAGTGGGGTTTTCAGGTGTACCTGCCTTAGGCCCTGAGTCCTTCTGGGCACCAGCCTTCCCAGCACTGGTGCCTGGTTTTTGAGGTACAGTCTTACTTGCCTCTCCGCCGCCCTCCCCAGGGGGCCCAGGGTTGGGCTTCGGGGCGTTCGGTGTGGGGGTGCCATCTTGGATGGTCACTGGGGCTCCAGTGTCCATTTCGTCTGCCATTTGGTGGATTTGGGGCTTACCGGTAACTTCTGGGTTACTGCCGGTTTACCATTGTCGCCTGGGGTCCTCCGCCTGGGTAACTGGGGTGTCTCCCAGCATAAATACAACAAAAAGAGCCACCCTATTATTCAAAATAGGGACAGGGTAATTACAGTCTACAAACAACAAGTCCCTCATGGAAATGTGTGGACCAAATGCTGTAATCTAAATGTGCAAAACCTCAAGGCAAAACTATCCACTGTGAGTATAATACTAAATAACAAGCCCAATTGTACTCTTCTCCAATTATTACAATGACACTTGAGAATCAACCAGACAATAATCCCAACACAATATTTAAAATATACAAAATCGATTTTATTCATAAATTCTTTTAAAAAACATAATTGGCAAATCTTAAAAAAGTCATTTAAAAATGGTTTTCACTTGATACATACAACAAATTTCATACACAATAATTGAACACCAGAAAACTACATAAAAGTCGACGCAGCGTTTCGGTGAAATGCTGATTGATCACCTTCTTCAGGACAGAGTTTTCTACGAATTAAATACACAAAGATATGTCAGGTTAACTTTTCTATTCTATTATCCTCTATACTCGTGTTGCCACATTTATCCATTTGTTACCATATCATATAATTTGTTAAACAATAAAATTACCATTCTCAAGTCACGTACATTGTAATAAACCACCTACACGTGGTTTTCAACATTTACAGATTAACAATAAGCCTCTCAATATCATATTTGCCACATTTAGAAACAGCATATGAGCCCACATATTACGATAATAACCTACCTATTATAGATATCAAAAGTGGTGGATCCCTTATTCGCTATAGATGGGTAACACTCTTCTTGATTAGAAACAAGGAATGACCTAAAGTAATACAGATAGTATTCAGAGAAATGAAAAACAAATTTCAACGAGCTTCCTCTTATTATTAGAAAAAAGAGACAAACAGAGGCCAAAATTACGCCCTAAGTTTGTTAACAAATTAATATATATAAAAGATATGAGATAGCGTACCTTTTTATGTGATACTATTCCTTTTTTTTGGGTCGCGTTTCATAGGAGCCACCGATAAGTATTATCGTCAATTTCCTTAAAGCCAAACAATTAAAAAATAAGAGTTTCAGCTCTCTGGAGATTCTGTTATAATAAAACACCTATCTAGTGTCACTACAAATTACTCGTAACTATCTCTATACCTATTAAAAGCCAGCAGAAGTATCCTCTACACAGAAGGATGGGCCGTGATTGGGCTCTTCTAATGATTTAATCCTCGTTGTTTGTGCAGGAGGAAGTGCTGTGCGGACGAATAAATCGTGATCATTACTCAATCGCATTATATGTTTAATCGACATGATAGACTATCCATAGTTAACTCATGTTACCTGGTTATGTTGCTTCCCTTAATTGTGCAACTTCAATATGACATTCTGTACGGGTTAAAATATATAAAAACTCAGTAAATGTGCATTCCTCAATCTTTTAGGAAATTACTATATACTTAAAAATTTATAAAAAGAACAAATTGCTCAAACCTCTATGAACATACCAGATGTTTTCCGTATGTTACCTCATTATAATAAACAATTTCTTAGGTTTCAGTGTCTATTGTAAGTATATCTTCTTTGCGAGGTACTCTCCATTATACTGATTGATATGGGGGCCCTACGTCTCAGTCTCGTCTAAAATTATTAAAACAACACTCCCTCTTTATGCGGACGTAACTGTGAATTATCGGAGTAAGACTCTGTATATATTTCACCATCTTACCCACCCTCAGTCATTTCACCCTTTTAAAACCTTAAGGACCTTTCCAAGCCGTTTAGACTAACGCATTATTCCTGAACTTACTTGGAACCGATGAATCGGCCTCCTTGCTCCTACGTAAACGCTTTCCGGGTCGGGATACAATGGTCCACTCCTTCCGGGTTGTGCATTTAAATACTGTTACCATAGTCATGTGGTACAATTAACTAGGATTTGTGGGCGGAAACCTATCTCCCTATTGCAGCGGCCATCTTACAGTGGTCAAATATACCCTATCTTATGTCTATTTTATACCTATTTTATAATTGGAGTCATATAGAACTAATTTGATAACGGTGTTAACATCCAGATCAAAGTTATTTCTACCACGAGTCTCTCCAAAACGGGGTCCTACACGTGGTTTAGTCTTAAGATCTTCATTTATCGCGCAATTCGAATACCGCGGTTTTCTTAAAATAGAATATGGGTGGTTGAATTGTAAGGGTACATCATCTTTTACCTCCTATTTCATCATATCCTGTTAACGCACGCACGAAGTTAATCGATCTATAAAATCTAGATGGATGTTACACTGTCAAATACCGGCGGCCATCTTGTAATATGTAATGTAGGCGCAAAGACTACTAAAAAGTACTATATGTACGATTTACGGTCTTTATGCGTACACAATATTCAATCTTTTATTGTATATAAAACAACCGTTGTCAAATTCAATTTATTAAGATTGCTAAATCATTCATTATTTAGTTGGGGAACCATGCTTTGGGGGGTATTAATACTGGGGATCTAACAAAGAGTCCAATACAGATGGTCTCTTTTTAAATCAATTTCTCCCACTCTTCTTTGCTGTTTAGGCCCAATCTAAATGTCTGAAATTTCGACATGTAGAATTGTTCCTGTTTTCTACGTTTAATTGTTATATCACCACCCCGTATATTTGTTTGGATTGTCTCTATCACACACCACCTAAGGTGGTCGATCGTATGTCCTTTCTCTATCCAATGTTCTACAAGGGGGGCATTTTTCTTGCAGGTGCGGATGGCAGATTTATGTTCATTGATCCTAATCCTAATTTCTCTTGATGTTTCTCCTATGTAACCTAGATTACATGGGCATAGGATCAAGTAAATAGGTTCTTAGACCGACAGTTTGTCATGTTTTAAATCTATGGATTACCTTATTATGTTCCACGCTGGTGCCTCTCATGATATTACTACAATTGTTACAGGTACTACATGGAAAAGTGCCTACCGGTAACGGGCGTTGGTTATACTAAGTTGTTTATTCGTAATGACATTGTTATATGTATGTACAAGACTGTTTCTAATTGTTCTATTCCTACGGAATGAGAACATAGGTTTTTCCAATTTTGGTTTTCCCTGTCTATTTAATAGGTGCCAATTTCTGTTAATAATATTTTTTACTTTATT
Organism: Calotriton arnoldi; assembly: GCA_963921515.1. Taxonomy (NCBI): domain Eukaryota; kingdom Metazoa; phylum Chordata; class Amphibia; order Caudata; family Salamandridae; genus Calotriton; species Calotriton arnoldi. Next base: position 258,512 of record CAWUFW010015950.1, read on the forward strand.
GCTTATGTCACTAAAATTCGTCACAAAGATCATAGGTAATTGGCGAACCTCTTGTTTTGTCATTGTGTTTTCAAAAAGGAGTCCCTATTATAATATTTGGCACGTTTGTATGCTTGTTTGATGATCCTCCTAGGGTATCCTCTTTCAGCCAATTTCCTTGATAGTCTATCAGCATGAATGTTGTAGTCCTTGATGTCACTACAATTACGTCTGATCCTGAGAAATTGCCCGAATGGGATATTTTCTTTTTGGCATGCTGGGTGATTACTATTGTAATGCAAAATCGTGTTTTTATCTGTGGCCTTCGTGAATAACTCCACTTGAAGTTGGTTATTCGAGTTTTTGATTTTAATATCTAGAAAGTCACAGCTTTGTTTGTTAATGGAGGACGTGAAACGAAGGTTCTCGTCTCCCAGATTAAGCCAATCAATAAAAAACTAAAAGTGTGTCTTCATTGCCTGTCCAGATAAAAAAATATCATCAATATAGCGTGACCAAGCTGTAATGTTTTCATAAAATGGTGCTATTGGGTTAAAAATGTGCCTTTCCTCGAACTTACTAACGTACAAACCCGCCAGACTAGGAGCACAAGTTGCTCCCATGCTGGTCCCCTTTATTTGTTTGAAGAAATCAGTTTTGAATAAAAAATATTATTTTTAAGGATGATCTCCACACATTCAATAATAAAAATTGCATGCGTCGTGAGATCTCCTCGTCATTGCACATAAGATCTTTTATCATTTGAATAGTGGCCTCTTGGGGAATATTTGAATATAAAGCTTCTATATCAAGAGTCACAAGCCATTGGGTCTCAGTATTAAAAGAAAGATTCTCAATTTTACTGATCATTGCCGTCGTGTCCTTTATGTATGCTTGTTGTCGGACAACTAGCGGTTGTAAAAATATCCACATACTTGCTCAATGGCTCAGTGAGGGAATCAATACTGGATACAATGGGTCTCATGGGTGGATTCTTAATGTTTTTATGGATTTTTGGAAGCCCGTATAGGGCAGGTATTATAGGATGTGTATTGTTTAAAAAATTAAATTCATCCTGGCAGATAACTTCATCTTCCTTGGCTAAGGATAAAAGTCTGGTAACTTTTCGAATTAGGGCGTCCCACTCGTCTCTATTCGATCTCTGGTAATGTTGTATATTGTTCAAAAGGGACATCATTTTTGTGCTATAGTCAGAGGTATTGAAAATCACAATACCACCGCCTTTGTCGACGGGTTTTATGGTTATATCTTGGCACAGTTCCAAGTTCGACAGTGCTGTATGTTGTCGAGCTGTCAGATTTTTATTGATCCAAATTTTTTTATTCAACAGGTCATTTATACTTTTGTCGACTACTCTTTCGAAAATTTCAATGTCTTTGTGGACTAATTGTAATGATGGAGTCCACGTTGATTTGGGTTTTAGGCCTGATTTGTTTATCGTAGGAATTTTATCTTTTCCCTCAAAAAAACAATTCAATTGTACCTTTCTGAAAAAGTTTTGGACGTCTCTTTCCAAATTATACCTGTCTACAGGGGAAGTGATAGCGTATCCTAATCCTTTTTCCAAAACACTAATCTCCTCTTGTGTAAGAACTCTATTGGAGAGATTAATGATGGGTGCCTTATCAATTAGTCCCAATGTTTCTGGCTCCTTGTGTACGGGCGATTCTGTACCGGGTTCGGGGTAAAAAAGCCCCTTCCTCTGGTCCTGCCCCTGCTCTGACCCCGATTGGTTGGTCTTTTGTCTAAAAAAGAAAGAGTGTCTCTACTCGTACCCGCAATAGCTTCCCTGTTGCTGGTAGTATAATCATCTTTGAATTGTTCATTTTCTGACTGAACTCGTATATGACGTGTCAAAAAACATCACTCTCTTACGTGGGTTAGTTTTTCTTGGTTGTATCCAGTTTTTTTAATTGTTATACAACTCTTCCCTCGGTCTTTCATAAAAATCTTTTTGCAAATATGGATAGACCTGTTCCATGTTATATTTAGAGATGTCATTGCGTAATTTATTTGCTTTTTTGTTTAAAAGGTAATCTCTATAGTCTGAGACATCTTGTTGAATTTCCTCAAGTTTCTTTTTGGCTTCCTCCAACGAGGTGTTTTCCCTAAGTTTTAGTTCCATTTCCTCTATCTCTTTTTTTTCTATGATTAAAACCTCCTGTGCTGTCTCTATTATTAAAAGCATCCAATCGCGACTGCATAGTGTCTCCCAGCATACCACAATAGTCTGCAGTGCAAGAAACACTGTCCAGTCACGCCATAGAGCTAAGGCAAGGGTTATAGGTGTTACCACCTAAGCATGAATCCCCTCACCAGAGGTCTGGGTGCTGTACAGGCCTGTGAAAGGTGTTAGGAGGTATTTTAAGCCTCCAGCATTAGTCCACCCAAGCGCAAGGAAAGAGAGAAATTTAGGGAGCGTAACATGTCCAGTGCTCTAACGCCGACCACAGGTCCCTGGGGGTTCTATTTTGTGTTCCTCATGAACAAACAGACACCAGCACGCTAGTGCCCCTCCTCCTGCTTAGTTAAAAGCGCGGTGGGCCGAGAGCGAATTTTGCATAAAACAAATGTATTCACTTCAAAGTCCGAATTACTGCAAAAATAAAATTTTACTAGCAGAAAAATTGCATTTGCAAACTGATAAGAACAGATACTACACAAAGAAGCTTGTGCTACTGCATCTAGACAAGCAGTGCTGGTACCACAGAACACTATCTTCTTAACTGGCTTTAGACAGAACACAGGCTCTAACCACAGATAAAACTTGCAGTGGTTACTTTACTAACTAGCACATCTCACATTTATATGAGACCTTCTATAAAATTTCCCTTCATCTGCTCCACACAGAGTAGTATCTAATCCAAAATGAATATAATCATTCTTTTGTCACATATCAAAGCTACTAATTTTATATAGTGACATAGCTATTTAACTGTACTTGTTGTACTGTCTTGCATGCAATGCATTATGGGTAGGGTGAATTCACCATATCTACAGCAGGGTGCAGTACCATATGTGGCCAAAAGAGGTCCCATGAGACCTCTTTTGGCCACATATGGAACTGCACCCTATAACATGGCTAGGCAAAAAACATTGGCATTTATAATGCCAATAACTCCAACTTTGCAGGGTGCAGTACTATATGTGGCCAAAGAGGTCCCATGCGACCTCTTTTGGCCACATATGGTTCTGCACCCTGCAACATGGCTAGTAAAACAAGCATTTGCAATGCAATAGGTCTCGCATTCACGAGTTTGAGCTATTGGCATTGTAAATGACAATGCCTTTATTTATGTTTTGGTTTTTAAAATATAAATAAAAGGCATTGTCATTTACAATGCCAATAGCTTAAACTCGAGTAAAAGCGAGACCTATTGCATTGCAAATGCTTGTTTTTGTTGCTTTCAGAATGTAGAAGCTCGTAATTTATGGCTCAAACGTGTTGATTTTTCTTCGAATTGTCTAAAAGCGGGTTCACACACGGCCACTCGGTGTTTTTGCTTGCACCTTTATTAATAGTGTAACGCCGCATAGCCTAGAGATAAACCTAACGCTACCCGACCGTATTTCTCTTCTGTAGAAATAGTTGTATTTCTTTAATGAGGGTTATCTGTCTGAGCAGGTGTTGGGAGTGCGGAGTTGAATTGCACTTTAGCTTACCTTGACGCATGTGTGACTACAGGGAGCTATTCGCACCCCTCCGCCAGTTCAAGTTTGACTTATTAGTAAACTCGGTTCCTCATGGAGAGCAAAGGGCTCTACCATGCTCTATTCCAGAGCTTGCACTGAACATGGTGCTTTGTTTCCTTACCCCTGGATTCTAAGGAGGTAGGGACAGCAGCCTCTTTTGGGATTGATCAGGTGGAAGTCCTGAAGAAAGCCGGGTATTAGCACTTGCCGGCTGAAACATGTCGACATCTTAGCAGAGTGGAGGGGTAGGGCTTTGATAATGAGTAGCCATTACCACCATCCACGGGTCTGGTTAGGACCATTTCTTGCATCTGGACAGTGTACCCATTATTAAAGTTATAGCAGGGATACACTGTTACCAGTTTTACCAATTTATTCTGCCACTATATTTTTCACTTTTTTGATCCCACACTATTTCTTTAATTTTTTTATGTTGTTTGTCTTCCCCCTCCCTATTGCTCCACCTCCAGCGTTGGCTAGCGCGGAGGTGTGTTAGCAGGCCCTATGATGAAGCATGACACAGTTCGCTGTGTGTGAGGGCAGTTTTACATACACAGTGTGTGCCCTGTTTTATTTCTCTCCTCTCTTTACCCATTCTGTGAGTTTTTTAATACAGTCCCTTTTCTTTGTTGTGTGAATTAATTTTTTGAGCAGGTTCTGTACCTGCCTAAGCATGGTGTACATCAGCAGCTGGTTGCTTACTTTCTCTCTGCCCCCCGCTCCTGTCTTTTGTGGTCACCGCACAGGCAGGACGGCCAGCCATTGTGCCCTGGAAAGAGAATAAAAGCCCAGCTTATGCCTTCATCCTTCCTCTCTTGTTCCTCGATGCCGGTTTCTCCAAAATAATTACATATCAACAATTCCTCAGCAAGTGCCGTGGACGGCGGAAGAGGCTGCTAAATCCATCCCCACTGGTGTGAAAGAGGGGCAGCGAGGTGGGCGAGAGTGAGGAAGAGGGAGGAGAGCAGAAAGAGGCAGAGCAAGGAGCCAGACTGACAGGTTGCACAGGGTGCAGTGCTACCGGCCACCGAATGCCGCCGGCCTGTGCATTGATAAGGCCCCAGGCCTCGCCTTCCGGAATTACATCTCCCTGGTTCCTTTTCACTGTGCCCACACAGACGGGATCCCAGTCCTACCTCTGGAAAGGGAAAGCAGCAGGGAGAAAGAACAAGCAGGATCTCTGTGTTTGAAAGAAAACAGATGCTCTTATCTGGCGAGATGAGTTTGAAAGTCGTAAATTGAAATGATGGAAGAGCGGAGTCTTGGAGCACTGGGACGGCAGATCATCTGTGCAGTGAAGAGATAGCTTGTCACTCAGCTCTGCCATTGTTTCAATTTATGACTTCCAATACAGGCAACATTCCTTTGTGTGTGTGTGTGTGTGTGTGTGTGTGAGGCGGGGTAGGCGATGCTGAGAGCTTGGAAGTTAGAGAGCAAGGAGGAGGGGCCATCCCACGCTGTACAGTGTGATGGCCAACCAAAGTGTTCTCTGAGTGAAATCACTGGGAGGGAGCTAAGAACACAAAAGAGGGACATTTACAGAAATGCACCAGTAACAAGCCAGCATTTCTGAATGTCATATGAAACAACTAATCGCAATTGGTCGGTGGGCCAGAGCCCAGAGAAGAGGATACAACCTAAAAACTCGACCTAAAAGGACTCCCCGTCTTTCTTCTATATCTTTTGCTTCTAGCATATTGCTGCAGGTGTAGCATAAAGATAGGGTGTCCACATTCTGAAACCCAAAAACCAGGGCATTCCACAAACATTGAAGTTGGACTACAATTCTGCATCAACCGAGTGGCACAGAATGATTCTTTACCACAGCACACTCTGCCATCCGGTGCTGACATCAAAGGGTAGAATCCAGTCCCATGAATTATGATTAGACAAAGGGATGTCGCACTCCAGTCTTGTTGCAATTAGAGGTATTTTATTTTCTCACTGCCACCTTTCTCACTGCCACCAACGCGTTTCACCATCAAGGCTTGTTCACGGTTAGGGAAGTCTGTTATCACTTTCCATTATATACTACTGCTCCCATATGCCAACAATGAAGCATTCTGGGATATGTAGTCAATTATATTCATACAAACAACTATATACACAATATATACAATTATTTACAATGTTCAAATTCCAATTATTTACATAAATGATTCTGTTTCATCATTTAGTTTGTATTCATCATGTATAGTTCATTGCACCATCATTTCAACATTAGTAGTTTTGAAATATTAAATAAGGTCCCAGTTTCTCTCTTTACATGTCTCGTCTTAGTGACTAATTACATGCTGGATAACCAAGTTTGTGTATTCGTATACTCTGTCCTTGGTTTTATGTTGATCTCTTGTATGTGGCAATTACCCTTCGTGGTTAAGTCGGGGATCTTTATTTTCACTCTTATTATTCTACTACTATTCTTTTATTACTCATGTCTAAGTGACTGAATTCATGCTGACTTCATGATGAGCAATTGGTTCAATTGTATCTACTTGCATCATTCTTACACTTTATTACTTTGATTACAAATGGACAAAGAGATCCTCTTCCGCATTCAATCCCATGGGTTGTTTTGTTCTGAATCTGATAATCAGTTTGGACTCAAGTTGACTCAGTTTTAGTGTCCTGTCTCCTCCTCTTTCATGGTCTGGTACATGTGCAATCCCACTGTATTTGATATTTTTCCAGGTGTAATTTTCATGGGATTCAAAGTGCTTTGTTAAGGCATAGTTATGATCTCCATTATTTATTGCTTGTATATGTTCCAAGATTCTTTTTCTCACTTGACAAATGGTGCTGCCTATATATTTCTTGCCACAGTCACAAGTAATCATATAAACTACGTAGGTAGTCTCGCATGTGATTCTGTGTTTGATGGTAAATTGTTGTTTTTTAAAAACCATCAGGCTTTTGATGTTTTCACCTATTTTGCAAGCTTTGCATTTGTCGCACTTAATAAACCCCTTTTGGCGAGTGGTATGTTTGCTCTTGTAAAATGGCTTCGAGTTAGTCTATCTTTTAGTGAAGATGATTTCCTGAAGGAGATGTCAATGTTATCATTCAGATTATTTCCAATATCCGGATCTCTCCTTATGACATTCCAATATTTATTCATAATATTTCTGATTGCCTTATGTTCTTTATTATATGTCATTATGAATCGTATTTTTTTGTCTTCTTCCATTTTCTCCTTATTTGTCTTTTTTTTAATAGTTAGTGTTTCCTGTTGTGTTAAATTTTCTGTTCTTTTTCTCCCTTGTTCGATGTCATATCTCTTGTACCCTCTTTGTTGAAATTTATTGACAGTTTCTTCTGACTTTTCTATAAAGATATCATCATCTGTGCAATTTCTCCGCATTCTCAGGTGTTCACCGTAGGGTATACTTTTTTTAGTGCTTGTGGGTGAAAACTCGACTTGTGTAGAATGCTGTTTGTTGCAGTTGGTTTTGTGTAGGTAGTTGTTTTTATTTGATCATCTTTAATATATACAGTAAGATCCAGAAACTGTACCTCTTTGTCATCAATGGTGTGGGTAAATGATAATCCAATTTCATTTTGATTGAGAGTCACGAAATATTCCTGAAATTCACTCTTTGTTCCATCCCAGATTATAAACAAATCATCGATGAAGCGTAACCATAGATGGATTTTGTCCAGGTATTTCCAGTTGTCCTCTCCCCAAGCTATCGTTTTCTCCCACCACCCCATGGTGAGATTAGCGTAGCTTGGAGAGAAGGAAACTCCCATTGTGGTTCCGCACGTTTGAAGGTACAACTGTTTGTTTATTATTTTATTTATTTATTTAAGAGGTTTTATATTACGCTGGCCAGACCCGAGGGTATCGGAGCGCTTTACAGCAGATATAGGGGAGAAATCACATAAAAGAAACAAAGGTAAGCGTAAATGTTCGAAAGGTCCAGTGTGCTGTGCGTCATTGAGGTAGAGAGGTCCTGAGATAGCCTCAAAGCGTGCACAAAGTCTTGGGCTAAACCTCTCTCCGGGAGGAGGTAACGAGGAGGGTGTAGGGGAGCGGGGATGAGGTAGGTAGTGGTGGAACATTGCCAAGGGTCTGTAAAGTGCAAGAAGAGGTAGGTTGAGGTGGAACATTGTCAGGTGGCTGCAGAGTGCAGGCTTGTGCGTTTCGGCGGCGGTTCTCAGTTCGGGAAGGCACGGTTGAGGTAGAGGTCTTTTAGGAGTCTTTTGAATTTTATAAAGGAAGGGATAGTCCTGATATCGACTGGGATAAAGTTCCAGATTTTGGGTGCGTTTCCAGCGAAGGATCGTGCCGCGGTTTTTTGTTTGCGTGTTTTCAGAGGGATGAGTAAGAGGGTGTTGGAGCTCCTGAGGTTTCTTGACTGGCCGGCTTTCTTGAGTTTGGAGGCCAGGTATTCCGGTTTCCCTGTGTGCAGGGCTTTGTGCGTGAGGCAGGCAGTTCTAAAGCTGGCACGCATTTCGACTGGGAGCCATTTTAGTTCTCTGAGTGCGGGAGATAGGTGGTCATATTTCTTAACTCTGGTGACCATTCTGGCAGCAGCATTGAGAGTTGTTTTGAGTAGCGCTAGGTGGGAACGAGCTGTACCGGAGAGGACTGCGTTCCCATAGTCAAGTCTAGATAGCACCAGTGATTGGGTGGCTTGTTTGAGGTCCTTGGGCGGGATGAAGGGCTTAATTTTGTTGAGAAGCTTCAGATTGAGGAAGGCACTCTTTGCGGAGATCTTAATGTGTTTGGTCATGTTCAGTTTTGGGTCGAGGGTGATTCCTAGAGATTTTACCGAGTTAGCCAGGGTGAGATTACCGTTGAGAGCATCAATTGCTTTCAGCCACTCCACGATTTGAGGGTTTTCTTCTTTGTTGGAGATGAGGAGGATTTCAGTTTTGTCTTGATTGAGTTTAAGGTGATTTGTTGATAGCCATTGTTGAACTTCGCTAAGAGTGTTGTTGAGTCTTAGAATGTCGTTAATGGAGGAGGTTTCCAAGTAGATCTGGGTGTCATCTGCATATAGGTGGAAGGGGATGTTGGCTTTTTTGAGAATGGTGGTGAGGGGTTCCATGTATATGTTGAACAGTTGAGGGGAGAGCACTGAGCCTTGGGGGACACCTCTGTTGACGGGGTGTAGGTCGGATGTAAAGGATTTGATTTTTATCCTTTGGGAGCGGTTGTGTAAGAAGGAGGAGAACCATTGTAGGACCACCTTGTCCGCACCTACTCGGTCTTGGAGAGCCTTGATGAGTAGCTTGTGATCAACCATGTCAAAGGCTGCCGATAGGTCCAGGAGGATGAGTAGGCAGCATTGGTCAGTATCAAGGGACTTGTGGATGTCATCCACGATGTTAAGGATCGCGGTTTCGGTGCTACAGCCTTTTCTGAAGCCCGATTGGTGGTGATCTAGCAGGTTGATGTTGTCAATGTGCTGAGTCAGTTGTAGGAGAACGCACTTTTCAAGGATCTTGGATAGGAAGGGGAGGTTGGAAACAGGTCTGAAGTTGTTCAGATCGTTGGTGTCTAGGCCTGGCTTTTTCAATAGTGGCGTGACTTGGCCGACTTTGAGGCAGTCTGGTATGATGCCGGTTTTCAAGGAGCTGTTTATGATTTCGCACCATAGTGGTGCGAGGGAGAGTTTCAGCTTTTTGGTCAATTGGGTAGGTACAGGGTCGAGGATGTGGGATGCGGGCTTGGAGGAGGAGATCAGTTTGAGAATCTCAGCTTCAGGTACGGGGTCGAAGAATTTCCAGGCTTTCATGGGGAGCATGCTCGTGGTGGTTTCGACTGTTGGGGCTAAGTTTTTGCAGGAGGGATTGAGGTTGATGTCAAGTGATAGCTCAATCTTGGTGATTTTGTCGTTGAAGAAGTTGGCGAAGTTGTCACACAGGTCTTTGGAGGCCTGGACTGGGGTTGCAGAGGTCTTGGAAGTTTGTTGCCTGATGATGTTAAAGAGTTCTTTTGGCCTGTTTTTCGCGTTGTCAAGGGCGGTGCAGAAAAAGTTGGTTTTTTCATTGTTGATGTGTTTTTTGTAGTTCCTTCGGGTTGCTTTGAGTTGTTCGCAGAGGCTAGTGGAGGGATTGTTTCTCCATAGACGTTCTGTAGCTCTAAGTTGTCTTCTTTCATCGTTAATGTCCTTGTTGAACCAGGATCTGGAGGGGATGTTCCTGGTTTTTTCAGTTTCAGGGGGCTAGTTGGTCTAAGATGGACGACATAGTTGTGTTGTAGTGGGATGTGAGTTCAGTTGTGGAGAGGCCGTCTGGGGAGATGGGCAGGAGGGTGCTTATTTTTTCTTCTAGGTCGACTATGTTGATCTGTGTTAGGTTTCTCGTCCATGTGTGGGGGTCTTGGATGGGAGGTTGGCACAAGATCGGTTGCGTGATGTGGAATAGGATTAAGTGGTGGTCTGACCAGTCGACCGGTAGGATGTGGTCTATTGTGATTGCGTCGCGTTGGGCGATGATGGCATCCAGGATTGCCCCTTTGTTATGGGTTTCTTCTGAGCAGTGTTGGGTAAGGTTGTTGCTATGTAATAGCTCGTTCAGGTTTTGTATTGGTGAGCTGTTTTTATCATTCCAGTGCAGGTTGAGGTCACCCAGAATTAGGTTGTTGTTGTCTCAGAGAGAGCAGTGAGCGACCAGGTCTGACAGATGTTCAGTGAACGTGGTGGTGTTGCCTGGGGGATGGTATTGGAGATGGCAGTGTAGTATTTTGTTGTTGCTGGTGTTAATGTTGGCGGTTAGGCATTCAAAGGTGTTCTAGTTGAAGGTATCAATTTCGGTCACGGACAAGTTGTTGTTGTGAATGATTGCTAAACCCCCACCTTTTTGGTCTTTTCGATCTTTGTTGATGATTGAGAAGCCCGGGGGTACGAGAGTATCCATGATTGGAGGCGAGCTGTCATTTAGCCTGGTCTCAGTGATGAAGGCTATGTCTATGTCATGGCTGAGGATGGATTCAGCTAGCTCTGTGGCATGTTTAGTGGCTGATCTGCAGTTTATGAGCATGCAGTTAGCAGGGGTGTCTCTTTTTTGGTTTTTTTCTTAGGGGTGCAGCAGGGATGTTGATGTGGGAGGCTGGGGGTCTAGGGGGTTTCGGAGTGGGGTGATCTCTTCAAGATGTTATTTCGTAGACATAATTCCGTCATTTCCAATATTGCTTCTGATTGTTCAAGGTATTGGATATTTCGTTGTGCAAGGAAGTATTTTAAGGCATTAAGTCCTACTTCATGGCTTATGGAAGTGTATAATGAGACCACATCAATGGTTACCAGTAATAGGCCCCGGTGCCAATTTATGTTTGCCGGATGTTTCAGAAAATCACCAGTATCTTTGATGTATGAATTGAGAGTCGTAACTATATATATATATATATATCCTACCATTAGTATATGCTCCCTTACATACATGGGTAGGGAATGCTGTTTCTCTACCAGAAAAATACTCCGATATCGAACAGCATATAAACTAAACATTACCTAGCTGGTTAAATGTTAACGATGTAGCCACATAGTGCTAGTGACAAATTAAGAGATTGAATTTGAACCAGATTAAAGATTATAGCTCCACCTTTGGGTTAAATGTTATTTCAATGCCATTGAATCCCAGTAACATTAGTTGTTCCATATACATTTTAAAAAATCACAAAAAGATAATTGGCACACCATCTTGGTTGTAAGGAAAGGCCTTGCACATCCTCTGAACACAAATGCTGCGGTTTTACTATACAGTTGGTTGGCATCTCAAAATATCTCATCAGTTTAATTTTGCAAGGCCTAGTATACCTAAACCCTTGCTGTATTGTTGTTATATGTTGGATTGTTTGGCTTTTTGTTAAACATGGTTAGGATGCTTTAGAGGTTTGCTTGGACATTTTCCATTCACCAGCGGGGCAAAGCTTCGACCTCCACCACACTGGAATTCGATATTCTCAGGTTCCCCGCCACAGTAGGGATATTTTACCTCAAAAAAGACTGTCTGCACCATGCGGGCAGCTACTTTGTGAGTGGAAACGTCTGGTATTCGTTTTGCCAGTGCACGTTTTATACAGCAGACTCTCTGCAATCAATCTGGGCGCTAGAAATGCCCCCCAGTTCTCTTTTCACTACCCTTTTCTCTTGCCTCGCTAGCATGAAGGCTTGGAAGACTGTATTTCTGGCAGAACGATGGACACACACAAACTGTTGACAGCGTCGTTGGCAACTAGTAGTCAAAAGCCTTTACCTAGAGTTGGTAAAGCCTGGTTGTTGCGTCTTTTTCTCTTCTCACTAGGCACCTTTCCATACATCATATCAACTGTGTGTGTTCTGAAAGAGGTGTTGCAGGCAGCAATGTGGCAGGTGGCTGAGCAATACTCCATGAATCACGTTACAGGAATCACTTCGTCTTCGAACACGCATTTACTCCTGCAGCCAGTAACCTGGGTCAGGGCCGGCTTTAGGGCAGTGTGACTGGTGCGGCCGCACTGGGCGCTGACCTGTGGAGGGAGGCGCTGTGTCCTCAGGGGTGCACTGTGCTTAGCAATATCTTATTATAGGAGAGATGAGGGCACTTTTGCAGGTGGTAGTGAGAGAATCCGAGGAGGCAGTCAAGGGGCGTGTGGGCACCAAAAGTGATTGTCGCACTGGGTGTCACCATCGCTAAAGCCGGCTCTGACCTAGGTGTATCCCCAACGTCTGTGGCAGGGGTAGAAACCACCTGGCCCTGATGTCCTTAGGCCATCTGGGAGTTCTTAGAGAGAAATGGGGGTGTCAGCAATTCATCGGAACAACTCCCCTCTATTTTCAGTTGTCAGACCTAGGCCATGTATGTGAGTGGTGGGGGTTCCCTGAGCTTCGAACATTACTTGAATCGTATGGTTGAAACTGATGTAGTCTTGTAAGACGGTGCTGTTTTGGTGTAGGTTTGGTGAGGTTGGTGAAGGGTAAAAAAAACAGAAGTCACTACTAGCTGGAAGCCCACTGGTGTCCCAGGAATACCATTTCAGGCGCATGCAGGAACCTCAAAAACCTTTGTGAGCATAGATCACTGAAAACTTAAGATCCTTAAGAACAGCAGTGAGGAAACAGGAAGCAGTGTTAGAGCAGGAATCTTGAATTCCTAGAAGGAAAGTAGCAATAGAGTCCGTGCTTAATTTGAGCCGGTGGTTTCCGGTGCTTTTCACCCGCACTTAATTGTCAGCACCTGCAATTATGACATGGCGGTGCTCTTTGTCTAATTTAGAGATGAGCACACTAGCAGCAGTTTAAAAAAAAAATATACACAGACTACTACCTGCCTCCCACGCTAATCCTAACGGTTTGGGGCCTAGAATAGTCTGAATTGTCACACTTGTAGGGTGTGATGGTTAGTAGTTGTGTTGATCTTATCATTGGTGGCACTGGTATGGGCAATAGGTGGTGCAAGCTGCAGTGGCTTCTGGACGAGCGCCCTGGCACTTTGTTTTTTTACACATTAAGCACTGGATAGAGTGCTAAATGTCTTGAACACAGACCCAAAATATTCACTGTGTACCAGCAGGTGCAGTGTCCTGCCTCAGATGTCTCAGCACTCTATCCACCTTAATTGAAGTAAAATGGAGATGCAGTTTTCTGCTCATCCTCCTCGTGTGTTTATGGCATCTCATGTCTTCTTTCACTATTTCTGCCTGTTAGGTTGACTCTTCTCTTTTCTCTTTTGTTGCCAGGGTATGTGACAACCAACTGTACAACGCCTGGAAAAAACACAAATTTTCTATTTTATAATCAACTAAATTTGACATTACCCTCTTCTTCTTGTCACTTCAGTCAAAATCAGTTCTACAATTAATTGCTTAATTTTTAAGCTCTCCTGTACTGCTAATGCATCTCCTCTCTTGGATCTATGGGGTGCTGTTCTTATCCATCGAGTCCTAAAAGGTGTTTCTTGTATAAAGTCTTTAAATGTGCCCGCATCCTTCCCCTTTTATTTCGCTTTGTGTCCTGTACAATTTTCGATCTCTCTTTCTCTTTCTCTCCCACTGCTCCTCCTCTTTGACCCTTGTTCATCTTTCTATGAGCACCTTGTGCCTCTATACCTTGCATCTAATCCTTTCCATTTTTGACAGGTTCTACATGTTTTTCTTGTATCTATAAATTCAATAAAACCTACCTGCAAAATTGAACTGAAACACACTAATCTTGTTGCTGACATTCTTGCTTAAATGTACTGCAACATTAAGTGTCAACTTGAACGTAGGGTTTCTAATATATTCAAGCTGAAGTACCTGCAATGGTATCACGCCCAAGGGCCATATTACAAATACAGAGCACTTTCTATGTTTGTGCCACGGCGCACCTTTCAAAAGGTGCGCCGGGTGCAAACAGGGATAGTGCACCGCATTAGACAGAATGTGCTGCCCCCAGGGAAGCCACAAACTCCCCCTCCCTCGGGGCAGAGCATTCAAGTGAAATACAGAGTAGCTTTTTAAAAGCTACTCTGTGTTTCACAGTGCAGCTGCCTCTACTTTCAAGAAGGGAGAGACATTCCCTTGCAGGCGGGTGCAGTGAGTGACTGCCCCGACCTGCAAGGGGAGGTCTTGGGTGGTCCATGGGACCCCCTTCCCTCCCTCCAGAGGGCTGCCTTTAGGAGGCGCACTGAAAGTGAGCCACCGTTTCGTGGCACACTTTCAGTGCACCTCCTAAGGGCATGTTTGCTTCTGCGCCCGCTTCCATAATAGAGCGTGGGTGCAGAGGCAAAGTGATTCCCTCTGTTGCGTGAGTCCACACCCCCATATTTTAAAAATAAATATGTATATTTATATGTATTTTTATACAGACATACATGTATGTATGTGTATATACATGTTTACATATATATATCTTTAAAAGACATTTATTTTTAATTAGACATGTATATATATATTTTTTAATTAAGAAAATATTTTATTTTTATGAGTGTGTGTAAATATATATATATTTCTTTTAACAACCCCCAACCCTTACCCCAAATTCACCCTAAACCCTAAAAATTCCCTTACCACCCAAAAACCCAAACCCACCCTAAACTCTGAAAATTCCCTTACCACCCAAAAATCCAAACCCACCTTAAACCCTAAAATATCCCTTACCACCCAAAAACCTAAACCCACCCTGAATCCTAAAAATTCCCTTGCCACCCAAACCCTCAAACATACCCTAAAAATTCCCTTGCTACCTAAAATCCCATACCCACCCTAAACCCTAAAAATACGCTGGCCATCCAAAATCCCATATCGACCCATAACCCTAAAACTTCCCTTGCCACCCAAAATCCCATACCAAGCCTAAACCCTAAAAACCCCTTGCCACCCAAAACCCTAACTCACCCTAAACCCTAAAAAGCCCCCTGTCACCCAAAATCCCATACCCACCCTAAACCCTAAAAAATATCATTGCCACCCAAAAACCCATACCCACCCTAACCCCTCAAAATACCCTTGCCACCCAAAAATCCACACCCAACCTAAACCTTAAAAAAACCCTGCCATTACATCTAATGGCTTTGGACTTACCTGAGAAATACTCAAATGTTTCTGTAAAGGCATATGCGTGGTAAAGACGTGCGTGATAACGCTTTGATTGTAATGGCATGCGTGGTTCATGTCACGTTGTAAATGCTGTTTCTTAATGCAAACGACTCTCAGACTGAACTAAAACAAATGTGATGAATTTTCGTCCATGTTTTGGAATTAAGGGCCTGATTATAACTTTGGCGGTGTGGCAGCGAGCAGCCACACCAGCGCTGCGCTGCCACACCACCAAAGTTGACCACTGACTGCCCGCCAGATTAGGAGTTTTCTGCGGTCCTGCGGTGGTGCAGTTTTAAGGCTTATAAGTGAGCCTTAGAAAAGCAGCACCGAGGGACCGGCAAAGCCCTTTCCTGCATGGCATGGACTGTGCAGTCCATATTGTGCAGGAACAGGGTGTGCATGCACACAGGCGGGCACCCCATGTGCCCCCCAGCATGCACCCCCAGGCCCTAAGGGAAACAGGGGCCCTGTAGGGCCCCCTTTGTTTCCTCACCACCACACTTTTCATGGCAGGCTCACCGGCGTGTAAACAGTGGCGGTGAAGAAACTGTAATATGTTTGGCGGTACCGCAGTGGCACCACCAGCATATTGCGGGCCTCAGACTTCTGCAAGACTGCCAGGAATCACGGATCCCCGGTGGTTGCGGTGGTCCCATGGCGGTCCGAATGCCAGAGTCATAATATGGCAGTCGGACCGCCAGTTCGGCTGCACCACCCTGGATTTGGAGGTCCAAGGACCACCAAACTCAGAATCAGGCCCTAAGTCCCAAAGATGTTTCAGTAAATTTAATGCAATTTGCAAAGCATATAATCTGGTTCATAATATGAATATAATGTGAATTCTGTAACTATTTTCAAGACAAGTAATAGAATGGCACACATTGAAACCTTTTTGACACTTACATACTAATAAATGGTTGGGCCCACCTGGGGCTGTATTACATATATGCCACACATTCCCTGTAGCGCTGCAGCGCACCTTTAAATATGTGAATATAATGTGAATTCTGTATATATTTTCAAGACAAGTAATAGAAATGTGATACATTGAGTTTGACACTTACATACTAATAAATGGTTGCGCCCGCTTGAGGCTGTATTACATATATTGCGCACTTTCACTGTTTGTGCTGCAGCACACCTTTAAATAGGTGAATATAATGTGAATTCTGTAAATATTTTCAAGACAAGTAATAGAAAAGCATGCATTGAGAAGTTTTTGACACTTACATACTAATAAATGGTTGTGCCCACCTGGGGCCGAATTACATATATGGCGCACTTTCCCTGTTTGCGCTGCAGCACACCTTTAAATAGGTG
This sequence comes from Calotriton arnoldi, assembly GCA_963921515.1. Lineage (NCBI taxonomy): Eukaryota > Metazoa > Chordata > Amphibia > Caudata > Salamandridae > Calotriton > Calotriton arnoldi. The sequence goes on from CAWUFW010015950.1 coordinate 275,034, forward strand.
CGCTGTGCGCAAACAGGGAAAGTGTGCGATATTTCAGTCAATTGTGCTGCCCCAGGGCAGCTGCGAATTTGTGCTGCCCTGGGGGAAGCACGTTCAGGTGAAATATGGAGCGGCTGCTTCAAAGCTGCTCCGTGTTTCGCTGTGCAGGCGGCAACCCACCTGCACTTTTATGAGCGAAGAGAGATCCCCTTCCAGGCTGTTGCAGTGAGTGACTGCACCCGCCTGGGGGGGATGGGGGGTCCATGGGACTCCCTTTCTCCCCTCCTTAGGGCTGCCTTTAGGAGGCGCACTGAAAGTGCACCACCTTTTGTGCACCACCTTTTTATAGCGCACTTTCAGTGTGCCTCCTAATGTCATGTTTGCCTCTGCACCCACAACCATAATCCAGCGCGGGCGATGAGGCTCAGAGATTCCCTCATTTGCATGGTGCCTCACCCCCATGCAAAAGAGGGAATCCCTCCTCTCTTGAGATAGCGCTGGCGCTACATGTGCGCCAGCGCCATCTGTATTACAGAAGGGTCCGCAGACCCGTCTGTGGCCCCTTCAGTAATATCAAAGTGCCCCAGGGGTGCACAAAGTGGTTGCACATGCCCGTTGTGCCCCCAGGGCACTTTCTATACTACGGACCCTGTTTGGCATGTACTTTAGGGGTGGCTTACATTAAGCTGTTTCCAACCACTTAAATTAGACTGGAGAAGGTGGCCAGCGAAATTCAAATATAAATAGAACCATATCATTCAGAAAGTACATTGTTTAGTATTGGATTTTACCTGCAGACATTCGTAACAATTTAAGTAAACCTTTGTTTGTAAATAAAAGAGACAAAATGATTTACTGACTTTACAGACTTTCAGTCGAGTGGTTGGTGTGACATAGCATTGTGCCATATTTTGCATTAAGGCATTTCATTTTAAAATGTATATTTTTTATTTGGTTTTCGCCCACCCCTTTTAATTTCATTTATAAAGCTTTCCTGTCCCCCCGAAAGGTTGCTGCATCTCCCAATTGATTTGATTTTCTCATTTTAAAATTAGACTTGTTCGGGATTCATGTGGAATGGTGTTTTGTCCCATTCATAGTAAACATATTGTTATCCATACAAAAGAAAATGGACTTTGGGTGAGTTCCTCGCAGCAAGAGCCTGTGCCTGCCTGCTGTGTAGGCAGAGTGTCTGGTGCTGCACCAGAGGAAGAGTTCTAATGGTTCTTGGGATGGAGAGTCAGCCTGCGAGGAAGTGGAGCCAGAGAAAAAGCTGGCGTATAGTAAACACATTACAATTTTTAACTACCACATCAGTAAAAGTTGTTTACATCATGTTTTTACATCCAGATGACTCTGTTATTAGTGTAGCTAGCACGACAAAACCAGACTTTTGATGTACTGTTTTAGCAAGGGCCTCGAAATAACACAATACAGGAAAATATGTACAGAATTTGCAAGCATTTTCTTAAATATTTATCTTGTAATTACTTTAGAAAAACTTCGCTTTGTTCCTTTTCTATTCATTTGTAAGCCAAGCCATCTGTAGAGCAAGTTAAGAAAAATTAAAAGGTAGCAGCAGGGAATAAAACCTAGAGCCTATCTCCCGTCCTTAATGAGTATTATATTTTGTGTTGTAGCAATTTTAAAATTCTATTACCAGATACCCCTCTATCACTTAAAATATTGGACTGTGGAGACATCTTATATGAACTGGGAGGATTTGAAGAAGATCACTTCATGGTTGACCATTGTTTTGTTTGTAAATCCATTGAGACAGTGGGATATTTATGTTGCGTTATCAGGGATTTCCTTCCATTTGGAAATTGGATCCAAATGGAGTGTGATTCTAGGGTAGACTTTCTTCCTGTGTGCCTATTGAGAATGGGTTAAACAGGCCCGTGTCATGACCCCAATTCCTTTTGGCCGATCTGCCTGGAATATTATCACAATTCAATCTTTCTTCCCTAAAGTGGGTAAAACTCCCATTCCCTGTTTGTTGTGTGCTGTAATCTTGTTATGGATTATAAACCTGCTAGGAATCCAACAGACAATATCAGCGCCTAGCAAACACTGTATAAAGAATAAACTTGCGATTAATGTGGATGAAACTAAAACGATAATATTTTCAAATAAGCCCAAAAATTATTTGTGGTGGATAGCGAATGTTAAATTGGACCATGTTAATTTTTACGTCTTACTTTTAGCTCTAATTTGAGGGAATAATGTTTTTTGCTATGAAGACCAAACTTATTGCCAAAGTAAATGTCTTCCAATAATTCAACAATTGTTGCGATTGAAATGGCCTTTCCATTGAGCCCTAAATCAAGACTTACACTGGTAAGCTAATACCTCACACATTTTACACCGATGGATTGTTAACTTTTGATGCTAGAGTTAACAGATTTAACATAAAAAGCTGTTTGAAAAGTCTATGCCAATTACCACCCATTGTATAGGTATACTTATTAAGACGAGACCTTAATAGTATAGCCTGGGGCATGTTGGTGTAGTGTTGCAGACTGAGAATTATTTCTACTTTGTGCAACAGTTATGAACAAAATAAAATATTGTTTGTTTACTGGGACTCATTGAGAGGCGATCAAAGTCCATTTGCTTGATGGTTGTGAAAGTCCTCTACAATGGTAAAGGACGTATTCCCCAGCCTTGAGTGCCCAACTGCTGTAATGTTGCTTGGATCCCTAATGCTGATTTTTGTTGTCACAGGCAAACACGGATCATGCATGTGTGCCATGACATAGGCCTGTCTGAGGATTGCGGCCTTATTGGACCACAGCCCCTGCAGGTAAGAGCGGTGGGGGTGTGGGGGGGGGGCTTTCGACAGATGACGACGAGGGAAAATTATTTATTTATTTCATTTTCCCTCGTCATCATCTGTCGAAATCTCCCCCCCCCCCCACCCGGCCCCACTGCCCCACTGCTCTTACTTGCATGGACTGTTGTTGTTTGCCCGGAAGTGGGCCCAAAGCACTACTCTCATAGTAGTAAGTTTACCACCTTCACCAAAAAGTTACGTAGTACAAGCGCAGTGGTGGTAGCATGCAATAAAGTGATCAGTAGGAGTGAACAGGTCCTTTTTACCCTGTTACTGGAGTGAGGCCTACAGGCTCACTCACCTTTATAAAGTTCCGCTGCTGTGTGCTTAACTCGTCCCTACCTCAGTTATATGTAAGTGCTGCGCAATGCAGAAGTGGTGATTCTGCACTGGATGTATGTGTGGCTGGAAAGGGTACAGTACAAGGTTAGAGCAGTGCTGTGCAGTACTGTTAGGTTTCATATAGGTACCCCAATATAGGCTCAGGTAGTCACCTAACCTTTCCCCTATATTATCCCCTACCATTACACTACATAACGGTCTTGGGACTGACATTTTACCTAGTTACGATACTGCTTACAGGAGGTAGGGTTTTCCCTGAAAACTAGCCTCATCCATTATGCATAAGGTTTCTTGGAAACTCAGCAGGACTACCATCTCCCGCATAATAACTATGTATAAGGGTCATTCCTTCCGTCATCCTAAGTCCGATATGACACAGCAAGGTAGAACCCCTGAGGGTACCACTTTGGGTATATAAACACCATATCTTGCTGAGGTAGTCAGAGGAGAAAAGGACTTCCATGCGTACACACTGCCGCGAGACGCTGAGGTTCCTGCACACAGACACTCCAGCTCACAGTGGTCTGACATCCCTTGCGGGGTGTCCATCTCGAGACCAAGACGGGGTCCCACACTCTCTCACTTCAGGTGATGGGGTTGACTTTATCCTAGAGGGATTCTTGGCTTTACACCTACATACATGCTAGGTACACTTCGGTACATCTAGTTAGGGTCGCATCGTAGGAGTACGCATTTATTACTGTCATGTATTTTATGTACTTGCCTGTATTCATTGGTTTAGCACAATGGTAGAAATCTACCATCCTCTTACTCTGTCAGTGCTTATAATCATTTATATCTGTTACTGTCTTATGGTTGTTTCAGCACACCTATTTTACACTAGAATGACGCGGGTTCAATAAATGCTTATTGAAAAATGTCCCCACCGTTTATTCTGTGTATCTCTCTGAGACCAAGTGAGCACGAGTGACTGAGCGAAAAGTATTGCACTGTTTCCAGGATCCTGAGGGATCAGGGTTGTCATGTTCGATAGTTGCCCAGAACTATTCTCTCCTTGGTAAGAGGGGTTTCTAGTGGCACTGTGAGCTAGCTGGTATACTAGCAAACGTACCCGGTGGGGGTGTCCGGAATCAGTCTGGACACCAAGCCCATAGTCTATGTTGTCTAAATGTGCAGATCCTATATAGCTTTATAGGAACCACACAATATGGCACCGAGAAAGTTGGTTTGGTACTTATTTAACGGTCTAATCTGAGTAGTTCAGTCGTGCTATTCTCAGAGACCCCTACTCACATTTCCCTAGAGACGTCTGGAGTGGGAAGGGAACTATCCGCCACAGCTGAGTCGGCATATCCTACGTATTGGCTGTAGGTTTATCAAACTTGAAGGACAAACAGTTCCTATTGTGCATAAAACCTTATCTCAGTTTCCTTGAAACTCTTCCTTGAGAAACCTTTGTCAACAATGGCTGACGTAGACGCCGCTGTGCGAGCACAGCGTGCTCCAGTTAGGGAAGAAGGAGAGGAAGGTGAAATTAACATTGCAGAAAATGTCAGAACTGCCCTTACTTTAAAACTAGCAGACTATGGAGTCACAGCTAGGGATGGGACAGTAACATTCGTGATTGAGGGTCACGAGTCATATAGAACAGAGGCATTCTATTCATGGGTCAAATTCCCACAAGCAGATGCACAATCACATACATTTCATTCTTACACTGAAGATGAATACTGTCCATATGAGGACATTGAAGTTCCGCTCACCTACCAGGAGCACATAAACTGGTTTAAAGGCACCCTCCCCCACACAAAAGACAAAGTAAGACTAGGTCCGCTCGGAAGAGATTGAGCAACTTGGCCAGTCCTAGCTGCTTACACACCACATCTAGACATTGACTAAACGTGAGCAAATGCCATTCTGGATAGCTCAAAAAATAACACAGCTAGAGGCAATATTTCTACACACAAGCCCTCAAGAAAAACACAGAATGCTAACAATCTGCTTGCCAATGGGGATAGCTCCCCAAATGGAGGATTGTACCACTTGGGGTACAGTTTTCGCTGCCATATATACCAGAACTCATGGTATCCCTCCATTAGCAGTAATACCAGATGTATTAAGACAAATACAGAATGAGTATGGAGCTGAACCTGCTCTGAACTTGGGGATGAAATTATTAGGTAATTTTGCCCAGGTATCAGCTATCTTACTAGTTAACTTTAAAGGGGATGCAGCAGCAGTGGCAATACGCCAATGCCTGAGGGATTTCACTCCTTTACAACAGAAACGTGAATTACCTAAAATTATTGAAGACACCTATGCTGAATTAGATAGAGATAGTTTGGGAGCTAGAGCAACAAAACCTCAACTCATGGGTGGTCCTGAAAAAGATAAAACCAAGCAAGCACCTGATTCTTCCAAGAAGAAATGGGATAATAACAATAAAAAACAAAAGAATAGAGAGAACAGATCACAATCCAGGGGTGGGTCTCCTCAACAGGAGCCCTCTGAAAGGAGGTACAACCTTAGGAACTGTGATAACATTAAAAAACCTGACAGGTATCAGAATACTGATACACGTTCCTCTCGTTCCTTTCAGGGTTCACCAAGAAACTCAGAGAGACGGTCAGAACACAGACAAGAAGAGCGTACAAAGTCCAGCGACACGTCACGCACTTCAGATTATACTTCCAAAAAAGAAGAGAAGCCAAAATCAAAACCTCAATTTAAAAAGTAGAAAGTAGCAGTTCTTAAAGTAAGACATGCCCAGAATTCTGAGGACTCAACTTCTGAACGGGGATTGGGCTCTGACGATGCTAGACAGCACAGCAGAAGTAACAATAGCTCGCCAGAACCTGATGGAATTTCTGGTGACAGCGGAGTTGAATGAGCATATCACGGTGGAAACACCTGATACAAGGGTAAGTGTCCCACATCGGTTACATGAGATAACACTCCAAATGGAGAGGGACAAACCCAGAAAACTAAAGGTCTCTTTTGGGAGAACCTGACTTTTGGCTATGACATCCTTTTAGCTGAAAAAGATTGGCCGCCTGAAATTGTTATGGATTGCCCAAAGGGAGAAACAGTAATTTTACCGGCTTTTTCTGACCTCGTTCCAATATACTTAAAACACACAAGCGCGCAGGAGTGGGCAGTAGCCCTTGCTCCAGCACTATATCGCAACCATGTTGGGTGGGATGCTGAGTCACCTCACCGTACAATCCCAGTAAAAACTGCTCCAACTCCACAGAGACAGTACCCAATAAAACAAGAAGCGAAAAAACAGGTCAGGGAGATTTTAGATCAACTTGAATACCAAGGTGTAATTGAAACTTGCACCTCTCCAATCAATAATCCTTTGTTTCCCGTAATGAAACCTGATAATTCATACCGTATAGTTTTAGACTACAGACATCTGAACACATGCACAAAAACATTTGCAGTACAAAATGCACATAGTGCCACATTGATGAATAACATTGTGCGGAAAAAATACAAAACAACACTAGATATATCAAATGCATTTTTCTGCCAAAACATAGCGCCTGAAAGCAGGTATCTGACAGCATTTTCAGCGCTATGTTCCCAGCGTAAAGTTTGTCGACTCCCCCAAGGGTATAAGAATAGCCCTGGGTTGTTCTCCGCTACGGTAACAGAGTTACTTCAGAATTTGGATGAGGAGGCATTGTCCTATGTAGATGATATTTATCTTAGTATCACAAATAATGGGGCGACCCGGTGTCCCTCAGAACCTGGGTATTAACATTCAATAAAACAATTGGTTCTGTTGGGTTATCAACAATTGCTTTGAGAACCACTTTCTAGATTTAGAAAGCAGAAAACTTATTTATGGTACACATAACAATATTGTGCAAAGAAGAGAAAGGAGCACACACCGAAACAAAATTCAATTTGTATATTTAGATTGAGTATCAAATACTGAGGGCTGTCACATATGCAAACTCAATTGCAACAGACATAATAAGTGACATTGGTGAATAAGTGACACATAGTGATTAGTGAAATGGACAGTACACTATATACATGTGAAATAAAAACAAGTGGGGATAGAAAAGTCTATTTTTCTTATTGTCCTATATGGTTTTAAACATGTATTCCAAGATTCATTGATGAATTAATTGGTGATCTTGGAACCTATGTGGACATATGTAGTTTGTCGACGTTTCGACCCTTGTGGAGCGCAAAATTGAGGTGCATCTGAGCGGGTCTTCCTCAGGACTATAGAAGGGTAGATGGACAGCCAAAAAGCAGAATCCTCAATAGATGAGATCTGCGAAGAACAGAAATGGTCTCCACCAGCCGGTTGGAGCCTCAATGGATGGGATCTGCTAATTCACTACGTGCAAGGAGGTCTCCACCAGCCGGTTGGAGCCTGAAATATAATAATGGGAACTGTATAGGTTTGATATACAAAGTAAATCCGCATATCAAAGATGTGGCAATGAGGTTATCAACATACCTCATCCAGGAGTTTACTCGACTTCCACCAGCCGGTTGGAGTCTTGCGTTTACGCATTGTTATTAGCCGCTCTTTTGCCCACGGCCACACTAACTAACCGGAGCTGCCGCCAAACGGACATAATCCTGCACATTGAGCATTTAATGTGACTTAGCCCTACATACAAGACTCCAACCGGCTGGTGGAAGTCGAGTAAACTCCTGGATGAGGTATGTTAATAACCTCATTGCCACATCTTTGATATGCGGATTTACTTTGTATATCAAACCTATACAGTTCCCATTATTATATTTCAGGCTCCAACCGGCTGGTGGAGACCTCCTTGCACTTCGTGAATTAGCAGATCCCATCCATTGAGGCTCTAACCGGCTGGTGGAGACCATTTCTGTTCTTCGCAGATCTCATCTATTGAGGATTCTGCTTTTTGGCTGTCCATCTACCCTTCTATAGTCCTGAGGAAGACCCGCTCAGATGCACCTCAATTTTGCGCTTCCACAAGGGTCGAAACATCGACAAACTACATATGTCCACATAGGTTCCAAGATCACCAATTAATTCATCAATGAATCTTGGAATACATGTTTAAAACCATATAGGACAATAAGAAAAATAGACTTTTCTATCCCCACTTGTTTTTATTTCACATGTATATAGTGTACTGTCCATTTCACTAATCACTATGTGTCACTTATTCACCAATGTCACTTATTATGTCTGTTGCAATTGAGTTTGCATATGTGACAGCCCTCAGTATTTGATACTCAATCTAAATATACAAATTGAATTTTGTTTCGTGTGTGTTCCTTTCTCTTCTTTGCACAATATTGTTATGTATACCATAAATAAGTTTTCTGCTTTCTAAATCTAGAAAGCGGTTCTCAAAGCAATTGTTGATAACCCAACAGAACCAATTGTTTTATTGGATGATATTTATCTGACGGAGGATGATTTAAAGGAACAGTTGACCAGGGTGAGCAACATAATTTTAGGGATAGGCTCAGAGGGCTACAAATTCAACTTTAAAAAACCAAAAATAGCCCACCTCAATGTCCTATTTTTGGGATACGAGTTATCAAGTGAAGGTAAAAGCCTGGCAGGTAACTTTTTAGAAAAGTGTGCGCTGCTCCAACCTCCTAAATCACTGAAAAACCTTCAATCCATATTGCGATTCTTAAATTTTGGCAGAACATACATTTTGGATTACGCAGAAAAAGTAAAACGTTTCTACGACTTAATAAGACCTGTGTTAGAACTGGGGGTCTCTAGTTGGCAGAGGTAGGTACCTTTGTCCAAATAGGGACCCTTGCTTCTAGTCAGGGTAAGGGGGATACACACTTTAGATAACCCCTGCTCACCCCCTTGGTAGCTTGGCACGAGCAGACAGGCTTATCCCAAAGGCAATGTGTAAAGTATTTGTACCAACACTCACAGTAACACAGTGAAAACACCACAAATGGACACTACACCAGTTTAGAAAAATAAAGTATCTTTACTAAACTTAAACAAGACCAAAGCGACAAAAATCCAACATACAAAACTCAGTAGAATGTCTTTAAAAAGGGTTGTTGCAAAAATAAACTTGTAGATCTCAAATGCGACACTTTCAGTCTCAAAGTACCTGGGATGCATAACGCAAAACAAGCAAAAGGGGCGCAGTGAAGGCGATGCGTCGGTTCTTCCTGCGCTCCGGCGCGACAAAATGGCGCCTTGATGCGTTGCGCTGATCCGGTGCGATGCGATGAAATGGCGTCTTTGTTGCGATGCGACACTGTAGATGCGATGCGTGCACGCCCGACGGCCGTGCGGCGAACTCTGTGAACTTCTGAGCCGCGACAGGCCCTGCAATACGCTTCTCCGGTGATGCGACGACACCCTCAGTGACGGCGACACGCTTCTCCGGTGATGCGGCGGCGATCAGCGGCGGTGCGCTTCCTCAGCGATGCGACAGCCCTGCGACACGCTTCTCCGGTGATGCGATGACACCCTCGGTGACGGCGACACGCTTTTCCGGTGTTGCGACGGCGAACAGCGGCAGCGGCAACACGCTTCTCGATGATGCGACAGCGGCTGCTGCGGCGGCATCACGCTTCTCTCGTTGCATGGCGCATCCGGCTCCCAACAGCAAGAGAGGCCTCACACACAGTTACAGGCCCTCCTGGCAGACTGGAACTCCCAGCAAGGAAGTTCAGGGAGGCTGGGGGTGAAGTCCTTTTGTGCCTGGGACTTCAGAAACAGGAGGCCAGCTCTTCTCAGGCCCTTGGAGACTCTCCTTCAGATGGACACAGCACTCAGCAAAGTCCTTTTTCAAGCAGGGGGACACAGCACACAGCAAAGTCCTTTAGATCTCTCCTCAGTGGAAACAGCAAACTGCAGGCCAACCCCAGACACACAGCAAGGGCAGTACTTCTCCTCAGTCTCTTCAGCTGATCTTCTTTGGCAGGGATTCCTCTTGATTCCAAAAGTAGTCTAAAGTTCAGGGGTTTCAGCTCTAGTATTTATACCCCAAAAGTCTTTGTTCTTCATGTGTATGGGGTCCTGGACCCAGTCCAAACCAGTTCAGAGTGCATTCTACCAGGGCACCTCTCCTTCCTTTGTGAGTGTGGGCCAGGGTCATCAGACACACCGCAGGAGGTGGAGCCAGCATTGTGGAAGGCAGGCACAGCCCTATTCAGACCCAGGTGCTCTCCTCCCACCACTCTACATGTAGATAGGTCTATTCAGCCTAGTGCGGACTCACCCAGCCTCCTGCAGCCACCCCCAGCCCCTGTCACTCACAAACCAGACAGTCAATTCACAAACAGGCAGAGGCACACAGAAAGGTTGAACAAGAAAATAGCCACTTTCTAAAAGTGCTATTTCCAAACTTAGAATTTAAAAACCACCTTCACTAAAAGATGTGTAATTAAATTCTGAGTTCAGGGGTACCAGATTCCAACTTTCTATCTTGCTGCTATGGGAAGATATGCAGGTAACCATGTTACACAGCATTCCCCATGTTATCCTATGGGCAAGATAGCCTTTCAATAGTGAAAAACGAAATTGGCAGTATTTCACTATCAGGACATGTTACCCACACTAGTACATGTCCTACCTTTCACATACACTGCACCCTGCCCAGGGGGTACCTTGGGCCTACCATAGGGGTGTCCAATGTGTAAGAAAAGGGAAGGGTTAGGCCTGGCAAGTGTGTACACTGGCCAGGACAACATGGCAGTTCATAAACTGCGCACAGGCACTGCAGTGGCAGGCCTGAGACACCATCTTAGGGCTACTCCTGTGGGTGGCACAACCAGTGCTGCAGGCCCACTAGTAGCATTTGAATCACCAGCCCTGGCACACTCAGTGCACTTTACTAGGGACTTATTGGTAAAGCAAATATACCAATCAGGAATAGCAAATCACAATAACAATTTAACCAGGGAGCACTTGCACTTTGGCACTGATCAGCAGTGGCAAAGTGCCCAAAGCATCTAAACCATCAAAAACGAATTCCAGCACAGTGTCAAAAATACAGGAGGTAGAGGCAAAAAGTCAGGGGAAACCACGCCAAGGATGCCAGGTCTAACACGTGTCCCCTCCAGCTGAAAAGTGGGGAGAACTACCCATCCCCTGGGGAGTTCTCATCACTAAGGCGGAAGAACCTGGACAGACCATCAGCACTGGCATGTTCTGTACCAGGGCGGTGTTCCACCGTAAAGTCCATTCCCTGTAGGGAGATGGACCACCTCAACAGTTTTGGGTTCTCACCCCTCATCTGCATTAACCATCTGAGGGGCCTGTGGTCTGTCTGAACCCGGAAGTGAGTCCCAAACAAGTAGGGCCTTAGCTTCTTCAGTGCCCAGACCACAGCAAAAGCTTCCCTTTCAATTGCACTCCACCTCTGTTCCCTGGGAAGTAGCCTCCTGCTAAGGAAAGCTACGGGTTGGTCCAAGCCCTCGTCATTCAGTTGTGAGAGTACTGCTCCCACTCCATGCTCTGAAGCATCTGTCTGCACCACAAACTCTTTGGAGAAATCAGGCGCCTTGAGCACGGGTGCCGTGCACATGGCATCTTTCAGGGCATCAAACGCGGTCTGGCAGGCATCGGTCCAGATCACCTTCCTGGGCTGCTTCCTTGAAGTCAGCTCTGTGAAGGGGGCAACAATGGTGCCATATCCCTTGACAAATCGGCGGTAATACCCGGTGAGTCCTAAAAAGGCTCTCACCTCTGTCTGGGTCTTGGGGGGCTCCCAAGCCAGAATGGTATCAATCTGCTTGGAGGGGCGCCACCTGGCCGCTCCCTACCTGGTGTCCCAAATACACCACAGATCCCTGCCCTATCTGGCACTTCCTGGCCTTGATAGTGAGGCCTGCCCTTTGCAGAGTCTTCAACACTTCGCAGAGGGGTTGCAAATGTTCTTCCCAACTGGAGCTGAACACAGCAATGTCATCCAGGTATGCGACGCTGAATTCCTCCAGCCCGGACAGTACCTGGTTGACCAGTCTCTGGAACGTGGCAGGGGCGTTCTTCAACCCAAAGGGCATGACACGGAACTGGAAGTGCCCCTCTGGCGTTGAAAACGCTGACCTCTCCTTGGCCCCCTCAGTTAAGGCAATCTGCCAGTACCCAGAAGTTAAATCAAACGTACTGAGGTACTGGGCAGCGCCTAACCGATCCACGAGCTCATCAGCTCTGGGGATGGGGTGTGCGTCAGTTTTGGTGACCGCATTGAGCCCACGGTAGTCCACACAAAACCTGAGTTCTGGAGTGGCACCGGGTGCAGCAGCTTTTGGTACTAAGACCACTGGGCTAGCCCACGGGCTGCTTGAGGGCTCAATCACCCCTAGCGCCAACATCTTGGAAACTTCTTCCTTGATGCTGGCCCTGACCTTGTCAGCTACCCTGTAAAATTTCTGCTTCACAGGTAGGCTGTCCCCAGTGTCCACATCATGGACGCACCAATTGGTGACTCCTGGTGTCAGGGAGAACAGGGAGGCGAACTGACCCAACACATGGCAACTCTGCTGTTCTGGGGTCAGTGTGGGAGAGAGGTTTACCCCATCCACTGACCCATCTTGCTCCTTTGCTGACAGGAGGTCAGGAGGAGGGTCACTTTCCTCCTCCATCCCATCAGCTGTGGCAAGGAGCATTGTCACATCAGACCTCTCAAAGTGTGGCTTGAGGCGGTTCACGTGTAGGACCCTCAAAGGGTTCCTGGGAGACTGCAAGTCAACCAGATAGGTTACATCGCTCTTGCGCTCCACCACCTCATATGGCCCAGTCCACTTGTCTTGGAGCGCACAAGGCTCCACTGGCGCCATCACCCACACCTTCTGCCCAGGTTGAAATTCGACCAGAGTGGCATTCTGGTCATACCATCTTTTCATTTCTTCCTGGCTAGCTTCCAGGTTTGCCTGAGCGAGTTTCCTGAAGCGCTGAGTCTGGTTGCGGAAGGGCAGCACATAGCTGAACACATCCTGGGGGGGTCTTACCAAGGTATTTCTCCCAACCCTCCTTCACCAGACTGAGAGGTCCTCTAACAGGGTGGCCATACAGGAGTTCAAAGGGACTGAACCCTAAAGACTTCTGAGGCACCTCCCTGTAGGCAAACAACAGGCATGGTAAGAAGACATCCCACTTCCGTCTCATGGGCTCCACAAGGCCCATTATCATGCCTTTCAGGGTTCGGTTGAATCTCTCAACCAACACATTCCCTTGAGGATGGTAAGGAGTGGTAAACTTGTAAGTTACCCCACACTTCTCCCACAAAGACTTGATGTACTTTGAGATGAAGTTGGTACCCCGGTCGGAGACCACCTCTCTGGGGAACCCCACATGGGAAAAGATCCCCATCAATGCACGTCCCACCACGGGGGCAGTGATTGTTCGGAGAGGGACAGCTTCCGGGTACCGGGTGGCATGGTCCACCAAGACCAAGATAAACTTGTTGCCTAAGGCTGTCTTGGGTTCCAGAGGCCCCACAATGTCGATGCCCACCCGCTTGAAAGGGGTGTTCACCACGGGAAAGGGTTGGAGGGAGCCTTACACTTCCCTCCACTCTTGCCACTTGCCTGGCAAGTCTGGCAAGTCCTACAGTGTGTACCAACGTGCGTCTTCATCTGGGGCCAGTAAAAGTGGGTGACAAGCCTTTGGTAGGTCTTGTCATGCCCCAGATGACCTGCGAGAGGCACGTCATGAGCCAGACCCATTAGGAAGGTCCTGAAGCGCTCGGGTACCACCAGCACATGGGCTGCACCGGGCTCAGTGACCTTAGGCTCACTATAGAGTAACCCATCCTCCCAGTAAATGAGATGATTCTTGGACTCGCCACCTGCTGCCTGGTCTGCGGCCTGTTTCCGCATACCAATGAGAGAAGGGCATTCTCTCTGCGCCTTGCAGAACTCCTCCCTGGAGGGACCTCCTTCTTGCTGCCAATGGGTCTGCTCAGGCAGGTCTCCCAGTTCGGCTATCTGTTCCCCTGTAGGTTCCAGGGCATCCCCCTCAGGTTCTGCCTCCTCCTGGACCGTGGGAATTGTGGGGGCTGGTTTCCCACGCCCCGGCCCTTCCTCTTCCTGGCAGGTACCTGGGCCACTGTTTCAGGCTCCAGGTCCGCTTGGTTACCCCTACTGGCTGCCATTGACCGAGTGGTCACACAAACCCATTCAGGCAGACCCAAGATCTCCAAATGAGCCTGGCGTTCCACCTCCCTCCATGGGGAACTCTCCAGGTCATTTCCTAGCAGACAGTCTACAGGCATGGATGGACTAACCACGACCTTCAAGGAACCTGAGACCCCCCCCACCTCAAAGGGAACTTGCGCCACCTTGCAGAGGCACACGGAGTTGTCTGCTGCAACTACAGGGTGAAGTGCATTGGGAATGACCTGCACTTCAGACACCCACTGACACCTCATGGATGTCACGCTGGCTCCTGTGTCTCTCAGAGCCTCCACCCTCCTTCCATTGATGGTCACCCACTGCCTGTACTTTTTAGTGTTCTCAGGCAAGTAGGACTCCTGGACCATCTCTCTGTCTCCTAAAGAGACAAGGGAGATCACTGCTTGCTCCTCCTCCCCACTGGAAACTAATTCCTCGCCCAAAGCTACACTCACTAAACCCGGTGACGGAGCAGCAGTGGGTGCTTGGGACTTCTTGGGGCACTTAGGGGCAATGTGGCCCTTCTCGTTACAGTTGTAACACCTGGGGGGACCCGGGAAGTTACTACGCCCGCCCTTAGGGGGCTGCAACGTCTTAGGTTGGGGGGGCTGGGACTCCTTTCCCTCTGCATTATTTTGGGGCCCTTTAGAGAACTCCTTTTGATTACCTTTGTCCCCCCCACTCTTCTGCTGGGGACCCTGCCCACCTTTGGCTGTGGTACCCACAATCCCCTTGTGGACCCTGGTGCTGGTCCAGCGGTCCGCCTCCTAAGCAAGCTCACTAGGATTAGTTAACTTACTATCCAAAAGATGCTGGTGCAGCTCTGGAACACATAGACTGCGCAAGTGCTCCCAACTAATTAGATGGCACAACCCCTCATAATCAGTAACTTTGCTGCCCTTCATCCAACCTTCCAGTGCACAGGTGTACACTCTCGCACATTCAACCCAAGTGTCTGAATCATTCTTCTTTGAGTTCCTGAATCTCACTCTATACTGTTCTGGGGGGAGCCCATACTTGAGGCATAAAGCCTCCTTCATTTTGGCATAAGTCAGGGCACCCTCCTTTTCTAAAGGTGTCAAAACTGCGGTCCCTGATGCCTCAAAATGCTTCCACAGGCACGCCCCCCAGCTCATTTCAGGCACCTCATGCATCCTCAAAGAGATCTCATATGACTCAAACCATGCAAAAATATCCTGTCCCTTCTGGAAATTCTGCACTAGATCCTTGGGTATGTATACTTTACCCCCTTGCACTGGCTGTGCGCTGCCACCATTTGAGCTGGACTCCAATTGTTTGGCCTTCAGGTCCAGCTCCCTCATGCTCAACTCATGAGCCAAAAGCAATTTCTTTTCCTCCAAGGCACGAGCCCTTTCCTCTGCCTTGTGCTGGATTTCTTTTTCCATTTCTAATTGCTTCATCTTGAGCCTCATGACTTCCAGCTCATGTTCTCTGATCTTTTGGTTCTCTTCCCGCTCTTCCCGGGAGAGACTTCCTGTGGAATGGATGTTGACAGCCCTGGGGGCTGCTCTTGGCACAGGCAAATCCTGTGGCCCAAACCCATTCCCTGGTCATTCACTTCCTCATTTGCATCATCTCCTCCTGCAGCTCCTTTGGCCTCCCACCAGGCTTTTAAGGCCTTTTGTAGCTCATCTTTCTTAGCGCTACTCCTTGTGGGACATACCAAATCTTTGCAGAATTGTTTAAGATGGTCTACCTTGTACGAATACGAATCCTCAATGTTGAAATCCAATTCTGCCTTTTCACTTGCTGCATTCCCCTTTTGGGACATGATGCTTTCTTTAAGAGTTACTCAAAAATAGAACCAAAAACCAAAAAGAACACAGTATGTGGTTGCGTAGTGGTCTGCACTAAACTAGTGATGTACACCAATTACTGTGGGTCAAGTACAAATACAAGTTCAAATCCTCACCGCTGACCACCAATGTTAGAACTGGGGGTCTCTAGTTGGCAGAGGTAGGTACCTTTGTCCAAATAGGGACCCTTGCTTCTAGTCAGGGTAAGGGGGATACACACTTTAGATAACCCCTGCTCACCCCCTTGGTAGCTTGGCACGAGCAGACAGGCTTATCCCAAAGGCAATGTGTAAAGTATTTGTACCAACACTCACAGTAACACAGTGAAAACACCACAAATGGACACTACACCAGTTTAGAAAAATAAAGTATCTTTACTAAACTTAAACAAGACCAAAACGACAAAAATCCAACATACAAAACTCAGTAGAATGTCTTTAAAAACGGTTGTTGCAAAAATAAACTTGTAGATCTCAAATGCGACACTTTCAGTCTCAAAGTACCTGGGATGCGTAACACAAAACAAGCAAAAGGGGCGCAGTGAAGGCGATGCGTCGGTTCTTCCTGCGCTCCGGTGCGACAAAATGGCGCCTTGATGCGTTGCGCTGATCCGGTGCGATGCGATGAAATGGCGTCTTTGTAGCGATGCAACACTGTAGATGCGATGCGTCGACGGCCGTGCAGCGAACTCGGTGAACTTCTGAGCCGTGACAGGCCCTGCGACACGCTTCTCCGGCGATGCGACGACACCCTTGGTGACGGCGACGCGCTTCTCCGGTGCTGCGGCGGCGATCAGCGGTGGTGCGCTTCCTCAGCGATGCGACGGCCCTGCGACACGCTTCTCCGGTGATGCGACGACACCCTCGGTGACGGCGACACGCTTCTCCGGTGTTGCGACGGCGAACAGCGGCAGCGGCGACACGCTTCTCGATGATGCGACAGCGGCTGCTGCGGCGGCGTCACGCTTCTCTCGTTGCGTCGCGCTTCCAGCTCCCAACAGCAAGAGAGGCCTCACACAGGAGGGCCTGTAACTGGGCCCTCCTGGCAGACTGGAACTCCCAGCAAGGAAGTTCAGGGAGGCTGGGGGTGAAGTCCTTTTGTGCCTGGGACTTCAGAAACAGGGGGCCAGCTCTTCTCAGGCCCTTGGAGACTCTTCTTCAGATGGACATAGCACTCAGCAAAGTCCTTTTTCAAGCAGGGGGACACAGCACACAGCAAAGTCCTTTAGATCTCTCCTCAGTGGAAACAGCAAACTGCAGGCCAACCCCAGACAAACAGCAAGGGCAGTACTTCTCCTCAGTCTCTTTAGCTGATCTTCTTTGGCAGGGATTCCTCTTGATTCCAAAAGTAGTCTAAAGTTCAGGGGTTTCAGCTCTAGTATTTATACCCCACAAGTCTTTGTTCTTCATGTGTGTGGGGTCCTGGACCCAGTCCAAACCAGTTCAGGGTGCATTCTGCCAGGGCACCTCTCCTTCCTTTGTGAGTGTGGGCCAGGGTCATCAGACACACCGCAGGAGGTGGAGCCAGCATTGTGGAAGGCAGGCACAGCCCTATTCAGACCCAGGTGCTCTCCTCCCACCACTCTACATGTAGCTAGGTCTATTCAGCCTAGTGCTGACTCACCCAGCCTCCTGCAGCCACCCCCAGCCCCTGCCACTCACAAACCAGACAGTCAATTCACAAACAGGCAGAGGCACACAGAAAGGTTGAACAAGAAAATAGCCACTTTCTAAAAGTGCTATTTCCAAACTTAGAATTTAAAAACCACCTTCACTAAAAGATGTGTAATTAAATTCTGAGTTCAGGGGTACCAGATTCCAACTTTCTATCTTGCTGCTATGGGAAGATATGCAGGTAACCATGTTACACAGCTTTCCCCATGTTATCCTATGGGCAAGAAAGCCTTTCAATAGTGAAAAACGAAATTGGCAGTATTTCTCTATCAGGACATGTTACCCACACTAGTACATGTCCTACCTTTCACATACACTGCACCCTGCCCAGGGGGGGTACCTTGGGCCTACCATAGGGGTGTCCAATGTGTAAGAAAAGGGAAGGGTTAGGCCTGGCAAGTGTGTACACTGGCCAGGGACAACATGGCAGTTCATAAACTGCGCACAGGCACTGCAGTGACAGGCCTGAGACACCATCTTAGGGCTACTCCTGTGGGTGGCACAACCAGTGCTGCAGGCCCACTAGTAGCATTTGAATCACCAGTCCTGGCACACTCAGTGCACTTTACTAGGGACTTATTGGTAAAGCAAATATACCAATCAGGGACAGCCAATCACAATAACAATTTAACCAGGGAGCACTTGCACTTTGGCACTGATCAGCAGTGGCAAAGTGCCCAAAGCATCTCAACCAGCAAAAACGAATTCCAGCACAGTGTCAAAAATACAGGAGGTAGAGGCAAAAAGTCAGGGGAAACCACGCCAAGGATGTCAGGTCTAACAACCTGATTTCTCAGTTAGGCATTGGACACAGGAACACACAGATATCCTTCATTCCCTACAAGCTGACATGATAGCATCAAAACACTTGCAGACTCGTGTAAACGTCCGCAACCTGGTGATCCTAGTTATAGCGGGTCAATCTGTGTACACTTACCTAACCTTCAGTGAAAGAGAACAGTACCCATAGCATACAAATCACACTTGTACACAAACGCTGAAAGGCTCTTTACTTCTACAGAAAAAATCCTGACAGCAGTATAGACCGCTGTAGTAAGAGAAAGAGCACTGGCTCAGGGGAAACGAATAATTGTTGTAACTCTGGTACCAGCCTTAGGGGCTGCTACAAAGGCAAGCGTTCCTAATGCTAAAGCCTTACATCCAAGATGGATACAATGGGCTAATTCTCTCACTGCAATGGATGTGGAATACAGATATGACCCTAGTTTAAAAACACAAGCATTCCTGCAATATGAACAAGAATATCCTCTACTGAATAAAATAATGCCTCTAGATCAGTATGAATACATTATTTACACTGACGGATCTGCTCAGCTGGCCATAGGAAGTAAACAGCAATACAGCGCCGCATGTGCTATTGTAAAAGGTCGTATGCAGGATGGCAAGTTCAGTCCCAGCAGTCCGAAGACACAGTCTCTAGGAGACTGCACGGCACAGCTAGCAGAATTAAAAGCCCTGTTACTGGCACTAATAAATACAAATTGAGAATTCCTCACACTGATTGTGTGCGATTCTTTTTATTTTGTCCAGTCATACAACGAATATCTACACTACTGGGGTCAAAATGGGTTTAAAGACTCAAAAGGTGGCACAATTAAGCATAAAATGCTATGGGAACAGGTAGCTGAGTTGAAAAACGAACTACCAAGAGCTCACGTGATACACAGGCTGAGTCATCAACGTGATGGCATTCACGTCGAAGGGAATTAATTGGTCGATGAAGCCGCAAAGGGGGCAGTACGTACTGCTGCCGTAGCTGCAATCACTCGTTCAAAAACGAGAATAGATGGACAGATAATGGTAGCTGTCATTGCTTCACGCAAAAAACAGCACAGCCTTACCCAAAGGTTTTCCACTCAAGTACTCCTACAAGTTAGATGCAAACAACATTTTGTTTGCTTAAATTCCAGGGGTGGGGGTTAGAGTAATACAAACGTGGATCGCAGATTAGGCTTAATACTAGCTGCACAAGACGGTCTAGGTTCTGCACATGCAGGGATTACCGCAACAGTTTCTTTATTGAAACAGCGCTATTGGTGGCCAGGGTTAACTAAACAAATGAAAAATGTTGTCCTAAATTGCGTCATCTGCCAGGAGATGAAGGGTTCCACTGTGGCGCGTCCATCGCTGACACCTTTACTAATATCAGACAGACCACTCGCTTGTGTATATTTGGACCACTGCGGCCCCCTACAATCAGATGGGGCTTACAAGTATATCTTGGTGGCAGTGGATTCATGCTCTAGATTCCTATGGGTATGGCCTCAGCGCTCGGCTGACGCTCGAACTGTTATAAAAGATTTGCGAGTCTATAGGGACATACGCAGTTGGCATATTACATTCTGACCGTGGCCCGCGTTTAGCACTAGGGCTTACAAGGAAGCCATGGGAAATTCGGTTGTGGAGAGGAAAACCGAGACTTAAAGCTATCTTTAACAGCAAGAGTATTCAGTTCGGGTGGTAGTTGGGTCAATCACTTATACGGGGTCCAACGAGCCCTTAATAATATGCCAAGAAGTTCCCTAGGAGGTGTCACTCCTTACGAGGTCCTATTTGGAACGAGAATGTGGGTACCTGATCTCGATTATGAAAGCACAGTGGTGGCTGAAAAACCATTTGACATCAGTAAACGTTTGGCTGTTTTACAGGATCTGAACGAATCCCGGGCACTACTAAGCAAGGTGCAAGTAAAACGCACCGCCACTGGGGAAGTCAAATCAGTCACGGCAAGACCTGTCTGGATCCCAAAAGTCAGGGATCTGGTCAGAGAAAAGATCGAGGACAAGAAAGAATTTGGGCCATCATTCAGAAAGCCTGTACCTGTCCTAGCTGTCGAAGGAACTAGAACAATACTTCTTCCGCCTCTTGCCAGTAAAAAAGAAAAGAGATTTGTCTCCATTGATCTGATCAAACCACACTATGTGGCCGATACTGAATAGTAGGTCTCGTGGGCTCCTGGGTAGCCGACGCTCTCCTCTCGCTACCATACAGGAAGTACAGACAGAAAGACTCAGAACATTTGAAGAGTCACCAATACAAAATGATGGAATTTCCAACAATGAAATGGAACTCGTTCCTCTTGAAACAGAACTTCAAAACACTAATGAAAGACAAATATCAATTCGGCCTAACACCAATGTTTCCATCAATACGCCTCTATAAGAGACGTCTACCGGTTCAACAAAACCTGCTGAGCTAACAAAGATAGATCGGGCTGCATCTGGCTACTTCATCGATTTTGATACCTTCTCTCTTGATCCCAGTGAACCTGAGACAACGCCAGCCCCAGTTTCCCGTAAGCAACAAATTTGTGATTTCTACACTTTTCTGAAAAAGACTTACTTAGTGTCACCTTGGCTCCAGCTCTGGATAATAACTGGAATATTGTTTTTTTTGTTCTGGATTGGCTTAGTGACTGTCTTTTGCTTACTCATGAATGGAAAATATCCCCCAGAACATTCTGCAGTATCAAATATGAAGTTGGTCCTGAAACCTCATACATCATCTCATCGTGACCAAAGAGACCTGTTTTCCGTGGACATTACAGCTGTTCCAATTCCCTTTGGTATAGTTTGGGACAAGGTCGATTATGATGAATTTGGTCCCACTGAACTTTTCAAAATACCACATTTATTTAAAATTTCTCTAAATGATATTATTAACTCCAGTACATTTCCTGACGATTGGGATTTTGAAACTGTAAATAATATGTAGTCCGATTTAGAACAATCCGCTGCATTTTCAAGCACTGAAATGTTAGAGGACACATCTAATTTTGACACTATGTACTGTTACCATCATTACGGTCATCACTTTTTACACAAATCCAGTATCCCACAAAATGTTTTTCCTTACCACCAATGGGAACATTGCCCGACACCACCAAAAGGTAGTTCGAAAACATTTGCACAAAATTTTTCTTATTTTTCATGGTTTAACACTTCTGACCTGACCTCATAATACTATAAGTTTGCATCTACACCGGCACAGAAAAATATGCTAACTAACACCAAACAGATTTATTATGCATCCTTTATTTCCCAACTGTCTGAACAGGGTTTCGACTTATGGAAGGACACTATAGACACAAAATCAGTCTGGGGTTCTAAGGAATGGCAAGTTCAGGGAACAGAAGCACTATTTAGAGTGTGCCTCATTCCACAGCAGATAATATTTCTGAATGACACTGTGCAACAGACTTCCTCTCTTGGACTAGCCAAGAACAAGGATTTGAACACACCTCGGATTCCCACACCTTCACACATCAATTTTACATCACATGGAGGGGATACAATAGATGACATCATGCAGTACAATACTTCAGACCCGAATTGGAAGGGATGGTTAGTTTGGCCCACAGACACAAACAGATGTCAATCAAGATTCAAGGGTGCAACCGAAGGGTTTAGTATCCATAGGCCAGACCAATGATATGTACAAAGAGAACATCCAGGGGTAGTGACATACAGTGTTGAGAAGTTGTGCCTCCATTGGCTAACAACCTCGACACTGTCCCAGGTGAAACAGCACTTATCCATACTCTCAGATGAGGTGGATCTAAGAGATTTTTTGTTAAGTCCCCAAAAACCACGTCAGAAACGTTTCTTATACGCTGTCTATAATGAAATTTTGTAGATCTCTCAACAAGAAGCTGCGGAAAGACTTAGGGAAATAGATAGAATTAACCTAGAAAAGGCGTTAGCTGTAGTTGACAATGGTATGACTACATTAACATCCAGGATTTATTCACTGGGCAACATTGTATCTTCTACTATAGATATACTAGAACAGGACTTGTCCATACTACAACACGGACAATATCAGCTACGTTCTATTATGTTATTAAGCTGGACGCTGCGATCATTGCGCTCTGGTTATGTGCCTTGGCGATTTATCAACAGTACGCCCCTATTTTCTGCATACAATCTAACTGAGAAGCAGATAACGATGGCACAAAGGGGAGCAAAATATACAATGCTGCATATTGAAAAACTAGACAAGTTACCTTTTATTGTGGCAGAGTCGCCATCCACAGAATGGTTAATCCATGGCCATATAACACTACTGGTCACAACTTTCCAGTTTCAGTATTGCCTTGAACAACAACAGGCGGGCAGATATGAAGCGATGGGTAGGGAATTTATCAAGGAATCTTGGGAATTGCCATACAGATTTCGATGCTGGAATGGGGACATGGAAGTGTTTCTTAGCGGTACCAACTGCGAGAATTCTTTAAGTGGATCTCTAATATGCCAGGATATCAAGCTTCACGGGGCATGTAATGGTTCAGTTGCTAACTTATCCTGTCACTTGAAAGGGTCCCCAGCTGCTATGATTAATCCGGTGTTCAAGTTACTTTCAAATGGGAGTTACTTGATGCTGAATGATCAAGGTTGTTGTGGGATGCTCCCGGGCATCGCATATCTTGTCACTTTAAGCTCCAGGGTTACTTGCTGTATGCAAGTATTGTTTCCACCGGCCCATACAGTCAGGGAGGTGCTGTTATGGCCTTTGTTGAATGTTTCCTTTATACGGTTTGATACTCTGAGCCGAATGAAAGCCATGCTTTTACAGCAAACCGTGCCCTTAACCTCCGCCCGAGAAACTTATGATCTCCAGGTTGCAAGGTCCTCGGCTGAGATACAGGCACTAGTATGAACAAACTGCCCTTTCCATTTCACAGAAATGGTACAACATATCTTTAACATGTCTGATACGACGGGTATAGTACACCTATTTAAGACCATAGTTTCTGGACTGTTAAGCACCTTTCAGACAATCCTCTGAGTTATTCCCAACTTATACACTCCATATTCGGAAGCATTTTTGGAGGGCTTTCGCTGATCCTGTTCCTAATAGCAGGTATCCTGATAGTCATTTTTCTGCTACGCAATGGACGTCCCAGGCACCAAGGAGATGGAAAAAACGCTCTTGGAGTGCCGATACTGTGATCGCATGGTACTCCATCTGGGCACACCTCGCCTCCGCGAACTAAGTGAATCTTGGTTCCTATCATTTAGACCAGTCTGGATCGAATGTATTCTGCCTGTCCTCCGATGCCTGTTCTGTGGACAAGAATGCGTGTTGGACCTCTGTCTAACACTTCCATCAGTTGCGCCACCAGATGTTGATGGTTTACTGGACCCGATAACGGCCTATGTTCTGCAGTGTCCTCAGTGTATTCCAATATTGATGTCTGCATTCTTAGAGCCACCACAGGATGCTTCAGCTCCTGTCGGAACGGATACCGGCTCCTCAACAAATACTCAGGCCTTGGTTGTCACACAGGCATTCCCAGCAGCGGCTGTGGAGAATACGGAGGAACATCTGTGCTCGATTGACCTGATTTGCGAGGTGTTGCAGGGGCTGTCGTCTGCAATTGCAGGCAACAGCGATGTTGCGTCTCCCAGCCAGGACACATAAACATTTGGCTCATCGTGTGCTGGTAAAAATTTGGCTTTTTCGAAAACATCCAAACTTGGAATTTTCAACAAACAGAAACGTTTGCTAAAACTGCATGGCTTTCAGTCACTCATAGTTGTTCGAACTATATATATGAACATATTTTAGTAAAACGTCTACTGCTTAAAATACGATTTTAGCTTTTTTTCGCATCTTTTTAAAAAAAATATTTTTTTAATGCACCAATGTTTTGAACTAATTAGTTGTTTGCGTACAAATGCCTAGAAGTACGTTAAAATTTGAGTATGTCGTCCAGTCGGATGAGGAGTGGATGTTATGTTTCATATAGGTACCCCAATATAGGCTTAGGTAGTCACCTAACCTTTCACCTATATTCTCCCCTGCCATTACATAACGGTCTTGGGACTGACCTTTTACCTAGTTACCATACTGCTTACAGGAAGTAGGGTTTTCCCTGAAAACTAGCCTCGTCCTTTATGCATGAGGATTCTTGGAAACTCAGCAGGACTACCATCTCCTGCATGATAACTATGTATAAGGGTCATTCCTTCCGTCATCCTAAGTCCGACATGACACAGCAAGGTAGAACCCCTGAGGGTACCACTTTGAGTATATAAACACCATATCTTGCTGAGGTAGTCAGAGGAGAAAAGGACTTCCATGCTGACACACTGCCACGAGACACTGAGGTTCCTGCACGCAGGCACTCCAGCTCTCAGTGGTCTGACACACCTTGCGGAGTGTCCATCTCGAGACAAAGACGGGTCCCACAGTCTCTCACTTCAGGTAATGGGGTTGACTTTATCCTAGAGGGATTCTTGGCTTTACACCTACATACATGCTAGGTACACTTAGGTACATCTAGTTAGGGTCGCATCGTAGGAGTACGCATTTATTACTGTCATGTATTTTATATACTTGTATTCAATGTTTTAGCACAATGGTAGAAATCTACCATCCTTTTACTCTGTTGGTGCTTATAATCATTTATATCTGTTACTGTCTTATGGTTGTTCAGGACACCTATTTTACACTAGGTTGACGCTGGTTCAATAAATGCTTATTGGAAAACGTCCCCACCGTTTATTCTGTGTATCTCTCTGAGACCAAGTGAGCACGAGTGACTGAGCGAAAAGTATCGCACTGTTTCCATGATCCTGAGGGATCAGGGTTGTCATGTTCGATAGTTGCCAAGAACTATTCTCTCCTTGGTAAGAGGGGTTTCTAGTAGCACTGTGAGCTAGCTGGTATACAGGCGAACATACCCAGTGGGGGTGTCCGGAATCAGTCTGGACACCAAGCCCATAGTCTATGTTGTCTAAACGTGCAGATCCTATATAGGTTTATAGGAACTATATGACAGTACACGCATTGTGAGTGCATGTACTGGGTGAATGTATACCTGCAAGTGATACATTTCATGAGATGTAGTGCAGTGTTGTGTAGTGTGAGTGCAGTAGAAGCATGTGCTTAATGTATGTGTTCTTGAGAGAAGTAAGGCTGGGCGGAATTCGCGGCGTTGCGCTCTGCGAAGCTCCTTGAAGTGACCAAAAACTCTGCCGTGCTACGTGGAGTTCCACAAGCAGGCAGAGTAAGGTCACAGACATAAACCCCTATACACTGTGTAGCTGGATTTTACTCTTCTAAGCTCCGGCAGCGGTAGCACACTTACCAATGACGTTGTGCACTGCCCTGCAGGTTGCATCCTCTGCTAGTCGGTGCTGCCCTCCTCCATCTTCCGCTCCGAGTTTCCTCTGCAGGCTCTGCTCTGGTCGACTCGGCATCTCATCTCTCACCCCAGATGAGCACTGCAGTCAGCAACAGGAAGCGACGCACTCCTGAGTCATGATGACTCATCATTCATTACAATGTGCGGGCCGTATGGCTCTCGTTTGCCATGTATGCCACACAATGGACAGTATCACCAGGGTAGTGCCTCACCATGGCCGCCAAATGCTTAGGTTGCAGTAAGCATTAGCCGGTCAGGCAAAGAAGTACAAATGCTGTGGTTTAACATGACATGTTATGTTACACTGTACTTACATTCAGAGCAATCATTGCAGATGAATGGCATTATTTTTCACACTGACTGCAAATCAACAATCAATCAACAGCGGGCTTCTTCCTGGGACACTTTTATTGGCTGCCGTTTTTAAATCTAAACAGCCGAATATCAGCCAAATATCAAATGAAATGAAGTAACCTAATTATTTTGGCAGGATGACCTCTAAAAACTAATATTTGCAAAAGGTCCTTTTAGTTAAGCATTCATCTTTTTTTAACTGTGGAGTTGTGATAACAGCGCAACCCACCCGCCCTCTCACCTTCGCGCTCCTCGTCGATATGCAGACCCTGCAAGATGCATTTGAAGGCCTGTCGGTGAGCTGTCCGTACGTGCTCTGCCTGTCGCTCCTGCTCGGGCCCTTGTTGAGAGCCACACGCCGCCATACCCGAGGCGAGTCTCTGCCAGCACCAGATGAACAACAATCCCACTTGCATGGCGAGGAATCGCAGTAACGCGAAGGCAGCCAGAAGTGTGTATGAGAGGTGCCACAGGCTGCGCTTATGCAGTGGGGCTTTCTGGGACCCTGGGGATGACAACTGTTTTGGGGTGCAGGACGGGCCGTAACAATGCCAACTGACATCCTCCCTTGGCTCTTCCCAAGGAGCGCCACCGCTGCTGTCTATCACACGCAGCTCAGCCCACTTGCATGTGAACCGCCTGTCCTCTGCGCAATCCGCGATAAAGGGGAGGTACGTGAACAAGACTAAAGGGGGACTTGATTGCAGGGGTGAGCATTGGCGCATGTGTAAACTCCGCTCCGCTTGCGGTTTGCGAAGTTTTTTGCCAAACTTCGCATTCCTAAGCAGAGTGCGGAGTTGCAAAACTGCGCAAACTTCACCGGCGGAGCAGAGTTTGCAGCCCACTGTTAGAAGTACAATACATGAAGGGTGAAGTGTTGTGCAGTACGCGCATGATGAATGTGCGCACTGGCAGTGTGGATGTTTGCACATAGCACACCATGGCATTATACAGAAAGGCTACAGTACTGAGCAGTGTGCACAGATTGAATGTGCTACATGTATGTCTCTCTGTAGTGGCACAATGCATGGATATATCAATGCTGGACAGTATGGGCTTAATAACGAGTCTAACAGTCCACAGACTGCCAGACTCGTAGGGGCACTGCAACAACAGTCTCCATGGCGCCCTATAATGATTAGGGCGGTCAGACCGCCATTGCCCCGCCGCAGCCGCCAGGGAACCGCGGTGTTGCGGCGTTCAGGAGGCATCAATATGCTTGGTGGGAATTAAATAAATGTATATATTTTATACCATTATTTAATGTATACTTTAATTTTTTTTTACATTTCATCAAATGTTTTTACATGTTTTACATGTTTGATAACATTTTAATTTTTTTTATACATTTATTCAATATTTTTACAATATATCCTATTCATTTCTACGGGCTGGAATATCCTACTCTTAGAGCAGAATTCTGGAGGTGTATCCATATACTTTGATTGAAATGGCAGTGGAAGCCTTGTATGACTGTGTGGGGGTAAATTTCAGGAAAAAGTTTGAATCATGGCTTTCTCAGGGTCGATGATTATTATTTGGGCATAGTAGTTATTTGTTTTATGTTTTTGATGGTTTAAGAAGTTGTAGTAAGTGATGCTTTGTTTATTTGGTAGTAGGGCATATATATGAGGGATATTTTTGTTTTGATGTCCAGCATGTATGGTGTATATCTGAGTAAATGGTTTGGGACACATTTTGAAGGTCCCATCCATCATTCATGTTTGACATTGGCTATGTTTTACTAAGTAATCTGTTGTAGAGAATATTAGGATTCGTTTCTCATTATTTAGATTGTCATGTAAAAGGAAAGCTTCCTCATTATGTCTAATTGTTAAATGTTCAGGTATGTATATATCTTGGTATCCTCAAGGGGCAGGTGGGGTATCACTGGTGGCTTTATTCGTTCATGCAATTAAAGGTTTTAAAGTGGGGATAAGTGGTAGTTGCCCTGTTATGTGTTTGGTTGTGGGAATCCTGGGAGCTAGTGATTGCCTCTCTTATATCCTGCAATATCTCCCTTACTTCTATTTCTGTTGAATTTGGGGGGTGGTTGTGCACTCTTACATGAATTACAATATCGTCTTTTGTAGTTGCCCTCCCATAGCATGCATTAGAACAATAATTAGTGCATTTCCAGTTTATATTTTCTGATGATGAACTTTCTTGGCTGTAAGTGTAGCCCATGTGATCTAGTAACTGCTTTCCTTTCTGTGAAGTGATATATTTTGCAGCTTCTGTCATTGTATCAGAAAGTAGTTTAATAGTATAAATATATATAATATTTAAAAGTTTGTACGTTTGTTATTTACATTTAAAATATGCAACTGCTTCTATTTTGTATACATACATGTATGTTCTGTTTAGATGTTTCACACAGTTTTGCAGTTGTTCTGTTAAGGGTGTTCTAATGTGGAGCAGGTGCTTTCTTTTCTGTTGGTTAAAAACAAATTGTAAGTTTCACTTTTTTTATTTCTTTTTTTAAGTTTTAAAGAATAAGTTTATTATGGAAAATGTATACAATCATAAGTAACTTAAAAAGAGGTACATTTGAATAATAAAAACCAATTAAGGAATGAAGGTGAGAAAGGAAAGGAGGGAGTATCTACATGGATCATGTAAAACAAACAGGTGTCTGATTGTAAGCAGAGGATAAACAATAAAATATATATCAAACGTTACATAATATATAGAGAAAATAATATAATCAGAATAGGAAGTCAGGGAGGTTGAAGCACCTCTTGAGCCTTAGGTAAATGGGCAAACATATTTGGCAGAGTTATCAAGCAACTGCATAATTGGTGTGCAAAGTTCTTTTTGTTTTAAAACAAGAGACATATGATGCATATAATCAGTATCCAATCTATGATTATAACAGACTGCGTACCACCAAGATTTAGATGACAATTGTGAAAAATGCTTCCAGTTTCTAGTTATTTGCTGAAAAGCAATTGCAAACAAGAGGTCCAGTATTTTCACATCAAATGAAACATTTGCCCATGCATCGAATATGCTTCCTAGAAACACATTGGAAATAGAATAAGGTATGCTGGAATGAAATATAGAATTAATTTGATCCCAAACTTGTATCCAAATAGCGGAAACATAAAGGCATGTAAATAGTAAGTGTTTCAAGTCCGCTTGTTGTGCAGAACAAATCCAGCAAGTATCCGGAGTGTCCGGGTTAATCTTAAGTAGGAATTTGAGTGTTAGAAAAAGTTTATTGTATATGAAAAAAAGTGTTTGCGTTGTGTTTGCTGCCCGGGAGGATTTCCTGATTTTGATCCAAATCTGTTTCCAGGTTGAAATGGGCAAAGTGATAGGAAGATCATTTTCCCAAGCGAAATCAATACTGGATTTGGGTCTATCATTAGAGAACCATTGTCGTTTTATTGTTATATGTGACTTTAAAGAGACAAGGGTGAAAGAGCGCAAAATATGCCCCAAGAGATCAAAGCGTCGGTCACATGTTCAAGAAATTCCTTTGTCAGTCGACAGCACTTTTGGGGTAGTCCTTGGAAAAAAATTAATCATGTCCAGACCAGGAGATACACTTAAGTTGTCTGGCAGCTGAAATTACCTGCATTATTTCGGTGTTCTCCAAAAATATAGAATGACTCCTCTAGGCTTTTTAGAAGTAGTCGGAACCTTAGAAAGATGACCTAGTCTATGTGTACTCAGGATGTTGAGTGGCGGGCCCCCAGATAGCTTCAATATCTGAGGTAAAAGGTTTTGAAGAATGAAAGAGGACTATTACCTTCTGTGCCTTCAGGTAGACCGTAAATTTGAATATTGTTTCTCCTATTGCAATGTTTCAGGTCTTCAACTTGTTTGCGCAAGGAGACTATCTGTTCCTGAAGAAAATTCACTTTGGAAGAAATTTCGTTGAGGTTGGAGATTTCCTGCTCTGCATTAGATAATCGGTCTTCCATATGAGACCATCTATCGCAGAGGTTTTGCAGTCTGGCATTAGTTTCCTCCATAAAGGGACTTAGGGTCCTGATATCCTCTAGTCATAAGTCTAGTGAGGCATTGGTAGGAGATTTTGCAGGGAAAGGTCCTTCTTAAGCCATTGAATTGTCGTCTTGCCAGTATTAGATTGTGAAGTAATGGTGAGTGCAACCGAGGAAGAAAAGGGAGCAGAGCTTTTATGTGATGAAGAATTCTCCATTGTCAGATGTGGTGAGAACCCAGGAGAGCATTTGAAAAATCTGCCCACAGGAGGTTTGAGGGAATGTTTAAGATTCCTTAGTCTGCTCATACACTGGATTCAAATGCAGAGCTAATACATTATAAGACTTACAACTATATAGTGCACATACAGGAAATCAGGAGTACATTAAAGAGTCAGTCATCTGATGCGAGAAGGAGGGCACCAGGAGAATGTATTATTAACTCTTCACAACTTGGTAAAGCAAAGCTACATATTTAAAGGCAAAAAGAAAGAGAGAAATACAAATTTAAAAAAGCCTTTTTAATAGGTGCAGAAATTACCTCCATCTGTTAGGGTACATGCTTTGGTCATATAGGGCTGAAATGTGCTCCGTTCAAAATGCTCCAGTTCGCGCTCATCACGCATCTCTCCTTCACAAAATGGTGGCCACGTGTGGGGTGCAGAAGCTCTTCATATAAACAAAGCTTTCATGCTCTCCCAGGCTCAGTGAATAACAATAATAATGAAGCTTATAGAGAGCGATAGTTACCTCGACAGAAGTGTCTCAACACTGGTCGGTCTAAGCCCCCAGAAGAATTATACAAAAGTCTAAGTTAATAGACAGTCTATCTAAAGAGTCAGGGTTTCAGAATTTTATGGAACAGAACCTCTGTATTAGATTGCCTAAGACAAAGCAGAAGAGAATTCCACAACCTGGGTGCAAGATAGCCAAAAGAGCAGCCCCCAATACGGACTTTCTTTATTCTAGGAACTTCAGCTAGAAAGGCCCCAGAGGACCTGAGACACCTTAGGGGAGAGTAAGCCCTGATAAGCGGGTGCAGATAGCTGGCAGCAGTCTTCCTAAAAGCCATGTTTATGTTTAGGGGATTTGTAGAGCGCACGGCTGCCCAGGGGCTTCCCAGCTCTAGCAGAGCAATCCGATACTGAAGCTAAGGGAGGTTAATGGTATTGAGTGACGAGCCAGGTCTTAACCTTTTTCCGGAAAATTGATTCTGCTTCCACGAATCTACACTCCCAAGGCAGAGAGTTCTATAACTTGGGTGCCAAGTGTGTGAAGGTTCTACCGCCCAATCTGGCTCTTCCGATTCTGGTTGTTTTTAGTAACCGTACGGTGCCAGAGCGAAGTCTTCTGTTCAGGACTTATAAGCTTACCAGATCTCTGATTTTGCTGGGGCCCTTGCCGTGTATGGCCTTGTGCGTTAGGCAGAGTATCTTGAATTTGACTCTCACCTCAATCGACAGCCAGTGCAGTGATTTTAAGTGCTTTCCCACGGCTTCCTGAATGGGAGATTTACACAGCAGTCTAACTGCGGCGTTCTGCACAACCTGGAGTTTTTTGATGACATATTTTGGTGCCCCCAAATAGAGGAAATTTCCGTAGTCCAAGCGTGCAGTAAACAACGCGTGAATTACTGTCTTTCTGAGCTGCAGGGGAATGCACTCCAGAAATTTACAGAGCATTCTGAGCAGCCCAAAACAAGTTCCTGCTAGCTTTTTCGCCTGAGTTTCCATAGTTAGCTCCCTATGGAGCCAGAAGCCTAGTTTTTTGATAGTCATATTGGGGGTTTGTGGGGTGCGTAGGCACAAAGGCCAGCTGATCATGGGCCTGGAGACTGCTTTGTTTCCAAGCACCATAAGCTCGGTTTTATTCCCGTTCAGCTTCAGGCAGCTGCTTGTCATCCATTCCACCACTCTTTCCAGGCATGGTGCTATGCAGTCTGCCTCGCCCTTGGTGTTGGGGTCGAGAGAGACCACCAGTTGTGTGTCATCTGCATACGATATCATAGAGATACCGAACTCCTGGACGATTTGTGCCAACGGCCCAAGTAGACATTAAACAATGTGGTGCTAAGCAAGGAGCCCTGCGGCACCCCGCAGGTCAATTGTACAGGGTTAGAGAAAAGATTAGCTTTCATGACTTGAAAGGTTCTGCCCTTCAGAAAAGAGGACAGCCATTCCAGCGCTTTGTCTTGGATGCCACTTTCCCACAGCCTCTTTCATAGGATTAAATGGTCCACGGTGTCAAATGCCACACTAAAATCGAGGAGCAATATAGCGGCTGAGCTCCCTTGGTCAAGGGTCATTTTTAATTCTTCTACCGCAGCCAGCAACGCTGATTCCATGCTGTGCTCTGTACAAAAGCCCATCTGAGGGGGGTGGAAACAATGATTGATTTCCAGGAACTCTGTTAGTGCTCCGTTGACATGTTTCTCTACTACTTTGCCAATTAATGGTAGCAGTGATATAGGCCGATAGTTGCCTAGCTGGGCTGGGTCGAGATTATCTTTTCTTAGTAGGGGTCTGATTATCGCGTGTTTCCAGGCTTTAGGAACTTCGCCTGCCTCTAGCGAGAGATTAATGATTTCGGCCACTGATGGAAGCAAGGCCTCCATGACCTTCCCAAGCACGTGTGGTGGGGCTGGGTCTAATGGTGAGCCTGATTTAATCTTCTCCATCAGAGATCTCACGCCATTTATGTTGGTAGACGGGAAGCAGGTAAGGGCCGGCAGGGAGGAACTCCGCCCATAAGCCCTTTCCTGGAGAGTGGTTGTTCCATTCTCATCCTGGCATGTAATAGTTCCATTCCCATTCTGAAAGGAGCTGT
Source organism: Calotriton arnoldi (assembly GCA_963921515.1). Classification (NCBI taxonomy): domain Eukaryota; kingdom Metazoa; phylum Chordata; class Amphibia; order Caudata; family Salamandridae; genus Calotriton; species Calotriton arnoldi. Next base: position 308,066 of record CAWUFW010015950.1, read on the forward strand.
AAATGTTCATAACTTTTTTGGAGAAGAAGGAGGCTAAGTCAATACATTCTCTTCCGAGGCCTGAGGGGAATGATTATTGTGTGTTGGGGACATTAGAAATTTAACAACCTTAAAGAGTTCCTTAGATGAGTTCTGTGCTTGGTTAATCTTTAGCTCAAAACATTTCGCTTGGGCATTTTTAATATTATTGTGGTAGAGCCTAATGGCTGTCTTGTAGGAAGCTTTAAGTTTGGGGTCGTAGTTCTTTCTCCATTCCCTTTCTATTTTTTTACAGTTTTTCTTTAGTGGTGCCAAATGTGCATTGTACCATGGTGCCTTTTTGGTTAAGGTTTTTAGTTTGGAAGTTGTTTTTGGGGCCATCTTATCCAGTGAGCGAGTAACCCAGCTTTACCAGCAGGAATATGCTTCTTCGACCTTTCCCTAAATTCTGGGGGCAGGGGAGATTAAGCATTCCCCCCATGTTTCTGGGCTAAGCTTCGACCAGTTCCTCCTCTGGGTAGTCACTGAGGGTTGTTTTCCCCCCACTTCCCTCATGCTAAGTGCGAAAGGGATGAAGAAGTGGTATGACTACGGCATAGGTACCGGGGAGGATGCTGCAAATTTGGGGTCGTTAAAAAGTACTGTATCCAATATATGTCCCTTAATATGTGTGGCAGATGATATCAACTGGGTTAGTTGTAAACCCTCAAGATCGTCCATCAACCTCTTAACATTCGGGAGATTCTGGTCCTCAAGGTGAAAATGTAGGTCTCCTATGACCGTAATATGTGCCTTCTTCACTAGGAGGCTGGCCAGAGTGTCTATTAGGTTATCTAAAAACTCCCCAGGAGCCGATAAATTAGTAGCCCTGAGAATGTATGTGCTGTAGAGAGAGAGAGATGGAGAATTGACAGCCTTCACAGTCCGGGATGGGAAAGGGGTGATGACACATTTATATTCCTCTTTTAGCAGGACGGCCAGTCCGCCCCCCACTTTTACTATGCAATCTTGTTTAAGAATTTTAAATCTAGGGGGGTAGGGCTCATTACGATATCAGGGGTGGAGCTGTCCTTAATCCAGCTTTCAGTGACGAATAATACGTCGAGATCTGCCTCCTGTTCCAAGAGTAGGCAGGTTTCAGTTTTATGTTTCGGGAAGGAGCGGCTGTTAATTAGGCCCAGTTTCCAGGCCCTATTTTTGTCCTTAGAGCAACGGACGTCAGATGTAGGGGTATCTAATGTCTTTGCCTCAAATTTGCTATAATTACATATCTGGGCTCTCGTTGGCCCACTATCAAATTGCCACCCTGCACCGCAGCGTGGTTCGGGGGAGGGGGTGGGACCAGAGTTTATATAGTTGGTTCAGGGTATAACGGGTCAGTGCTAACTTGCTTTGGGCAGGGTTCCTGGCTCCTGGACCCATTCAGGCAGAGACGGGCTTGCCTTTGGTGCGCCTTTGGCACTCCAGTGGCGCGCCCCCATGCACCCACTTTCTATGACCCTTGTCTGCCTTCCTGCCTGCCGGAGATGCGGCACTCCCCCTCCCACACTCGGTAAGCAATGCTAAAAATGCAGTACTCTTACAGCAATGGTTAATGAAAAAATGCTATAATTGCTGGCACATTAAAAGAAATTGTAAAATTGTCAAATTGTAAAATGAGGCCCACTCTCTGGGCACCTCTTACTTCAGAGTCGGGCTCCGCTGCGCGTCCACTTTCCATCTGCCATATATGGTATCAGAGGTCAGGAGACTAGAGCGCTGGCCTCTGATGCTACGCACTCTCTATGGTGGAGAGGGGTAACTCTACTTCTCCACCGCCCTCTATGACCCTTGTCTACCTTCCTGCCTGCCGGAGACATGACACTCCCCCTCCCACACTCAGTAAGCAATGCTGAAAATGCAGTACTCTTACAGCAATAGTTAATGAAAAAATGCTAAAATTGCTGGCACATTAAAAGAAATTGTCAAATTGTAAAATTGTAAAATGAGGCCCACTCTGTGCACCTCTTACTTCAGAGGCGGGCTCCGCTGTGCGCCCGGTTTCCATCTACCATATATGGTATCAGAGGTCAGGAGACAAGAGCGCTGACCTCTGATGCTGCGCACTCTCTATGATGTACAGGAGTAACTCTACCTCGCCACTGTGCTCTATGACCCTTGTCTGCCTTCCTGCCTGCCGGAGACGCGGCACTCCCCCTCCCATACTCGATAAGCAATGCTAAAAATGCAGTACTTTTACAGCAATGGTTAATGACAAAAATGATAAAATTGCTGGCACGTTAAATGAAATTGTTAAATTGTCAAGTTGTAGAATGAGGCCCACTCTGGGCACCTCTTACTTCAGAGTCGGGCTCCGACTAACAGTAACAGAGCACTTTAAAAGATAGACGTTTCTTCAGCGGGATCCAGTGCAAACTGCACAGTGCCGAGCCCATAGAGGCCCACTTAGGAAGATTTAAAAGAAGCCCGGCTGCAGAGTTCTGAACACGCTGGAGTCTCATGAGCCAAGACAGAGAATCTCCCAGATAAAGAATGCTACAGGAATTCAGCTGTGAAATATCAAGTGCTTGGATCACAGTTTTCTGGGCAGATTCAGGCAAAAGACTGAGGATGTTCCTGAGAGATTATAAAATCCCAAAGAATTTGCCTGCCAAGGCCATAATCTGGCTATCAAAGGGGAGAGTTTCATCAAACCAGATGCCTAGGTTTTTAACCCTAGGCTTTGTTGAAAGAAAGGAGCCTAGTGCTGCTAGTCACCAATTGGGGGATCAGATTGAAGACTTCTTTCCCAGGATAAGGACCTCAGTCTTGCCTTCATTTCATTTCAGGCAGTTGAGGTCCATCCAATCGGCTACCACAGACAAACAGGCCATCAGAGTGGCCGACAAGCTAGCAGAGTTCTGCGATAAGATAACAAACAACTGCTTATCATCGGCATACGATATGATGTCAAAACCATGGCACTCGATGATAGCCAGGGGGCGCATGTAAACATTGAATAAAGTTGGGATCAAAGATGAGTCCTGTGGCACCCCCTGCTGCAGTGGAAGGACCTAAGAACAAAAAGGTTTCTGAAGGACCTGAAAAGAACGGCCCTGCAGAAAGAATGCAAACCATTGCAAAGCCTTGTGTCCGAAACCACAGCTCCACAACCTTTCTAATAGGAGGTTGTGCCATATGGTGTTGAAGGCTGCACTCAGGTCCCGCTGCAACAATGCTACAGTGTCACCCCTATCCATGATCTGATGCATGGACTCAGAGGCAAGCAGAAGAGCCAACTCTATGCTGTACCAGGGGCAAAAGCCCGACTGAGTTCTATGCAATAAGTCTTTGGCTTCAATAAACATTGAAAGCTGCTGATTAATATTCCTGCCACTTTTGAAAGAAAAGGGAGCAGTAAGATTGGCCTGTAGTCATCAAGTTTAGTGGGGTTGAGGGAGGGCTTTTTTAACAGTGGCACCACTGACGTCTGCTTCCATTTGAGCCGCTATGAAAGAGTTATTGAAGAATTCTCTGAATAATGTAAGAAGCTCTTCTATACCTTACTCCAAAATAGCCATCTTGTCAGGCATCAAGCCACGACCCTGTAAGTTTCATTTTAAATGTTAATTTGTTGGTAGTTTCTAAAGTTAAAAGTCGTTAGGCTTATTCTTGCTTGCTAATTGGGTGAGTTTATAGTTTTTTATAAATGTAAATATTTTTACTTTCTTATATCTTTTTACTGGTTTTTGATAGTTGTTATTTTCTGGCAGTTTATCGGTTTTTCAAGTTGTAGTTTTTTCTTTCAAGAAGTCACTGTAAAGTGATAGAAGTTAGAGAGTGTTTTAATATTTATTTGCTATCTTATGATTTTAAGTTTAATAACAATCACGTTTTAGTTTGAATATGATTTTTACATACTTGGGGGCCCATTACGATAACCGTCGTTAAAAAATCCGCCATCCACTATAGCCTGAGAAAACCGCCCGCCTGCACCATAGGAATACCGACCGAGCAATTATGAAGTCGCGAAGCAACCTCCGCCCGCGGCGGTAAAAACACACAAAATTCCGCCCGTCCATGTCAGAGTAGAAGATTATCCATCCGCCACGGACGCAAACCCGCCCGAAAACCCAAATCCCCCCGCTCTGACGACCGAGACAACGACCGTGAAATTATGATCTCCCCGACATGAGCGCGGAAAATTCACATATTCCCCGCCCGCCACGGTTAACAACAGTGATGAATAACTGACACAGCGGAAGGCCTGGCGGCCACGTCCGTGCACGGATATCATTTGCGGAACAAAGAAATACACACAACATGGCCAACAAGTCCACACAGCAAACTACGCAAAAATACCCAAACACAGAACACATCCCAAAGACACATCCCCCTGGCAAAACTAAAAAACTACAAATCCCAGGACACCAGACACAACACACCTGAAAACGACAGCCCATCATGACACACCCACATAGGTAAGTACAAAAGCAGCCCCTTCACAGACCACAATCCCTTGCACTACTACAAAGCGAAGACGCCATCAGAGAACCCAGAGAGCCACAAAGGAAAGCAGCACACCACACGCACGCACACATCACACTCATCACCAACAACACCACCACCATCACCACTGAAACAACGGCACCACGAACCCCCTGCACATCACACACCCACCACACCAGCACCACAAATACCAAAACACACACCATGGCAACACAAAGAATGCCTAAGTACACTGCCACTGAGTTGACGGTCATGGTCGACGAGATCATCAAGGTGCACCCACAAATCTATGGGAACCAGGTCCAACAGACACCAGTAGCCACCAGAAACAGAATGTGGAGCAGGATCGTAGACCAGGTGAATGCAGTTGGGAACGTGCCACGCAACCGGGGTGAAATTACAAAGAGGTGGCACGACCTGAAAAGCGTGGTCAGGAAGAAGGAGGCCAAGAATCGTGAGCTGGCTGACAGGACTGGCGGCGGAAATCCCGCGCCATTCAAGACCTTCAAGGCGTGGGAGGAGAAGGTGCGAGGCATTCTACATCCGGAGAGTCTCACCGGAATACCAGGGGGAGTGGAGGCTGGTAAGTACAAACAAATGTATACCAGCACACCGCTATGTACTGTCATGCACTACCAGAATGCCATAGCTCCGAGGGCCAAACACCCCCATGTCCAGTACACAATACACAAGACATCTCTCACACATGCAACAGACACTCCCACACACTCAGCCCAAAGGTACCAACAAACAAAACCATGGGGGCATGTGTACAGTCAGCCAGCACCACAACTCCCACCAGGTCCCCTTGTACCCCAGATGCGCCGGAAGGAGCACTCCCCACACCCACACCCATGTGTCAGCCATAGCTGCACTAACCAACAAGTAACAGGTAAGTAGCCTTACCACAAAGTCCGTGTATCGGAGGGGGGACTGCAGAAGTACAACCCCCACCAGGCCCCTAGTCCTACAGCGCAGCAAGATGGAGCACTCCCCACACCCATGTGTCAGCCATTGCAGTGCACACCTTCACCCGACAGGTAGATATGTTTCCCTACATGGAGGGGTGTCTGTGGGTGGTAAGCCATCACCACAACTCACAACACGGCCCCCACTCCCACAGACCAGCAAGATGGAGCACCCCTCCCTCTCATAACCATGTGGTAGCCATTGCATTGCTCCCTCCAAACCAACAAGTAGGTAGACTACTGTACAGGGCGGGGTGTCTGTAGGCATGAGGACTGTACTACGACTAACATTTGGGACATGTCACGTAGCAGAGGAACAGGTAGCACTGCTCCCTGTCATAACCATGTGACTAATGTGCACACGGACATGAATTACAGAGTCATAGCCCACATGAGCCATCTCAAATACAGTAACACGTAAGGAGTCACGTCTGCATGCACAAGTCTCACTGGAGTACTGACCCACATGGCGTGCACTGTGCCAGTCATCACACACATCAGCAACACCATCGAAGTCTTGTCCATGTAGTCGTGTCTGCTTGTTCCGTTGACATTGTACAACATCACCCATGTAAGTCTATCTTGTCTCAATGTAACAGAGTGGGACCCCAGTAATGTCACATACACCACTGGACCCATGAACCACACAGCTACACAATGCACATTCAAAATCTCATCCATCTCATCTTTCAGCCCCAGTGTCATGAAAGGTATATCATCTAAACAGTTGTCCCATATACAGTAGTTCAGCAAAGATCCCTGCCGATGACCAAAAATGTGTCTGCAGTGTCTGAAGCGCACGTCACACTGTGATTTACAACATACCTAATATAGTCAACACCCCAAGAGCACTGCATTGCTGCACATGGCTGAGGGTAGCACGCACACCAAGGAATTGTCCCATCTGCAATACGTTGTGTGGCACACAACCATTACTCACTCACTACAATGCTTGCAGTGTAATGTCCCCAAATGATAACAGTGAGCAGATATGCTGGGTATGTCAGACATACACACACCTTTGTCTCTGCAGTGTCGTGTGGCCAAAACACATGTCCCCTTCTGCAACCATATGTCACAGTATGTACCACAAAACCATATTTCACCTCAAAAGCGTTGATGGGGCTGTACCCCTTTTGCCATCTGCGTTTCTAAGCGTCTCATTTGAACCCCAAAAACATATTTCATCTCAAAAGCGTTGATGGGGCTGTACCCCTTTTGCCATCTGCGTTTCTAAGCGTGTCATTTGAACCCCAAAAACATATTTCATCTCAAGAGCGTTGATGGGACTGTACCCCTTTTGCCATCTGCATTTCTAAGCGTCTCATTTGAACCCCAAAAACATATTTCATCTCAAAAGCGTTCATGGGGCTGTACCCCGTTTCCACCAAAGCCACAAAATGTAGGGGTACTGCAACACACACCGATTGGCATTCCAAATCCGTCCCATGCCATATGCACCCATCACACTATTCCATTGCCTTGATCACGCACACACATTGTAGAGCCATACACACGCATCTGGGAAATCAGTGCACAACTGTGCACAAACTGTGAATGTCAGACATCTAACACAAACCTTGCAAGGTGCAACACAATAACCTTTCGTCTCCGCCCCACAGGTGACGAACAGCATGATGCTGGAGAGGGAGACAGCAGCCATCACAGCCAGTCCACAAGCCCTCCACCCGGACTCACGGATGTGGAAGACCTGGACACCTCTTCGGACGAGGACTCCCGACCAGGCACATCTGGTGTGGCAGGGCGCAACCGCTCCCCAGGACCCCTCCTACCCACCAACCCATCTCCCAGGGCTGGTGACCAGTCCCAGGCCCCTGCTGCCACGGTCATTGCGGCCACCACCACCGCCGCAACCACCACCACCACCACCAGGGCCTCCCTGACCACTCACCCTGCGCAAGGGGTTGTACGCACGTCGACATCGACCCTGGGAGCCACAACGAGGCCCCGGGTGACCACTGTGGCGAGTGGGCAGGTCGGTGGCAGCAGTTCAGGTGGGAGGAGCAGGGTCAGGCCAACGCCATCAGAGCCTGGGAGCCAAGCCCTGCCGCAAATCGCCAGAGTCCTTGGGGCCTATGAAGAGGCCCAGGGACAATGGGCCCGGTCAGCTGCCGATACGCGGGAAGTCCTTGGGGTGTTGAGGTCCATGGACGCCCATATGGGCCAATCCGTATGGGCAAACTTGTCGACCTCATGGGCCAGCTAGTGGTGGCGGTGAGGGCCCAATCAAGGCCAACCACACCACCTCCGCCACCACCTGCTGGGGCGCAGGGTCGTGCAACATCCAGTTCCCCTGCGTCCACAGCGAGTGGGCAATCCTCAGCCACCACCAGCAGCCCACAAACACAACCCCCCTCTCAAACGTGGAAGGGGTCGTCCGAAGAGGAAACAGGTGTCCAGAGATGACTTCGCACGCTCCAAACGCCAGTGAGTCAGCCAGCCACGGTGGCCATCTACTGCATTCACTTGGACTACTATCCTACCCCACACTGCCATGTGAATGGCATGTGTCTGTCGGACTGTGGACCCAGAACAACATGGGTACACCTTGACCATCACGCGGACATGTCCGTCAACTCATTGTTCCAGCATGCACCACTTTTGTGATCACCTTGCCCACAATCACATGTCACCGCTTAAAATAAATACACCTGGATCACATTCTGTTTTATCTGCTCTGTGTTTAATCAAGGATGTGCAACCGTCACCATGATCAGAAATGCATCTGGAGTGTGGTATGTCGATAGGCCAGGAGAGGCTGTAGGGACCTAGGGGTGAAAAACAGAACAAGAGTCCATTGAATGTGTGTGTCACACACTCATCACACAGTACTTGTCATCAAGTTTAAGCAATGTACACACATCTCACAGAGCAACAGGGCACAATGCTACAGCCACTGTCAGTGGCATACTACCCTGGACATGGACCATTGCCACACAGCACTCAGTGAACAATAGGCCGCCGTGACAATGCACACATACACCTACACAACTACAGCAACATCAGCCGTCGTACATGGTCACTCACCGTCAAGTGAAGTAGCGGGCGATGAGCTGCTGACGCTCATTCACTGCTTCCTCCTCTCCACTGTCCTCGTCACTGGACACGGCTTGGTCTGCAGGCGGGGGCCCTGGCTGATCACCGTCATCCACTATCAGGGGGATCTGCCTGCGAATCGCGAGATTGTGCAGCATGCAGCATGCCACAACTATCTGGCACACCTTCTGTGGGGAGTATGCTAGTGCACCCCCGGTGCGGTCCAGGCATCTGAATCTGGACTTCAGGAGTCCAAAAGTCCGCTCCACCACACGTCTGGTCCTCCCATGTGCCTCATTGTATCTGACATCAGCTGGTGTCCTAGGATTACGTAGTGGGCTCAGCAGCCAAGGCCCGTTAGGATATGCAGAGTCACCTGGGTGTGAGAAACACAGAGAATCGTTGCAATTCCAACAGGATACAAGACAGCATGTCACACCCAGCACGCTACACGAGTATGCATACTCACCAACAATCCATGCACGGTCCGGTTGAAGATTGGTCATCATTCGTGGGAGGATGCTGTGGCGCATGATGTGCGAGTCATGGGCGGATCCGGGAAACTTCGCACACACGTGTGTGATAATCATGTCCGCCAGGCACACCACTTGCACATTCAGGGAGTGGAAATGTTTCCGGTTCCTATAGATGTGCTCCATGGCCTGTGGTGCAACAAGGCCAACATGGGTGCAATCAATTGCACCAACAACGTGGGGGATGCGTCCAAGGGCATAGAAAGCACCCTTCACTGCCGCCAAATCACGAGCCCTGGGGAATCGGATGTACCGGTTCCTGTACAGCATCATAGCTGACAGGACATCCCGTAGCACCATGCTGAACATGGGCTGGGACATCCCACCTCCACTGCCCACCGTGTGTTGGAAAGATCCGGTTGCGAAAAAATGCAGTGCAGCCATCACCTTAGCCGTGGGGGTGAATGCTGTAGGATACACCCTGCGAGGACGAAGGTGGGGTTCCAACATTGCACATAGGTGATGCAGGGTGGGTCGGTCCAGACGGAATTTCCGTATAACCTCCACATCCTCCATGTCTGCCAGCAATTGGTAGGGGCGATGTATGTTTGGTCTCCTCCTAGGACAGATGGAAGTGGACACATGTCAATGCAACACACCACATGGCACTTTCACATACACAAAACTAAAATTACTGACAAAGCAATAGAATCACAGAACAGCTGACAAGTAGGGACAGCACAGCTACAATACTCTTACACAGGTCCCCTTACCAATAGCAATGGCCACTGACACAAACCATTGCTATGAGCATGCACATGGGGATTTAGGCCCTAATAGCTTGAAAGGCATGATGATGATTTCAGACTGCATATGTGGGAAGCGGCAACACCACGGCAATATACCTAGCTGCTGTGCCTGACACAGCTTCCGAGGCTGGGTGAGTATGGCACACACCAACAACACAATGTACACAGGCTGAGCGGCCCAAACAAGTGGGTCCTGTTGCACAACGGGATATGAGACAGTCAATGATGTCCCTAGTTCACCCAATGTACAGCACTGTACGTATCACACCTCCAACACACATTGACAGGTGTACACATTGACAACTCCATGACAACACAGCTGTGTGAATGCAAATACACATCACAAGTGACACGTAACGTTGCACGTGCCAAGTGGGAGATGTACATTGAGAAATATGGCATGTGTGTGCATATGCACATCCCATGCTCCCATGCTAATGTGTACATGATGATGTGCCAACAGACATGTGGAGGCTGAGCACTGGCCGTCAATGCCTATGCACACAGCATGAAGTGGCCCTGTCTAGTGTGGACATGCTCCCACACACAAATCATGGCCACACCTGCAAATGCATGGCGCACATTAAACTGTGGATTCCACATGGCACCAGCGGACTGTACCCGCCATGGACCAGGACCTTGAGGCCAACTCTAATGGCCCTCGCGGTTGCATCCTGCGTGTTCGACTATAGAGGTAAGCGTACCGGGACAGCTCGGAGCAGGCCATTGTGTGCATTTGAAGTAGGCAGACATGGTACACCAATTGCAGCAGCTTGGACCCACTGAAACAGCCCCAGGGGGCTATATGAGTGTGGGAGGGAGACCGGCATTACCACAGCTTCCAGGGACTGCTGCATGGCATCCCTCAACAACACCTGCTGCTGCTGCCACATGTCCACCTTCATGTCGACGACTCTGAAGATATGTCCAGGTCCACTCACCAGCGAGGAGTTGGAGATCCTGGATTCCGAGCTCCACGCACACTGCCCAAGGCTATTTCTTGCAAAAGTTGTGTGTGTAAGACAACTACAGTGTGTGTGGGAGTGCATGTGGGGGACACACATGTCGTTGATCCGCAGCACTATGAGTCTGAGCCTGTGGGGTTCCAACATGCACTGCTTACCATGCTTACTACAGGTGGAAGGGGTATGTAGGCTCTCTGGCGCTTTCCCATGCATGTCCCTCCCGAGTGGTGGTACATGGCATTTTCATGTCAGACATCCAGTGACGCAGCCACTTGGCAATGCAGGACTCAGGGCAGTTATTGCTTGTGTGAATGGCTGGCTGGGTCCCTGCTGGCCTTCTCAGTCTCAGCAGACCTGGGCTGCACATTGACCGCCCAATCCTAGAAGGAAACAACACTGACTGTACAGTGGGTTACATGTGTCTTTTGTTCACAACTCTCCGGAAATGCGCAAACTCAGCCCTGTCGATTGAACACTCCAGGCCTTGTGATAGGGATGTGTGTGAGAGATAGTGGCACTGAATGTGACCTCCATTGCGGGGTGAGCCATTCACAGGGCGAGTACGTTGAGGGCTGCGCAGTGTTGGACACAGTGAGTCCACCCACAAAGATGTGTTGCCTTGTGATCTATGTGTTGGTCCACCTGACAATGGACAGTAGATGTGGGCAGACTACACATTGCTCAATGTGCTGGCATCCTGCATGTGAATGGGATGGACAGGTACTGTGTACACACTCCCACCAGCATGCATTCACGTGTGGTGTACACATGCTGTTAGGCCATGTCCGATTACTTCTTGGCTCTGTTACACATCTCTGAGTATTTTGGATGGGTCAGCATCATGCCACTGTGATTGGTGGATGTGGGTGATGATGAGAAGTGTATGAGTGATATTCCAACCCTCTTGTGTACCATCCCTGCAGTTGGAAGTCCTCCAGCCCAAGGCCTTGTGATGAGCCATTGCATCCAAGTTGATGCCTCTGTGTATGTGTGACCGACAGTGCAGCCAATTCCACAAAGGGTGTGACGTCATCTGCCGGATGAGCGACTACGTGGCGATAACGAATCGGGGGATGCCCCCTCGTATTGTCAGGTTAGCACGGCGCTGCATTTCACCACTAATGGTCTGCATCTTGACAGTCACACAGCCTGTGCCGGATGCACGTTTGTAGGGGCATCAGCAGCAAGCAAGTGTACAGTATTGTGGGATGGTGTCTTTTGCTGTGAGAGGCAGCATGTGTCCACAGCCTACCCATAATCTGGGTAATGTGATGTTTGTTGTGTGATGCAGTGGGTTGTAAGTGTACTCTGTGCTGGGTGCATCTGACATGCATATGCGATTCCTGAGGGTCAAGATGTAATTTGAGCACTCTGCATTGTCAATGCATTCAGAGTCGTAGCCCTCAGGAACAACCTGTAGTAGGCTGGAGTGGCAATTCACATGTATGTTTGAGGCACTGTGCCTACTCTGATTTCGTTCGGACATATGTGTGCGATGCCTCACCTCATATTTCTGGTACTTACACATCCGGCACACTGTGCAACAGTAGTTGTGCTCGTGCGAACGACAGGTGGATGGCATGGGCTCATGACCATTGTGGACTGTCATGTTGCAGTCTGTGTGAGTGGTGTCCCATTCTGCTCCATGCAGGTATGTCCTTGGCCTAATTACGTAGTGGTCATCCTTGCCACCATCAGGACAGTGGGTGTGCACACAGCGATTTGTGGCTATGGTCGCAGGGTGACACAGGCCGGGTGTTGTGCTATGTGCACAACACATGTGCCACTTATTAGCGGCTTCATTTTCTGTACGCCAGCCATTACGTGTTGATTGTGGTGGCTGTATACAATTGCACAGGTATCGTGCAACATGTGGATTTGGGAATGTTCTGTGCTGCTTCCCTTGCACATGTCTGTTTAATTGATGCCAAATGAGTGAGGCCACCTCGCTCTCTCTCATGTAGCATCTCCCGTGGGTGCTGAGGGACAGGGGACGGTCAACAGTGGTGAGGCATCGGATGAAGCAGCTGCACAGGAGCTGAGTGAGACAGATGTGACCAGCGCCTCGGAGGGGCCAGACGTGTGCTGGATGAATCACAGGCCGAGACGGCAATTTCGGCGTCATCTGAGGACAGAGGTGATGCATCCATGTTTGCTAGCACAGGGGACGTGGACTCTGGCTCCTCTTCAGCCACGCGGAGGCCAATGCCCGCCCTCCCATCTACTTCCACTGGTGCAACACGTGTCGGCACAAGGATGAAGGATAGAGTGTCCTTCACACCAGGCACAGCTGCCCCTGCACATGTGACCCCTGCTGCCCTCAGTGCTGGGTCTGTTGAGCTTGTGCGGCATCTCTGCGTGGGGCAGACAGCTCTCCTCAATAACGTCATTGCCCATGACATCACTTTGCCGCAGGTGACATAGTTCATGGAGGGCCTACATGTACGCGTGGGTGGGCTACACCAGACTGTCCAATGGTTGTCCTCCCCAGTCAAGGTGGGCCTTCAACTGGGCCAATCTCAGGCTGACATTCCTGACCCTTTCTCCACCCCCCTGGAAAGTGGCACATCTGACAACAGCAGGGCACGAGTCCTAAAAAAAGAAGTGGGGGGACGCTGACGTCACGACAGGAAGTGACATCACGAAAGGTGGCTTGCACCGTCAGACTCATTGCTTCCCTTCGCTCACCCCTTATATGCGATTGCATCGGAGAAGCCAGCGCGTGCACCAGCAGCTCCGATCTCGCCCCAGAGAGGCCAAAGAGTGAATGTGTAGCTCCATTTGCTCCAGTTATTGAGCTTGCGGTAAAATAAGTGGTGGGACGCCGTCCACCCGCGTGGTACCCCGACTCGAGCCCTGGTGTGCAGGAAAAGTGTCCTATTGGCTTTGCGATATGTGTGAGTTGCATGACACTCGTTGGCGGGGGATGGCTCGGAGGCCCGTCACCCTGAGGCCCATGTCTCACTCCATGGGTCCCTTGTCAATGGCAGCGGATGTAATGACTATGCGCGCCGGGGTGGGTCTACCTTTCGTCTGGGATTGTGTTTGCGGCCTGGCCCGCTAGGGCAGCTACAGCCTCTGTGTGTTGCATGTGGTGTATCCGGACTCCGGAGGCTGTCATGCATTGTCACTGTTGTCCAGGTCTCGAGTCGGGGTACCACGCGGGTGGACGGCGTCCCCCACTTATTTTCCCGCGAGCTCGATAACTGGAGCAAATGGAGCCACACATTCACTCTTTGGCCTCTCTGGGGCGAGATCGGAGCTGCTGGTGCACGCGCTGGCTTCTCTGTTGCAATCGCATGTAAGGGGTGGGCGAAGGGAGGCAATAAGTCTGATGGTGCAAGCCACCTTTCGTGACGTCACTTCCTGTCGTGACGTCTGCGTCCCCCCACTTCTTATTTAGGACTTGTGCCATGCTGCACACTGAGAATGTGTTGCCTGCGAGATGTGACCAGGAGAAGGGCGCCATGACCTCCCACCCACCAAGCTCCACTGCCATCCCGTGCCCTGGGTAGCCTGTGCAGGTGGACAATGTAGGGGGTACACCTGGAGGACAGGGGATGTGAGTGCCTTGGCAAGGGCCTGGCAGACGCACAGCAGTATCCAGCATGTCCCCAGAGGGAGGGCTAACGTCTACACCTGATGCAGCATTGATCGTGTGCCCGCCTGTTGTGCCCACACGAGTTCACATTCATCCCCAGACAGGTGGGCTTTCCAAATACCCAACACAGTGGAAATCTACCCCTCCGGAATCCTCCCCACACAGTCTGTTTCAACACTGCATGAGTGCACCTACCCGTGCCACCCACCCACCTGGGCCAAGCAGCCCTCCCGCTTCACATGCCACATGTGTGTCTTCCACAGTTGTGCTTCTCTCTCAGGGGCGGACCTCCAACTGTCCCGTAGCACACAGACAGCACCGAGTCGGACTGGCATCCTGTTTGAATGGTAGGCACCCTCACACATCTACCTGTGACACAGTGGTGGCTGTAATGGCTATTGTGACTGCCATGGCAGTGTTGCTGGCCATGGCAGGGTACACTCACACACATTGCATACGCAGCTTTTCGTGTCACTACTCGGCACATCGGACTGGCCACTGTCCCTGGTGTTGATCAATATTGCCGCCTGTCTATGTAATCTGTGACTGGATGCTGTTGTTCCTGTAGTCGGTTGTGTCTGTGTAGTTGCTGATTGCAGTTGTTGCTGTGTGTGCATAGTTAAGTGAGGCACATGCCGTGTATGGTACCTCAACAATTGCAATGTCTGGTCTCACATTCCAATGTGTTTTACACGTGGCAGGGACTTCACTTCTTTCAGACTCTGCTACTTGTGTGTGTGATGAAGAAGTATTTTTGTGACACGGATTGTCTGCATGTATTTGGTGGTATTTCTGGGAAAATGTATACGTGTCATGTTTGCGTGCAAGCAAAGCACAGGGTGTGAGTCTAGCCACAGGATGACAGGTAGCATGTGCAGAGTATGCGGGTATGTGTGAGCTTACTTTCTGTGTGGCCAGCAGTGTAGGTGTATGTTAATCTTGTGATGAACATTGAGCCTGGGCACATGGCTTACTTTCAATGTGTGCATTTGGGAGGTGTAGGTGTGTGTGGTGTGAAGGGTGTGACTTTGGGGTAGTGTTGGTGTGTGTGTGTGCGCTCTGGCAATGTCGACTACACACATGTGTTACCCAGGCCCATGGTGGGTGTTTGTATCCGTGTTCAGGTCTGTGAATGTGATCACATGTGTGTATTGTATGTTGCACAGTGTGCAGTGTGTGGGTGTGTCCTTGCAGTTCAGGATGACTCCTACTTGATATGTTTTGGACATTGTGTGTCTGCAGGGTGTGTGACTGTCAAGATTGTGCCTTGTTTAATTGAGCATGTATGTGAATTTCTGCAGTTCGTACTCACTGTGCAGACCTGCCCACCCACACTGATATCGTGTGTGTGTTTTGTCATGCATTGCTGTAGCATGCTTCTTGCGTGGCTCCTACTTTTGCTTGATGAGTGTGATGTCAGACTGTGAAGGTAATTATACACATATGTAGGACTGTGCTTTGTAGTGACCAGGCCGTCAGTGTTAATGTGATGATCTGTTGGGCCACGTCAGAGTCTGACAAGCCAAGGCCCACGACCTGTAGTATTTCACTAGGTCCACTGTGGCGGCAACTCATATGCATTGACATCCAATGACACTAGACTACATGGTCATCTCACGACTCTCGTGTACTTCACACACTCTCATCCTCTCTCATTCGTACTTGTCTTCGATAAATAATTCTACAGAGTCACATATTTGCTTCAAGGCATGTATTTGGACTTACTTCCTCTGTGATGCAGTATAGTGGACACTACTGGCAGCAAAATGCATGTGGAGGATATACTTAGCATGATTACACATACAAAAGGGGGTACAGGTAGATGTGATTAGTTGTTGACTGTGGAATAAAGGCTTCAGAGTTACAACTGCCTTGCCCTTGCTATGCTAAAGTACATTTGCTAATTACTGAAGAGCTCTAGACTTTGACACAGACAGTATTCATTTTGCCTACCAGACAGCTTGACATCATAGGCACAGTACATCTCAGTTCCATGGTACAGGATTACTACAATAGTGACTCCGACACACCTGCGTCAGAGGTGACATCAGAGCATGAGCCTACATGCATGCAGCAGCGTCTCACAAGTTGTTGCAATGTGGTGGCTACTGAACATGACACAATAACTAGGGCCATGTTGTAGGGGGTTGCATTTGTTGTCCATGCAAAAGTCCTGGCACGGAAGTACAGACAAAGGTGAGGTGACAGTTCTCACGTAATACAGCAGACAGATAAGTGTGCACTGACAGGTGCATGTGTCCAGGTGCGCAGAATACATATTATAGCATAGTTGTTCGTGCAGTATTGGCCATGTGGTTACTGTACACAAGTCCCATACCTCTGCCTCCCCCTGTTCATGCAGAGACACAGGATATGGTGAGGAACAGAGTGCATGTCCCGAAAATGTCAGATGTCATGGCAGTGGAGTTGATGGTAAGGTGTTAGTTGCAGATTGTATGGTATAGTTGTTGTACAGCTAACTGCCCACTCCGTGCGAAAGCCAAGCATAGGTACGGTGTTGAACATCAATGTTCAATTGGGGGTATTGAGTCGGGGACCCATGAATTGACAAGTTGTCATGTATGCGATACCTTCCAGCAGGGCATCCATCCCATTGATGGTAAACATGGATGACATCCAATGAAGCGGATGGTGGGTAGCAACGTGTTCGTCGTAAGTTGTCCCTTGTAGAAGCCTGATGGGACATGTTGGATGACATTCGATGAAACTGTGATCCAGAAGACGTTGTGTGGAGGCACACTGGTCCCATTGCAGTGTGTCCCCGATTGCTGCCACATACGCCATGCCCCCATACACTGAACAGATCCTGTCGTGGGCGTCCAGGGGTGCAAACAAGTGTACCAAGTCCGCCTTTGGACATGCCGGGTTGGAGAGACATAAATCCACAGGACAGTGGAACGGACACCTCCGACAGTAGAAAACGGGGATGACGCAGCTGAACATTGCAATGCGGTAAGTTACTCGGTAACTTACATTCAGCATAGCCAGATTTGAACAGCCCACTATGTGTAGCAAGCTGTCACTGTACAGCTTGATCTGTCCGGCGTAGTTGAGAAGCACTGGTGCAACAGCCATTTTGCTACAGGGTGATGTGATGGCGTGCTCCGGCTGCCTGAGCAGTCAGCAGAGTGCAACCTCCGACGATGCAGGGAATTCTGGAATGGATGTACGGCGGCAGGACTTGGGGTATAGCTTGGGCGGAGGACACAGGCCCTCATCCCACATGCTTCAATGAATGGTCAAGGCCAGTGGTGTCTGACTCTTTCCAGATTACTTGCATTTGGCCCACATGGAGGAGTGGTATAATTGTATTTTGTAGTATTATCTTTCTTTCATGTTAGGCGCTATCTGCCAGTGGAAGTTTTACTCTGCATGGCTATGTTTGGCTTCTTGTTGGTACAATGGCTCCATTCTCCTGCATAATTTGTTGCAATGTGATTTCAGAGTAGGAATGGAAGGCCATTCAGTGCTATCTGCTCTCCCGTGTGTGGGCGGGACACTCCGTTGCCGCTGTACATTGAGGCTTCTGTGTGGGTGTAGTGATTGGGAACACCTGTTCTCAGGCAGCAGGGTTTTTCTATTTTGTACATTGCATGGCTTGATATTGCGAGCAGGATGGTATAGGTATTTTTGGATGAGACTGGCGTGCCTTTTGCGGACAATGTCCATATTCTGCGCTGTTATGTAGCAGCCGCCGTGTGCTTCTCCATGTTTTGCACACAAGGGTGTGTCCTATTTTGCCATCACATTACTCCCCTGTTCGGGACACTTGTGTGACATCAAGTTGACAACTGTGAGTTGTCGGTTGGGGACATGACTGATGCAGGAAGGCCACGTGACATGTGCCTTCAGGGTGGGGCTGGTGTGTGGGGTGTGTAGTTGTGACCCTGTGGTGTTTGTGTGCAGCCCATGCATGGCGCTGTCGTTGGCCTCTGTGTTGTGCGCATGTGTACCTGCGTCATCGCCGCTGCGCTGCGGTGCCGTGACGGGGACGTCACTTCCTGGTCCCGGGTAGTGGGTGCCCAGGATGTTGCGAGTTGTTTTATTTTGACAGGTGGGACATGTGTGGGTACAGTGGTGGATGTGTCCTGTCCACACAGGGGTGTCTGGGGGGGCCATGTACAGTTTTTCCGCCCTTGCATTGTGTGCAGTGTTTGCGTGCCCTTGTTGTGTGTCTGCCTACCTGCGTCGTCGTGGCGCGTTCACTCCTAGGTGGTGCATCAGGTAGAGCATGGGGATGGCCTGGAGTGCAGGATTCATCTCTGGGTGGGCCGCCTTTTTAGTCTCCGTACTGAACAGTCGGGTTTCCGCCTTGGTATCTCGTGCGGTGTCTCTTTGCCGGTGAGGCTGTTTGGTTGTGGCATCGTAATTTGTACGCCGGGCGGTACGTCATTTCGTCGGACGGTGTGTCTCCATTGGCTCGCGCCGCTACGTAGACGGGCGCACTTTGATGGCGGGCGGCGTTGCAGGCTTACGGGCGGTGTTTGCCTGACTTTTCACATCCTAATTTTGCGGGCGTCTGGGCCGTTGCTGGCGGACGGTAACTAGCGGTTTTTGCCTCCGACAGCACGGCGGTAGTGCTTCCGCCCGACATCGTAATGGGCCCCTTGGTTAGGTAGTTGTTTAGATCTATATATTTCTTCTTTAGCGGTCTGGTGAGAGTATCAGGCAGAATTTCCTCGTCTTGCAGCGTTTGTTGTTTTTGAAGTATTTAGTTGTTTAAATTAGTGAGCCTGTTATATTGTTGATTTAATTGTTTGCTTGACTTCAATGGTTAAAGCTGTTTATAATATTATTTTATTGGCTGGTTTAGGTTCAGTTTGATCTTTTTTTTCAGTTGAGTCCTTCTATGGTAAACACTAATTGAGGTTTTATTTTTGATGTATGATATATAGTTTGATAGCTTGAATATGAACTTATTTATTTATATTTATTATTATTATTTAGGTTGTTGTTTCCATTTTTGTAGCTAAAGGTAATATTTTTGGGATTGTATTAGTATGATTTTAGGTATATAATTTATTGGAGTAAATGGTAACGATTTTATTGATGTAATGCATTTATATTTAATTTAACAATGTGTATAAAATGTTTTAGGTTTATTTCCAATAATTGTTTCATGTATAAAGTGTTTTAAATTTTTTTATTAATGATTATTTAATTTTGTTTTTGTGATAGTACTGTACTCAATATTGTGTGAATCGATATTTAAATGTTTGTAATTAATGCAATTTTTTTAGGGTTACATTTGAATATTTAATTAAAAGTTTATTGAGGTGTATGGTAAATATCTTGTAGATGTAATATATTTCTTTCAATGTACATATGTGTATGAAATGATTTGGGTTTATTTGAGGAAAATATTTTTATGTAAAGTGTTTTTTTTTAAATATTCATTTATGATTATTTAATTATTTTGACAATAATATTGTAGTTGATATTGTGTGAGACAATAATTTTGACATATTATATGTTTATTTAAAGATAACAATATTTTTTGTTCCCGATATTTTTGTTTTTAAAGTAGGTAAAAATCGATATTTGTAACAATGATATTTGTGTACTCGATATTTGTGGTTTTACTAGTTAAGAATAGGAACTCAATATTTTTGTTATTGATATTTAATATCCAATATTTTTGTGTTGCAATATTGTATGCATTGATATTATGTCAGTGATCCACCAAGTCTTCCAATGTCCATGATACCTACTGGAGAGTCACAGGTAGCACTACAAGACAGTAAGGAATACAACTGAATACAACTGCAAATAGCATACAAACCTCCAAAGGTTGAGATACACCAAATCTCTCCATCTACAGACTTGGTATTCTTTTGTTATCACTATGTATACATTTGTGATCAATTTTGTTTACTTTTATGGTTCTGTGAACCGAAATAAAGGAATAAAGGAAAAGGTATGCTTCATACTCGTTCTTCAATAACTGTGGGAAAGTGACCACGATACCTGCTAACAATGCTTTCATCGCTACCCCAGGTCTGCAGACAGATGGTAATACTAGACTCTTAAATGACTCCTGTGAGAAAGTGGATTATTAGTTGGAGGGGATGTGAGTCCTCCACAAGTAATAATGTAATCATTCCCTACCAGGTCCAGCTAGGTCTGAATAATGTAAACTTGAGCTTAAGCCTTGGTAGCTGTGTCACAGATCAGACATGCTTAACTTAGGAGAAATGTGTAAAGCATTTATCTATTAAAATGTCAGGCCACGTTTCCGGACACTAACCTGCAAGGTCGTCCAGCAGGGGTGATGGAAGCGGCTTGATCCCTGATTCCTCTAGGTGCTACCACACCAAGCGTGAACCGAAACACAGCTGCTCTTGTGTGTAAGCACACTGGGGAAAAACAGGGAAAGGGAGAAAACAGAAAGCACTGCTACTGCCACAGCAGCCACGTCCAGAAACCCTCTGGAGAAAATGGGTCACCAATATGCGGGAAGAAGCCTCAGCGTCGTGCAGGATAGCTTGCACCTGTCTGCGCACTGCTAGTAGACCACAGGCATGCCACTTTAACACTAGGCAGGAATGGAGGGAAATAATGTGTGTGTAGCCACACACCTGTAAGTGGATTGCTCACAAACGTAAGTCACTTCTCTCCTCCAGGAGAGTACTCAAGTTGAACAAACAAAATAAGCTCTGGAGCGATTGCACACAGGAAATGCTCCGCAGTCCAACAAAAAGAAAGTACTTTAAACTCCCAATACACAGGGATGGGATAGATAAGGAAGCTCCTTGTTACCTCACAGGAGCCGTAATCCGCTGCCAAGACAAAACCCAGAAGTCACCACTGCGCCCTCGACCACCTCCGCAGGAAGAAGGGAACCGAAGTGAAGAAAGTAAATGCAGATTCTGACAAAAGGCACGTCAGAACCCAGCACGCAAGAAGCTCCGCGCCCTGCTGGTCATCCTTCTGGCAGACACGCGGGGTCGCGCTGAGAGCGTAGGAGCTGCAGGCAAAGTCCGTACCTCAGGAGCAGCCGGAGAACAGGGGACAGCACCGACTGAAACACTCTCCCTGATGCAAGGCTGAATGGCGCTTCCTGAACGAGCGCGGGAAAGAATGGCAGAGAAACCGGAACAGGATCGCAGGACACATGGAAGTCCTTCTGCTGGAATCACGGGCAGACAACTGAAATTTGCAAGCACCGGGGAAGCATGCAGGAGGAGCTTATATCCTCCTCCTCCTCCAGGTGTGTACGCATGATTCCCATGAGCGCCCCAAGGGATTCTGGGGCATGTAGTCTGATAAACACACTCGCCTGCCAGTCATACTGCAGTAGCGCAGAGAGGGATGTGGTAACGTGTATGACCCTCGCGCATGCCTGACCTCGCCTAGGGATACCACCATGACATAAAAAAACAGTTGAAAAGTAGGAAACACAACACAATAAAAATCCTACTCCAAATAGACACCATAACTACACAACTTGGATGTAGGAAACTGGAGCATGATTTTTAGAAGTTTTAAATAAAAATAGTGCCTAAAAGCACATACCACCAATCACAGTTATCTGGCCGCACTTGACCAGGCCCAAGTCAGAAGTTACGGCCGACCACAAGCTACTGCCAGTCAGGTACAGGGACCAGGTTTGTCCCAGAGGAAATATACCTTGTTACTTAGAAGATTTTCTAGAAAAAAGGCCATGTTGACTGGTCGACTGTGGGTCAAGCTGCAGACTGGATCCAAAGGAGGGACTGACGACAGCGGCCTGACGAAGCGCAGGTCCTTCTTGGGAGCCTCGGCTCTTATAGGATACTTAGCGTGGTCATCGTCAACTGCGGGAAGCTCCCTGCAGGCAAAGTCTGGAATCTGTACCCGGGAAGGTCTGGTCCGCAGTTGGATACTGTTCAGCATCGGTCTCTGTGAAGTCCCTCTATATTTGGAATTAAAGACTTTTCTGGAAGTCAAAATCCTTTCAGTGGGGGAAACCGGCAAGTTGAATCCGACTGGTGGTCGGCGGCTGTGGCTTTGCCATCGTTCACTGTCTCTTCTGGTTCTCTGGAGGAAAAGTTCAGAAAACAAATGTACGTTTCCAGTTTTGTAGGTTTTAGGGTCAGAGGATTACACTCTAACACCAGCCAAAGTTTCAGGACTTTGTGAGCACCACTTGGGAGTTAGGACTCCCAGAAGCCACCAGCAGGATCCAGGAAAAATCCAATCGTAGCTGGCCAGTTGACCTCTTGGAAAAAGTGGGCTTCCTGAAGCTTTTGTGGCCCTTTAACTTAAAATGCAACTGAACATTGGAGACCACGTCTTTGTCCTGGGTACAATTGGAAGCATGTCCTGCCCTTGGGGTCTCTCCCCGCAGGTTCAACAGCAGGTGCAGTCCTTCTGTCTTCCACAGGTCCAAATGTGTTTCTGAAGAAGGCATCCAGGGGTGCCTCATTTATGTCTGGCTCTAGCTGGTGGGTGGGGAAGAGTGCCTGACCCGTAGGGAAGAAGTTCCCAGAGTCAACCCTAAACATGTTGACAGCATTTCCTGAGTGTTGGGTCCTAAACAATCTCGCAATGCACGGTTCTGCCAACATGCAAAATAGCAGAACCTTTGTTCCCCTGTGGAGAGCTCTGGGCAAAATCCTGAGGTGTGTCTAGAGAAATGAGGAACTCCCCTTGCAAACCAGTTCTGAAACAGCTTTACCCCCAATGGGATTAGCACAATCCTGACTTCCTGAACAATGGAAGAGGCAGGCCTAGGTGTGAATTATATCTGCCTGTAACATGGGATACCACTTTGAATGTTGTGCAGTTGATGGGCAAACCCCCAGACCATCTTGTCAGGAGGAGTTACACTTCGTTCTACCCAATAGTTCCCTTTCCTTTTAGCCATTCACACCGCCTTGCAGTGGAACAGCAAACTGCCAGGTGACAGTTGAGGATTAACTTAGAAATGGCTACTATGGGGCCGATTCCGATCTCGGTCGGAGGCGCACCCAATACTATTCGGTCGGGAAAAAGCCATGCGAAAGCCAGTTTCCCGACCGATCCGTACAGCACACCGAACGAGCAAGTACGATGCGCACAACAGCAAAAATTCCGGCCGAGCCGTACTCACCCAAACCAGGTCCTGTTCTCCGACCGAGGCGAATCCGGAAACGCCGAATCGAGTCGCACGGAAGGGAAAATGCAGCCCCGTCCGGCCGGACAAGTACGATGCGCTTTCCGTACGCGCCGAACCCGTCGCTACGCACGGCACGTCAAAGCATCCGGGAGAGGCGCACATAAGCTCCGAATCGCGCCACAACACGATCCACGGCTACGAGACGAACACAGCACAGACGAGGACGACGCGCAGCGACGAGGACGAAGCGAAGCGACGAGGACGAGCCAAGCGACGAGGACGACGCGAAGCAACGAGAAGGACGAACGACACGAACCAACCATGAATCCCTTCGTCCCGATCATACCAATATTCTACATCTACTACCGGAACAGGCACGGACGCGTACGGCGCAGAAGGTAAGTCAGACACCAACCACAAAACACATACAACACGTACACGACACATCACACACATACACGGGGAATCTGAATATACTTGCAACAGCAGCACCATAGGGGCGGGATGCCCATCACCAATGCCACATATGCACACAGGGGCCTGAATGCGCGCCACCACCCCAACCCAGGGGGGCTGGATGCCAACCACCACAACCACCCTTAGCCAGGGGGTGCCAAATGCCCACCACCACTACCACCCTTAGCCAGGGGGCAGGATGCCCACCACTACTACCACCCTCACCCAGGGGGCAGGATGCCCACCACTACTACCACCCTCACCCAGGGGGGCAGGATGCCCACCACTACTACCACCCTTAGCCAGGGGGCAGGATGCCTACCACTACTACCACCCTTAGCCAGGGGGGCAGGATGCCCACCACTACTACCACCCTCACCCAGGGGGGCAGGATGCCCACCACTACTACCACCCTCACCCAGGGGGCAGGATGCCCACCACTACTACCACCCTTAGCCAGGGGGCAGGATGCCCACCACTACTACCACCCTCACCCAGGGGGGCAGGATGCCCACCACTACTACCACCCTCACCCAGGGGGGCAGGATGCCCACCACTACTACCACCCTTAGCCAGGGGGCAGGATGCCCACCACTACTACCACCCTCACCCAGGGGGGCAGGATGCCCACCACTACTACCACCCTTAGCCAGGGGGCTGGATGCCTACCACTACTACCACCCTTAGCCAGGGGGCAGGATGCCCACCACTACTACCACCCTCACCCAGGGGGGCAGGATGCCCACCACTACTACCACCCTTAGCCAGGGGGCAGGATGCCCACCACTACTACCACCCTTAGCCAGGGGGCTGGATGCCTACCACTACTACCACCCTTAGCCAGGGGGCAGGATGCCTACCACTACTACCACCCTCACCCAGGGGGGCAGGATGCCCACCACTACTACCACCCTTAGCCAGGGGGCAGGAAGCCTACCACTACTACCACCCTTAGCCAGGGGGCTGGATGCCTACCACTACTACCACCCCCACTCATAGGATGGACAATGCATGACACAACAAGCACACCACAACCTAGGGAATGCAAGATTAAGACATCCCCCCACCACCATGACAAGCGTGTGAGCAGGCTGTGTCAAATGCCTACAACACCGAACATGACATTGAACATACAATGTGACCCCCTAGCACATGTGCCACACATATATGTGTGTGGCACCCACAATGCAAGCAGCCCATGACCATTGTGGCAATGGGGCCTAAACCCCCATCATCACAGTGACCAAAAGGCAAGTGTGGGGTCCATAGCTGAAGCACATTTTGACCATTGTGGCAATGGGGTCTAAACCCCCATCATCACAGTGACCAAAAGGCAAGTGTGGGGTCCATAGCTGAAGCACATTTTGACCATTGTGGCAATGGGGTCTAAACCCCCATCATCACAGTGACCAAAAGGCAAGTGTGGGGTCCATAGCTGAAGCACATTTTGACCATTGTGGCAATGGGGTCTAAACCCCCATCATCACAGTGACCAAAAGGTAAGTGTGGGGTCCATAGCTGAAGCACATTTTGACCATTGTGGCAATGGGGTCTAAACCCCCATCATCACAGTGACCAAAAGGTAAGTGTGGGGTCCATAGCTGAAGCACATTTTGACCATTGTGGCAATGGGGTCTACACCCTCATCATCACAG